>JALBCR010004555.1:0-315854 GCA_030710515.1 Abscondita cerata
AATCTAAGAAATGAATGTGTTGATTTAGAACCAGTAAAAGGAAGATAAATAAAATCCGTTCTATCGGATCAATGTGATAGGTGAAAAATAAACTACATTCGTGAGTTAATTTACAAATGTACGTAAAAAAGAACACGTTTCCTTAGATTCTCTATTGGCTTTAATCAAGACGAAAAGTGTTTCAGAAATAAAAGAACTAGTTTATCTTATTTACTAAAGCATATGGGTTTGATTTAAGAAAACAAACCATAGACTCGGTTTATGTGAACAAAGTCATGTTGTATCCATGAGGAACGTCTTTTAAGAAAATATTTAAAAATGTCAACTCCAAAAATCTTAAAGCAGTTTGTTTTTTTGGATGAAACATGGGTGTTTAGTAAAGAAATTCTAAACGTAGTTGGCAGACACAAGTCTGAAGAGTTTACAAATAACCAGCCAAGACATCAAATGGTAAACGTTACGTAATTGTTCACGCGGGGTAATATAAATGGATTTGTTGAGGGAAGCAGTTTAATTTTTGGCACACAAAATAACCCATTACGATTACTACGATAACATGAATTTTGAGTTATTTGAAAATGGTTTGAAGAATCTGTACTGTGGCGGACTAGAAAAACTGTCTATTATTATTTTAGATAATGCAAGCTACCATTCTAGAAAAACTGACCAAAACCTCGACTTCCCAAATAAAAACCAGATTATTGATTGGTTGCTTAGCAAGAATATAGAATTTGAGTATTCTATGTTGAAAGCCGAATTACTTGAAATAGTTAAAAAATGCAACCGAAGATGGTAATAAATACGTCATCTACAATTTAGCTTTGTTTTATGGTCACGAAGTCCTACGTTTGCCCCCCCGTATCATTGCCACTTCAAATCCAATTGAATTGGTATGGGGCATTTGTAAGGAAATATTATGACAAAATGTATTGAGCTACATCTGAAAGAGAAGAACACGTTCTAAGTACTTGGAATGAGGCCCTGAATAAAATAACCGCTGATACCTGAGAAGATGTATCCAACACAGAAAGTATAATAAAGACACTCTGACCGCGAAAAAATAATTGACGAAGTACGACCTCTGATTTTTACGGTCAACGGTGAAGATAGTGAAGACGAAGATACTTTTGACAATTTAAGTGACTCGGATGAGGATGTATAATTTCTTTATTTATTATTATTTATATTCTATTTTAAACAGCAATTACTGTCACACCGTAATGGAAATATTGGAAAACGATCCAGTAATTTTATTGTATTATGTTTTAGAATTCGTTTTATATATAAATTTATTTCATGTTTTTGTACGTTTCACATTTTTTTTAAATTGGTTTTGCTCACAAATCAAGTAAAATTGCTCTTTGTACTAATATTCCTAATATATATTATACTGTTTACAGTGCATTTTTTTATTGCAGGCAGAAATATTTTACACACAATTAAAAATTATATCAAATCTTAACTTTTGCATTTATAATTAAAAAAATACTTTCTCTGTGTAAGGATATAATAATACTTAAATAAAAATCGAGTAGAATTCTTGAGAACTTCTGGATTATTTGTAAGATGTAGACAATTCGTCGGTCATTCAAAATTGGACTCTATTACCTAGTTAAAAATCAGTTTTGAATACACTGTCAAGAATAGCACGCACTACCTCTGAGACAGTGTATAACTATCTTTGTTTCTCTTTTCTATAGCATAGAATGGAAAGTATTTAAGGGCGTGATTTATAAATACCAACACAGAAAAACGAACGCCTCTACACTATAATCCTATAACCGCCAGACGAGACTGAACGGACTTTAGAACGTATCAAGATTGTTCTAAAAACATAGGTAATAAACCAGTACAGTAGGGATAGAATAGTGTTTGAGTATGTAACAGTTGCGTATCGTATTTGATATGCAATTTCGTAGTATAAATTAAAGAAAATACGGAATAATACGTATACTACTACCAAATTTGGTGACGCAACACGCAAGACCAGTTGGATCATAGTTGAAATCTTATAAAATGTAGTCAACAAACGTAGAAATCGTGCGTATATGTGATGTTTCCAAACGTAATGCAAGTACGTAACGTGCTTATTGACGGTGCTGACTCTAACAAAGATTTATGATATCTAGTTATGGCATCGACTTTGGTAATATTTGACTTACGAATACGCAACTCAACTTTTCCCAAAAGCTTAATTCTATACAGAGTAGATATATGCTATACAAGTAGATAATATACAACGTGTCCAAGATAAGGATGCCCACTATAGGGATCCTGAACGGTAAGAGATAGAAGGTCGGTTAAATGGAACAAAGTTGCGCATTTGAGGGGATGTATTTATAGTCTTTGAAGAACTCGGATATCTCTTTAGTTTTTGGAGATTTGGAAAAAAATTAATTTTCTGATTTTCGTTTTTATTTTTTTATGACTCATTTGAAGAGATATCAAGAAAAGAATAGCACATTTTCATTGCCACTTTTGTAGCTCTACCAATGGTTTTATCCAATTTCCTTTGATACAACGTTTCGTTTGCCAGCAACCATCATCAACTTGTTTTTTTAAATACACAAACAAATTTTTGCCATATTTAATTCTCCCTGATACTGAATTCAACGATATGTCACACTTTATATTTTTGAGACGTTTCCTGATGAGAAAATTCATATTCAATGTAAACATCAGAAAAGTACAGTTAAAACTAATACTAAAACATTAAAAACCTTTAAAATTATTATAAAATTATGTTTTCTCATTTTCAATTCCTGTTGCGAATAAATAACTCACAAGTATGTATTTAGTGAAAATACTGTTAATTAAACAGTTAAAATACATCTTCCTCGTACTGTTGCATTTGATAAAATAAGTTGGCTTTGCATTTTGTTTTCATAACTGTCATAATTGATTGTTGTACATATTACGTTTGTTTGGTGGTCTCTTGAGGAATTACCTTTATGTTTATCTAAAACAATATATAGAAGAACATTTCTTTCAAATAATGAAAATTCGACATACTGACGTGTTACATTTTGTGTCAACGTAATTCTGTTCTGAAGAACTTTTCGCAGATTAGCAGTTAATCTAAAGAATATGGTGTTCCAAAACCTATAAAATCTCGCAAAAACCTTGCAAATGAAGAAAGAGCCAATACTGTTTTATTAGCTGTAACGGAAAATCCAGAGGTTTCTACTAGGAACATTGAAGAGGCAACTGGCATAGCCCCATTTGACAGCTCATTACGTTCTAAAGAAGGAGAAAGTACATTCATATAAATTTAGAATCTACCAAGGACTTCGACCAGGTGACCCAGAAAGACGTAGAATATTCTGCGAATGGTATACACGTCAATGTCAAGACAATGAATATTTTTCAAATAAAATAATATAGTCCGATGAAAGCAGAGTTACTAATAATGGAATTTTTAATCGTAGAAATATTCATTATTGGACAAGAGAAAATCCACGGTTGTACAAAACGGCCAAACACCAATACTGTTTCGGATTTAATATGTGGGCTGCTATATTTGGTACTTGAATTGTAGGTCCTTTTCATTTACCACGAATCCTTAAATTCTGAACGATACCAAATTTTACTCCAAAATGAATTATTAGAGATAGCTTTTGAATAATTTGTATATTCAAGAAGTTGAAGGTTGTTGGTTTATGCAGACGTTGCACCAGCACATAATTCTAGAGTTGTCAGAGAATACTTGTCAGTTAGATTTCCAGAAAGATGTATTGGCACTTATGCAAATGTACTTTGGCCAGCCTGTTCTCCAGATATAACACCTTGGATTTTTTTTCTTTGGGGATACATTAAAATTACATTTATGGAAACGATATTGAAAACGATGAAATGTTACAAAGATTAGTTTTTGGGCGTGTGCTAGTATTACTCCTCAAATGTTGAGGAATGTGTTAAATTTACAGTTAGAAGATGCTATTTATGTTTGGAGAATAACGGGAATCTTTTTGAACATCTTTGTGAGCTTAAAATAAATTTGTTTTTCATTTGTCTATTATTTAAAATTAAAAACATTTTTATTATACTACTGTTTTCAATGTTTCGGTACTGTAGTACGTTTTCGATATTTTACATTGAATATGAATTTTCTCATCCGAAACGTCTCAAAATATAAAGTGTGACATATCGTGAATTCAGTATCAAAGAGAGAATTAAATATGGCAAAAATATTTTTTCGTATATTTCTAAACAATAAAGTTGATGATGGTTGCTAACAAACAAAACGTTGTATCAAAATTGATGAAACTATTAGGTAGAGCTTACAAAAGTGGCAATGAAAATGTGCTACACTTTCTTGATATCTCTCAAATAAGGTTAGAAAATAAAAAACGAAAATCAGAAAAACTTATTTTTTTTCAAATATCTCAAAGACCAAAAGAGATATCCGAGTTCTTCAAAAACTATAAATACATCCCTCAAATGCGCAACTTTTGTTCCATTTAACCGACCTTCCATCTCTTAACGTTTCCGAGATCCCCATAGTGGGCATCCTTATCTTGGACACGTTGTATAAGTTTTTATAGCCATCGAACCAACTGTTAAGGAGATTGCTACGGTTAATTGAAGAAAAGTAAGTTTTGCCGGCAATGAAGAGTAGGGCATGGGTGAGAAAAAGGATCCACCGCTTCTTCAGAACTGTCTTGATTTTAATCCGAGGGCGCCAAATCCTAATGCGTGGATACAAACCTGCTTCCGAACTAAAGAAACAGACGCAACAATCAACCGTAAATAAATTAAAAGAGCAATAAAATACAATAAAGAGAGAGAGAGACACAAGTAACCTACAAAACGTTATATTTAATAACACACCATAAACAAGAAGGAACAGAGCACAATTTAAATATATCCACTTACAACGTAAGTTAATTCTACGAAGCGTATTCGTTCGTACCATATATATATAGTCGTACACAAAGAAGGCTGAAAAAATATAAGATTAATAGCAAGTTAATAATTTCTGCGGTACGCCACTGGCGTTATTTTTTAATCTAGACAAGATGGCGACGTAACCACACCCGCACAATACGAAGGTGTATTTAGTGTCTTTCGCAGCCGTACATTTAGCGTTAAAAGTATCGGAGAGTTAGGTGTTTCAAAAAGAGCGCTCTTCCGGTCTTACCCTTATACTCTAAAATCCCTAAGCAATGGTGGGTAAATGAAGCAAGTCTGCGCCTTACGGTACACATTCGTTTACAGATTGCAAGTATATGCGCCACAACAAGCTAATTAATTATATTGTAGTGAATTAACAAAAAAATAAAAATACGTGAACAAATACGTTTCGAGTTCCAAAGATTTAACTGCACTTAAGGTGCCAAGACAAGTTGTACTTATTTAGGTGTTACGCTTCGAGACGTTCGGTAGCAGTGTGACGTCCCGAGATGGTTTGTTTTCAGCGCAGAAGGATAATTAGAAAAAAATCTGACCTTATGTTGTAGATAGAGGTTTACGATGTTGACACACACAAGAGAAGATACAGATATGTGGTGTCGGTTCCAGCTGCGGCGACCCTAATTTCGGTAGGATGTCCCGTACTTCAGCAATCTTAACAGCAAAACCCCAAGTATGCGACACACGCAGCGACAAGACAAAAAGTGAAAGAGATCCCACGATGAATTTAATCAGCCAGGTAATTGGTTTTGTTTAGCTAAAAGAACCTTTAAAGCCGAGTAATTTTAATCCCGAGTAACTCTAATCCCGGAGCAATCCTGCCTATCTGAAAATTGGTGCACGGTGTAACGTTGAAGAAGCCATGAAGAATATTTGTCGTACCTGAGTGCAATCGAGCGACCATTAGAAGAAATTAGTACACGCATCCGTCCTAAGATAAACTTCTCAGAAAATCGAGTAATCAATCCTTTCCCCAGCTAAAAATATACCGCTATACTGAAAGCTCAGAGGGTCCTATACATACCACTAGAAAATTTGACGGAATTATGATTAAGCACTCAGATGAAGGCAAATTTGAATTTCACGTAACACGACGTGATAGTAGTTGTTACAAGGCGGAAATTGAAGATCAGCCGAAAATGGCTGGCCAAATTAGGACAACGTGAAGTTAATTCTGGGAATTAAATCCCAAAAATTTCGTTAAGGAGCGAACACGGGAGAAATGTCGCGCGTTTACACTCGACTCCGTGTATTGTGTGCTGCCTAACTTACAGTGACCGTTACAAGATATTAATACTTTAGTAAGAATAGTAAATTCAAATGCAACAAAACTTAAAGGTAATCCAATAAAGAACTCAAAGAGGAATAATGAAATATGTGATAAATCAATATACTAAGCAGAAATGACACAAAATTTATAACGAAACAAAATGCGTGTACATAAGTAACAAAATCAATCAACAAATTTAAAGTAAATGTTGAAAATGCAGCCCAAACATTTTTGAATATGGTCAGAAAAGAACGTTTAACTTATGACAACATCTCGGGTATAATCTATTCTAATATTCTATTTTATTTTTTATATTTTCCTTGTAGTAGAAATATTTAATAACTATTTCCCTAACGTAGATCCAGAGAAAAATCGAGGAGCGTAAGATCCGAGAGATCGAGCTTTAGTCAGTTTTCTACACCATCTTGTCCTATCTATTTTCATATAAGTTTCATCAAGATATCCCTTGACTTTATCAAATAGTGCCAGAGGAGCACCATCAGAACGCAGCAAACGCTTCACGATTTTGAAAACCTATTTCCGTTAACACCTGATGTTGTTCAATATGATAAGGGTGGAACTTTTTTTTATTAAATCTTTTAAATAGTGTTTCTATTAAAATCTAGATTTGTGCTTAAGTCCATGGTGTTAATTACGAGTTTCTTTAAATCTCAAAGATGCCACAACTTCAAATTTACGTTTTTCTAATGGCCCTTGCCATAGACTGTTTCTGGATGACATACACTTCTATAATTGATAATTCAGTAACAATAGCAAACGATTCTTGCCAAGGCCACCTTTTTTATGGATACCGTTGAGATTACAATCGGCTGGCAAGCAACGCATTTTTTGGAGCTTCACCAAACACATGAATATCATGTCAAACATTGCATCTTCAGAAACATTCATTTTGTCCACAATTAGGAAACAGAAAATACCACAGCAGCAAAAATTCACACAATACCAAATACAAAAATCACCTGACAAACATCAAACAATGCGATGAAATTGTTTCTAGTAATAGTTATTTATGTAGCAAGGGCGTGTGAAGCAGCTGTTTTAGGCCCAGACGAATGTACGTACACAATCGTGACGAGAGGGCCTAAACAGCTTTACGACCGAGCTGCATACATAATTTTTAACACGTTTCATTACTTTCGTATACAAAAAGTAAAAACATTTACAAATTGCGTTAATCTACTGCATTAATACCATCATAGGTGCTTTATATAATTTTTCATTTATCACTCAGTGACATCAAAATTGTGTTTCTAGCATATTTATTTGAGAAGTCAGAAGTGTATTTAAATCATCAACACCTTGGTCGATTTATTCAATGTTAAAGGTCGCTATCTCAATTAATGAAAATCTAGACACAAACCAAATTTCAAAAAAGTAATCCTATTCCTAACAGAAATTGGGACGGATACAAACCTAAAAATTAAAATTTTAACAAGGGGACATTTTTTAAAAATTTATTATAGAATCTTCAAATAATAGATTTTTAATGATGAAATAAGTAAATTTGCTGATTAATAATATTATACCTAACATAATATAAAAATTAGGTGGATTTAATCATTGGAATTGCTGGGACTTGTCATAGAGAGGAATTGTCGCAGCTATCCATTGACGACATTGACAATTTAGGGTCTGTTTTAATGATTGTGAAGGTCTAGTCTGGCCTATGTTTTGGAAATAAATGACCTTATTTAAATTGCATTCCACGTGTTGTTAATCTAAAATATGTTATATATTAATAATAAATTACACACTTATTTTATGCTTACACTGAAATAAAGATGTGTTTAGCCTTGCAAAAACTGTTTTGTCATACAGAGCAGGATTACGATGAAATAATAAAACGAAATGCAAAATCATACAGAACAAGTCATAACAAGACTAAAATAAGCAAATAGAAAATAGAGAAAGGGAAAAGTAGAAGAAAAATGATTAAGGTTAGGTTACGGAGATTACAATTTACTAAAGTTTTAAGAAGGGATGGCTGCATTCACAGTGAAATACAGCACTGTGAAGTGTGAAGTGCGAATTGCACATAAACGTTTACAGAATACAGTTTTTTTAACAAAACGTATTAATCATTACAATACTGTTAAAGTTGATTACAGAATAGTCAATACAATATGCACCAATAATGGCGTTTTGGTCGCATCCAGCAATACATAAGACTAATTTAATGACTTAAAACCAAACACATGTGCACACTTTTAAGCCTGCAGGAAATGTTCCTACTTTACGCCCAAAAAGGGGGTTAAAAAGTCAATTTTACGCTGACTGTATTATCCAAGAACAGTTTGTTTCCTAAGTGACTATAAAAACCTTATATTTGTTATGTATTTTTCACTAAAAATCAATTTTTAAAAATACAGGGGTATTCTATTTAAAAACACAACTTTGGGTCATCATTTTGCTAATCACCGTAAATCACCTAAATATTTTTAAAATGTATGGGAAATAACTAGGTATTACCTAAATGTTAGTTGTAATATCAGCAATAGTTCAGAAACTGTACTCTTTCACACCAAACACCCACCCGGTACATTAATTCAACTTGGTATAGATTGAATTAATAATATTAAGAACACTTGATACCGGCGTTGCCTGCCATACAGGCCCAGCTGCCTACTTTTGCTTATAGTTCACTCAGAGAGGTCAAGCGGGGATGGGACCTAGCTATGTTACTGCCCGTAAATTTTAAGCCATGTATGTAAATTTTCAGCTCTTAGGAATGCTAAGTTTGGGCAGGCATAATACAGACAGATTGGTGACAAACGGACACAAATCACCTATGTTAATATAGAGTAATAAATGTTTTAAATTATACAATTAGATAGCTTTTCTAAATGGTATTAATTTATTTCGAAAAGCCTTAAAAATTAAATCATTTAACAATTAAATTTCAGATTTTGTGTTTATTAAGCAAATAAATAATTTTCTTATATTTATGTAATAACGTCAAAATGAACGAAACCAAATTCTCTAAAATACTATATTAAATGTACAATTCCGTTTAATTATTAAAAGTTGAAGTCAGGCAAATCTTTTCTTTGTCAGTATATTAACAAAATTATTATTACTAATCAATTGTATAATTAAAGAACTCAAACAAACAAATTGGTTTTTTAACAATATTTAGGAGAGATAATTGCTTACTTTATAGTTAATAGCCCTTATTAGAATCCTTATAACTTTAACCATGCATTTAATTTAACAAATGTTTTAGTTTCACAGCTGGGGCTTATGCTAATTTAATCCTACGTTAAAGCATTGATTATAAAACTAAATCAATGGTTAAAGTAAGATTTTATTATTTTCTCCTGCGTGTTGAAAAATTACACTTGATTTCAACGATAATTTAGTAATTTCAAAGAATTATCATGATTTATATATTTTTACAATATTAACCAATCAATTGGTCAATGGGAATTTTTTATAGTAAAAATGGACTTTCCGATCAAAAATACAGTAATCGATTTAAAAGATAGGCAAAAATATTATCAGTGAGGAAAATGGGATTTTTCTGTTACTGTTTGTTCTATTACTAGTCCAGTCACTTTCAATTATTTCAGAGACTGTTCGCCACCTGCAAAAAATTGTGCAAACTGCGTCGGAATAATAATATGAAATGGAAAAATAGATTTGTCCAAAGTAGGCGCGCTTCAAAAGTTATTAACAATTCCTTAAGAATTTACCGAGGATTTTATTGTTTACTTCGTATCTTTTTTTGTAAGTTTTAGAGTAGTGTAATTTTTTTGTTTAGTGATGTCCAATACTAAGCAGAAATGACACAAAATTTATAACGAAACAAATGGTAAAAGATAAGTAATAAAATCAATCAAATAAATTTAAAGTAAATGTTGAAAATGCCGCCCAAACATTTTTGAATATGGTCAGAAAAGAACGTTTAACTTTTATGACAACATCTCGGTATAATCTATTCTATTAGGTCTATTTTATTTTTTATATTTTCCTTGTAGTAGAAAAATATTATCAGTATGAAAATGATTTTTCTGTTACTGTTTGTACTATTACTAGTCCAGTCACTCTTCAATTATTTTTGAGATTGTTCGTCACTGGTAAAAAAAATTGTGCAAATCGAGTGTCGGAATAATAATATAGAAATGGAAAAAATAGATTTGTTCAAAAGTAGGCGCTGTTTAAAAGTTATTAACAATTCCTTAAGAATTTACCGAGGATTTTATTGTTTACTTTCTGTATTCGTAAGTTTTAGAGAAAAATTTTTTTGCTTAGTGATAAACTAATACTAAGCAGAAATATATAAAATTTATAACGAAACAAATAAAAGATAAGTAACAAAATCAATTAACAAAATTAAAGTAAATGCTGGAAAATGCGCCCAAACATTTTTTGAATATGGTCAGAAAAGAACGTTTAACTCCGGTGACAAATATCTCGGTATAATCTATTCTAATATTCTATTTTATTTTATATTTTCCTTGTAGTAGAAAAAATATTATCAGTGGTGAAATGATTTTTTCTGTTACTGTTTGTACTATTACTTAGTCCAGTCACTCTTCAATTATTTCAGAGACTGTTCGCCTACCTGCAAAAAATTGTGCAAATCGCGTCGGAATAATAATAGAAATGGAAAATAGATTTGTCCAAAAGTAGGCGCTGCCTTCAAAAGTTACAATTCCCAAGAATTTACTGAGGATTTTATTGTTTACTTCTCTGTATCTTTTTTTTGTAAGTTTTAGAGAAAAAAAATTTTTTTGTTTAGTGATAAATTTTTCTACAAAATAGTATATTTTAAAATTGGAACATTTTTGAATTTATTATTAATTACAGTGAAAAACTGCCAAAAAATATTTTTTAATGACTTTTTCTAATCTCTCATTTTTATGTCTATTGGTAAATTTCAATAATAAGTAATTAAAAACTAAATAAAATAGAGACGTGTTTCGTTTTAAAATAATTATTATTTTGTTATAATATTTTTTTAAAATGAGACTTGAAAGCCTTATACACATACGAAATTATTTTACAGAAATAAACTTTCGGTGAATTTAAGAATATAGTAAGTATTTATCATTTATGGAATAATTTTGCTGGTATTAATGTAGCACAAAACACAAGACTACACGACTACTCTCTCTACCGTCAGTTATATTGTTTACTCACTCCACAGCAACGGGCGCAACCTGGTTGCTACAATGTTACACACTTCTTTGAACTATGCAATGGTTCCTATGTGTGGTTGAAGAGAACCCTTCATAGGTCTTCCTTGGCGTCTCTTGGGTATGACGGCCACCGTAGACTTGCTTCTGGGCGGAATACTGCGTCAAATCTACTACATGGTATCGACTAATAGGAACTGGAGGTTGACTACACGTAACTAGTTCATAGGTAGTTGGCGACATCTTCTGGCAACTATATACGGTCCATCCCTTTGGTGCAAACTTTGAGATGGAAGTTCTTACCGGCTTTGGCTCAACGCATGAGTTTGCAATAAAGAGTTTGTCTCCTTCTTGAAATGACAAATCCCGTCAGTTGTTACTCACCAATTTCTGCGCTTTGTTTATTCTCCATGACATCTTTGTCAAATTCGTAGCGAATCTGATACTGGTAATGTAGTTGTCCCAGCCATTATGTTGTCTCTGAACTAAATGGAGACCTGCGTCTTCAAATCTCGGTTCTTTCTGCTCAACAGAATTACTCAAAGGTAATACAATGGTATAAAAGGTGCTTTGATTTTAAAGAAATAGTTACCTTTGCATAACATCATTGATAAACTGAACACCGCGTTGTCAGATTTTAACTTGGTGGGCTGTCCCCGTACCGCAGAAACACCTCTTCAATGAGGCGTCGATCACACTCTTCTGTGCAGTTGCAGACTGTAAGGCAAATAATTTCACCCATTTTGACGTGAGGTTCTCAACAATTAGTATCCATTTATTTCCATCAGGTGCCTCTGCAAGGTCCAAACAAGTCGACGGCTAGAATCTCAAATCTTTGAGGAACATGCTGGGGTTTGCAAAATCCTGCTGGTTTCAAATTACCGCTTTGTATCTTGACAGTCTATACATTGTTTAATATACTTTGTAATATAGTTCCTCATTCCCGTGTAATAGAATTTGACAATATTTTCTGAATTGTGCGATCTACACCATAGTAGCCGCCAGTGTCTGCATCGGCGGTACTGCTTATGATCTCTTTTCGATAGGAATTTGGGATTACCAGTTGATGTTCTTTTTAGTATCTGCATTACAATCGTAATGATAGAGCACTCATTCGCTATTGTAAATCCTCTCTCGACCATCTGATCGCATTCTGGATTTTCACCTTCTAGGACGTCTATTATCTTCTTGAGCTCTGATCCCTCTCTAGCGCTTTGTTCTGAACTCTTTGCAGCCAATGCTGGACAAAACAACGGATACATGGTTAGTATCTGACGTTGCTTGCTATCCTAAAACATTTATTCAGACAGGAAATCAGCGACGATATTCTGCTTTCCTGGATTGTACAACCTTCTCATATTTAACGCCTGGATTTGCAAGGATCGCATTCGACAATGCGACCTACTGGAGTTTTAATTCGAGAACGACCACTGTAAAAGCGTTGATGATCTGTTGCAATGGTGACCTGAGCACCTTCAAGGTACGTGCGAAACCTTTCGGCACTCCACACAACTGCAAAGCTTCGTTCTACACAACTATAATTTTGTTCTGCAGACATGAGTAATCGACTGCATACCGACTGGACGTTCCTCACCCTCCCCCTGGAGTAAAACTGCGCCTACCGTAATCGCTGGCAACCGTCCTAAGTACGAAAGGCTGGTCGGATCTGCCTGAATAAGCATAGATGCTGCTGCCAGCGTTCTTTAAGGTAAAAAATGATCGCTGCTCTTCATTACAAACCTGAAGATTTTATTCTTTTAAGCAGGTTTGTTAAACGATGTCAGAAAATCGTGGTATGAATTTTCTGAACCATGAACACATTTGCACGAACGACATCACTTGCTTATCGATGTAGGTATAGAAAGTTCGCGAATTGCTGCAATTTTATTTTGATCTGCTTTTGGTCTCCTTCTTTGCGAGATAATATGTCCCAAAAAATTTATAGATTTACATTTTTACGCCGAGCACGAAGCTCAAATAAATTCTGAGTCTGTCAAAATGGCTTTTAAGTTCTAAATGATATTCGAATGTCTCAGACATCACTAACACATCATCCATCTAAGGAAATATAGCACGGTCACCTAAACTGAATCGGAATCTGTCTATCAGACATGAATGGGCTTTCGCATTCTTTAATGATCCTGCCGGCAAGCAACCTGTCTTTTTTCTTGAAATGACTTATTGGATACGGAGAAACTGCTATTGGTTTCAGGGTCTCCTGTAATCAATTTGATGCACTGCAAAATCTGTGGGGTTTCCCTAGGAGCAAGATACACTTTTAATCATTGATCAAATTTTCTAGTGAACGTTTTGTAGGCAAATCGAGACCTTCAGCTTCATCGTCTCGTAGAATAACACTAGTACCTATTTCAAAAGCCTGCAAACTCTCTTTTGGTATGTCGTCTCAGTTATGAAGGGAAATCTTTTATTTGGCTTATCTCCAAAATACCAAGTTTGATTAGCAACATCAAGCACTATGTTTGCCTGTTTTAAAATCCAACACCTAACAAAGTTCTATCTGTTGTCGGATGTGGGAAAAATGATAGTTATGTTGGCAAACTTTCGTTTTAATAGTCACCTCTATGACAATTCTCAACACGTCTTCTTTTTTCATTTTACCATCTGCATAGGCTAGTTTTATCTTACCTGTAGTAAATTACTTTGTCAGATTTCTTTAATATGTTGTACAATGTACCCTGCAACATTTATCTGAGCTTCAGAATCTGCATAGCCTGTTCCGTATATGTTTCTGATACTAAACGAAAGAAGAAGCCTGGCAGGAACAACATTAGGCAATTCGTCTGTCGATATTTGACAGAAACTAATAATGTCAGCAGACACAACATCTGAACTCTGTAACTTTACTTTGGCAGGTTGGACATTTTGCTCGAATTGTACCTGGGGCACCACAACCAACAACCAGTTGGGATTTTGAGAATGTACGCTTCTTTGAGAGCTCTACATGCTATCTTTCAACTCCAAAATTTTTGCAGAAACTGCATTGCGGTCTTTACTTCTGACTGCTGGCATAACTTTAACCTTGTCAGCTTTAGTGACCTGAGTCTCCTTATGCGTAAGCGAACGTTCTATATCACGAGCTCTAGCCACAAAACGTTAAAGTACACTCAACTCTGTTTTACAAGTCTTTGAGCACTTTCCGTTTTAACAGACTGAACACCATGTCAATCTGGGCCTCTATAGGCAGTTCATAATGGAAGTTGCAAAATAAAAGAAGGTAAACGTTAATTTTTAAAAAGCCTCTCTTTCAATGCAACAGTTTCTGACCACGCGACCACTGTTGATTTAACACCCAACCACCATGTTCCGGCTTGACCTTTAAGAGCATTGATAGTCCACGCAATGCATTCTCTACATTAGTTACATTACAAATATCTTTGTACGTCAAATTGTTATCTAAAAACGCGTCGACATTCGACGAATTCGCACCATTAAAACGAGCAGTACACTTGCCATAAGATACTGTAATAGTGGAGGAGGGTCCTGAGCAAACTTCTACTTTGATGTGTTATTTCAGCAGCAACTTGTAACGTAAAATCAAGTTTCCTGTAAAGCTGGAATTGATCATTAGACATCGATATTTATGGCTGGAATTTCTGTGATTTTTCGTTCCTGGTAGCCATTTTCAATCCTACAGATTTTACCCTAAAAAGTCACTCGATAACTTAAACTGAAGAAAATTAGATGAATCTGGCATCCACTTGACGGCTGTCGGCGCTCCACTATACGCGGATTGCTGCTACGAGATACGAGAACAACGCTGAAGTAAAATGACAGGCATGCGTCTAATACATGAACAGTCTAATTTACTTACAACCATTAGTTTGTAATGTCTATAGCTTTACAATACCCTTTCACTGCGTCTGGTGTCAACATTCTTGCACACACAACTACTAATTACAACCAATTACTCCATTACCTACGTGGTACCGTGGCTTTCTCGCGGCTTACGACGTAAAATTTATTTTATGCGGACACCGTCCGGTCACATTGAGCACTAAATTCGACTCAAGGCGCCAGTATAGAATAATTGTTTGTATTAATGTAACACAAGACTACAAGACTACTTTCTCTACTGTCAGTTATACTGGGTGAGCGCCGGGAGAGCGGCACCAACCTAGGAGTGTATTACACGTGAAAAATAATGTAAAACTCATGTTCTTATGCGATTCTCTACTTGTTTTCTCAAGTTATGGCGTAATTAAAATGTTCATCTAACTTTCCACGTATTATCTGAATTTAACATTATCAAAGTATGCCATATTCGAGGCTCAAAGACATTTGATAATTTGACGGTTTGATGAACTGTCAGTGTACAGTGAACAGTAAATTGAACATTTAATTTTGAATTTATGTGATTGTTAGTGTTGCAAAATGCCAGATACTTATTCAAATTTAGAATATGCAAATATGGTGTTTGTTTATGGTTTTTAATGGAAATGCTACAGTTGCCGCTGAAGAATATCGTCAACGTTTTCTACACCAAATACATCTTGGATAAAAACGTATTTATTAGGAGTTTTCAACAAATTGTGCGAGACTGGTAAGCTTCCAGTGCAAACATAACATCTGGAAGGCGCTACTCGACAAGATTTTGTAGAAGTAGAAACACACTTACATCTAGTAGAAGAAGATGCAATCACTAGCTCACGGAGAATTGCCACTCAATTGAATTTCCACAAAAAAAAGAGTGATAAACATTAATTCCACGAGCAAGACTTATATCCTACCACGTACAGAGAGTACAGCACCCATAACCAGAGGATTACGCTAACGTATGGATTTTGTCGGTGGATAAATAATAATCATCGTGTTGTATCAATTATACTTTTACGGATGAAGCTATATTTACCCGTGATGGCATTAATACTGTAACTATCATGTATGGTCAGACGAAAATCCCACGCAACAATTGAAAGCAATTTTCAACATCTGTTTTCTGTGAATGTGTGGTGTAGTATGGTTGACAGTTATTTAATTGGCCCTTTATTTGGAGGATCGTCTCACAGGGAGACAACTACCCCATTTTTTACAAAATGAATTACAAGGCCTGCCAGAGGATGTGTTCCTGTAAATATTAGAATGCAGATGTACTATCAGCACGATGGAGCTATTGCACATGTCGCTCGTCAGGTCAAGCAACATTTGAACGAACGTTTTCCAGGGCGTTGGATTGGTCGTGGGAGGTCCTATTAATTGGCCTGCAAGATCTCCAGACCTCACACCACTAGATTTTTCTTTTATAGGGCTGGATGAAAAATGAAGTCTACAAAATAGAAGCGGAGACGGATGCACTAATTAGACATGAATTGAGAATACTGGCAGTCCATATTAAAGAAAAAGAAATGAATCAATTCGATGAGCAACAAACGCCTTCGTAGACGAAGCAGAAAAATGCTTAGGAAGTCAATGGCGGTATTTTTGAACATGTATTGAGAAAGAACGCTATGATTAAGAAAATTTTTATGTGTATAATTTGTTTATTTGTTAATATGCTATAATCCTGAAAACAAATGAAAATCGGATAAGAACATATGAGTTTTTTTACATTATTTTCACTTGTATAATACACTCCTAGAGTTTGGTGCGCTCCTTCCGACTCACCCAGTATAGTTCACCACAGCAACGGTGCAACTCGGTTGCTACACGTTACACATTTCAATAAAAACAATTATAGTTTGGAATTTTAGTCACTTTTTTAAATAATGAGTTTTTTTGTTATAAATAATTGAAATACATGCAATATTATGGAGCAAATAATATAAAATAAATGGAATTGATCTTATTAAAAATGTAAATAAAAAAAATGTTATTTGGTTTATTTAGAAGCTGATAAACAATTGATTGTTGTTTATTCAGGTAACTAAAGAATATTGTAATAAAAATATATTGCCTTTTGATATATTAGCAATCTAGCTACAATAGTTTGTTAGCTTAGCATTGGTAGTTTTTACAAAAATACCAATATTAGCGAGTAGCGTAACGTGATTCGGAGCACATCAGCGCACAGTTAACGAGCCTCATTAAAATATCGTATATTCATAATTGATTTATTAATTTGACAATCATCGTAAAGGCAGCTGCAGTTTGCATCATCGAGACATGTTCACAAAAGTTTGTACATTTTACGCTATTATTTATGTACCTAAATTATTTTCAAATTTACCTTTAAAATTGACAATTTGAGTAGTTATTCAGCACAATATTTTAACGAACATTATAAACTGAAAAACAATTTTAAAAACTGATAAATCCTTTTGGAAATGAAAAATTTACGTTCATTTGTTTTATTTTATTTTTATAAAGCCACGGACAGTGAAGCAGAGAGCGATATAGTAAGCAAAGTTTAGAAGTAGAGAACGATAAGCCCAGAAAGAAAAATTAAAAATGTAATTTTTTAGAATAAGTTTTAGAATCAATAACTAATAAGAGAGCGTGTGTATATGCACAATAAAAAATTATTCTATAACATCCTAATGTCTTCATTGAGTAAGAGTATTAAAAAAAATTGTTAATTCCAAAATCCTCCACATGTGTTCTTAATCTACAAAAGTGTACATTGTTTTTGATTATAAATATGTTATTAATATTATAAAGTTATTAGCAGTATAATGAATAAATTATTAACTTAATTCATTAATTCAAACGGAAATACAATAAAAACGACCAATAACGTGGTGAGCATCGGCTGAAGCGCTTGAGAGCTGCGCTCCTAATCACGTGCGCCACGTGCCGAGATTAATTGTTGCTATTTATTTTTGTAAAAACTACTAATTCGAAGTTTCTTAAACTATTGTAGCTAGATTGCTAATACATCAAAGACAATGTACAAATTCCTTAGATCACAATACTTTTAGTTACCGAATAAGGAATAACAATGTAAATTGTTTATATCGCGGCTTTTTAAATAAACAAATGACATCTTTTATTTTTAATTTACATTTTTTTAATACAAATCGATTCCTCATTTATTTTATATCATTTACTCCATAATATTGCCTAATATTTTCAATTGTTTATAAATAAAAAACTAGTTTTAGTATTGAAGTTCACTCATTAGATATACAAATGAGAAAGATTAGAAAAATTTGATACAATTTTTTTGATTTTTTTTTACTGTAATTAATAATAAATTAAAATTTTTTTAATTTTAAAATATATTGTTTTGTAGAAAATTTTATTGCTGAACAAAAAAAGTTTTATTTTTTTTTCTTAAAACTTACAGAAAAAGAAGATACAGAGAAATAAACAATAAATTATTAAGAAATTGTTAATAACTTCTTTTGAAGCGGTGCCTTCATACTTTTGGACAAAACTATTTTCCTATTCCTACATCATTATTTCAAAGCAATTATCACACTTTTTTGGAGGTAGGCGAAAAGTCTCCAAATCCCTTATTTTTCAGCCAGTGTTACTTGACTATATCGCATATAAAATATTTATAAATGAGTGCCATTTTTTTTTAAATTTGTCTTTTGTTGATCATATTCTAAGTTCTCTTTTTAATTGTCTAACTCCTCGATAAAAACAGCAATTTAAAACCCTACTCAGAACACTTGTCTTCAAAAATTTAAATCACAAAACCAACAAGAAGAATGGTTTACTAACAACGAACTATTCAGTATCACAAGTCGATAATAAAAAATTCAATTTTTCTACTATTTTCTCTATTTAGGTGAAAGTGAAATTCTGTTCCCTGGTAAGTTTTTTTCTAAATCGCTAGTTTATCTAAAACTTGTGAATGGCGAATATATCGTAAAACAAATTTATAGTAACTCAGATGGTAACTACTGACAGATTCATTTAATGTGGTCACATGATTTAAGAAGAAATATTGAAGTAATGAAAAAAATGGATTATTTGAATTTACCTATAAGGGTGCGTTATAAAATTTCCAAACTTTTATTAATGAACAAGCAGAATTCCCTCGATCCGGTAGAAGTTAAGGTGATGATAGTATTGGCATTAACAACACATAGAAGCTGGATTAGAAAACCTTAAAACTGGAGTTGCTTTTTAGATTTCGCTGCTGCATACAATACCGTGTGAAAAGAAGATTTACTTTTAAATTGTTTAACGTCATTTCTTGTTCCAGAAGTTATTCCTTTTATTGAAAATATGTTGTCTAATCGGAAGTTTAGAGTTTTTGTTGGAGATAAAAGCAGTAAATTTAGATTTTTAAATAACGGTCTTCCACAGAGACCTTCTTGCACCTATTCTTTTAATGTATATATTTCTGATCTTCTCCTTTCTTACAATGTCGAAAATTCGTCTACGCCGATGATATGGCAATACTCTCTATTTTAACATTCAGATTTTTTCGTAATTGAAAATAAACTATCTGATGATCTTGCTTATTGTAAAAATTATTTAAAAAAATGGCGATTATGCCCCCAACCTTAAAAAGACAGAGGTTTCTTTTGTTTTATTTAAGTAATAGAGAAAAAAGTAGAAAAACTTAATGTTATCTTTAATAATACAAAGTTAAACCATACTCTAACTCAGTAACCATACATAACACTTTACATCACAATACAATATTTGTATAATGTACTATACGAATAAATAAATAAATAAATTAGTTATTGGTATTGAAAGTTGTTTTAATTAATCAAGTAGAATCTAATCTTCAATAAAAATTATGACTATTTAAAACACGTATGATAAAGCAAAGACCATATAGTATAGTATGGTCTCGAATTTGGTTTCCAAATCACAAATGTATTTAAAAAATCAGAAAGAAAATTTAAAATTTTAGGAAAATCTCAACCTTATTTGGAGGAGCAAGTATGGTTTAAGATATAGTCGTCCATCAGCTATTTGATAAATACTTATCAACAAGATATCTACCAACCATTTGCATTTCAAGAAATTTTGAACTTTAAAAGTATTTGATCAGGGATTAATCTTATATTCACTGTACTACATACATACGTGAGTCGTACAAAGAAACGGACTTATTTGCCTACCCCTTAAAAGCATAACGGTGAGCTGTTAATATGCGCATCCCAACAGTATATTAATGTTCCAAGTTGCATAATAATTTCCTTCTATTCTTTATCCTTACTTTAGGACTAAAGTATTTAATAATCGCAGTGTTTAATAGTTTTTGTTTAATTTTTTTACTTTCTATATTTCCAATGTAATTCTTGTTTGTTATTTTGTTTATTTTGCAATTTAAATACTATTATACTGTTAATATTGTGCTCTCGGTTTTGCTTTTTGCAAAAGCAAGAAGCGATTTTTGTTTGTGTGCCTAATTACCTTTTGTTTTGCTTCTGGTGTGTCGTAAGGTTCTAATTTAAAACCTGGTTTATGTAGATATTCGTCTCTTTCCACACAAATACTTTCACTTGCAGACAACTTAAAATTTTTTCTAAATATCAACTCTACAAATTGCTTGCTTAGAGCTCCATATGTTTATTAAATCAGGTATAGAATCAACAGATTTTCCTTGAATGTTGGCAAGTAATATGTTCCATATTTGAAAAAAGTTACCAGTAAAACACTTACACACAGTGACTACTACACATACTAACGACCAGTAACGAACAATAAATATTCAAAAATTTTGTAAATGCTACGGTAAGTAATGCATTTAGTTGTCGCATATTTGATTTCTTAACATACATAAATAAACATCAAGTGTAAAATATGGGTTACGATAGTCTTTGTTGGATATTGCCACATAGTATCTGCTTAATATGTTCATTAAGATAAACAAATTTCCTTATTTGTACTTAAACACGTCTCTGCGAATAAACGATTTGTTCATGAACATAATTCTTGAAATGATTACAAACTCGATAATTCTTATGTAAAGTAGTTGTGAAGTTTCGTAATAAATTGGCTTACTACTAATATGAATCCAGTCTCATAACTGCTTCAAAACAGCAACAATTAGGACGATAAAGCTTATTCTATTATCTAAATTACCTTGCTTCATCACTGGGAATTTATTTATTTATTTGTCGTATGGCGATCTACACATTCACTCTTAATAAAGGCAGAGTATGTACATACACATGCATAAAAACCAACACTTTACTGATTGACTAACAATTCAAAAATTAAAAGAATTAAAAAACAAATATACTACACGAATACATTTGAGATATAGGCCAAGTGGATCATAAGTCGATATCCAGGGAGGTCACACCACAGCAGCAGGAGTGGCATTCAGAATCTCTGCCTCCATTTCTCCACCAAATTTTCTTCTTATTAGGCAATTTCGTTGGACTATGTGAGCTACAGTTTGATCTGGCGCCTGCAGTCGCATTCCTGGGAGTCCGAGAGTCCCCACTTGTACAGCATGGACTTGCATCTGGCATGGCCAGTCCTGATGCGGGTTCAGGCTACACCAAGCTTTCCTGGCTATTTAACATTCCTGGGAGGTAATGCAGGATCATCATGGTCATTATGGCTAAAATCGTGATTAGATGTCCATTTGGTTTTCCAAGCTTCTCTGATGTGAAATGGCTCATGGTCGGTTAGTACCTTATCTTGCCAAATGGGTTTCCGGGATTTAAGACGACGGCCCGGAGCATTATCCGACATCGTGTGGATTGGCAGAACTCTAGGGTGGGCTTAGGATCGTGTAGTTTGTCCCATTCGCAAGTAGCAGCTGTTGTCTTCAAGTCCGGTGGGGCTAAATTCGTCAGTGCGTAAAGCCCGGGTACCGGAGTGGACTTGTAAATTCTGATATAATTTCTCATGGTATCGTTGAGGTGCACGTCGATCTGCTCGGTGTGTTTCGGCCCTTGTTCCCAAGCAGTCCTTGCAGCCAGTTTCTAACTATGTTGTTCCTAGTTTTTAGTTTCTGCCCAGTTAACTCAGATGTCTTTATATGTTAGGGACCGGTCTAGTGTAACGCCGCGATACTCAGGTGGCTGTTGTGTTTTGTTACTTTACCACAGAATGTGACATTCAGCTCCTTTTATTTGCAAGGCGGTTATTAAGATGAAATGCACACACCTCGGTTTTGCTTTGGGTTTGGGGCATAGTCGCCACTGTTTGCAGTATCTCCCGAGGTTTTCGAAGTCCGTCGTTAGAGTTTCCCTCACCATCCCCAAGGAGCCTGTGTTGAGGGCTATAGCGGTGTCATCAGCATAGCAGAACTTCCGAGAGTTGGTTGCCGGCATGTCACTGGTGTGTAAGATTAAAGAGTAGGGGCTAGTACTGATCCCTGGGGCAGTCCATTTCTGATGGTGTAGGACTTGCTAGTTGATTGTCCAAGAATGACTTTGAAGTATCGGTTTCTTAACATGTTTCCTAATAGCTTAGTTAACTTGGAGCAGGGTATTGTTTTCTTCAATTTTAGTATTAGTCCATCCAACCATACGGTGTCGTAAGCAGCCGTCAGGATCAACAAATGCTACTGATGTTTTAGGACCTCTTTCTTATACGTTAGGGCTAGTACTTTTCACAGCAAATCTCGGTTGGATTCTGAAACCAGCCTGGTCTGGCGGAATAATATCGTCTATGGTCGGATATATTCTAT
This sequence comes from Abscondita cerata, assembly GCA_030710515.1. Lineage (NCBI taxonomy): Eukaryota > Metazoa > Arthropoda > Insecta > Coleoptera > Lampyridae > Abscondita > Abscondita cerata. Next base: position 22,859 of record JALBCR010004555.1, read on the forward strand.
TGTATATTAGTCTCTCCAGTAATTTGGCACAGACACTGAGCAGTGCGATTGGACGATAGCCAGTTGGGTCGTCGCTTGGTTTCCTGGCTTCAGAATAGCAAGGGTCTGGGCTATTCTGAACTGTGCTGGGATTTGTCCGGTATTCAGTATATCTGTAGGCAATTTCAAGCCATTCCTCGCAGGCTGTCCTAGGTGCCTTACAAACTCTGGGAATATGCCATCCGGGCCAGCTGCCTTCCGTAATTTGAGTGTTCTATGGCCTTGTTCAGTTCAGCGTTAGTGAAAGAGGAAGAGAAAAGAGGGTTGTCTTCTAAGGCCTCTGTCAGTTATTTTAAGTTCTTCCTTTTATCGCTTCTTCAAACTCTTTTATGGATCGGTACGCTTTTCTGAACGTTGTTTAATATGCAGGGCTATTTGGGAAGGGGTCACTTTATGTTCTTTGGCAAGTATAGGGCGTGGTGAGCTCCAAGTCGACGTAGAAGAGACCATCCCCGTCGACTGGAGGCCAAAATCCATATTTTCTGTCGTACTTTCCCACGCTCCTCTTCAACGCTGAGCGAATGCACATCTGGCTTCCCAGTTTTCATACTCTTGTATAACGTTTCCGTAAGTTCTTATTCCAACAGGGTATGTATTCTTTTCTATATCTCCGGGGTGTTGGCGCTTAGCACTTCCGATCAGTACGCCAGCAAATCTTCCGTAGTTTTCTGATTTTGGTGGGATCCACCTTCAGATGTGAATCGACTTCTCTAGAATATGATGTCCAACTCCGCCTTGCGAAAGTTCCATCTTGGTTTTATGTAGATTTTCAGAGGTACCTGGATTCCGGATATTGATAATAATCTGGCTTGCGTTGACTGCGTGGGAAGCTTCGCAAGACCTTTCATGTATGAGGTAGAGGCACTTATGATGGGTCAGTTGTAACTAAGCACAGATCGGGGTTTGTGCCGTTCTGCCATCAAAGGGGAGTGGAAGGTTCAGATCCTAGCATCATAGACTGTGATGGAGATCCAATTCATCCATCCAATTTGATAGACTCTCTCCGTTCTCGTCATTAGTTGGGTATCCCCAGCTGACATGGTGGCAGCTGAAGTCTCCTAAGTATACTCCTGGATGTTTTAGGGTTGGAAGTGGAGGATTTGGCCATCTAACATTGGGAGGTTTATATTAACTGATATTGTCGTTCCTGAGGTCTCGACAGTTATAATTTCAGTATTATTCTGCTGGATGGTTGTAATGATCTTATATTTGTCAATATTTTTCGGAGGTACATTATAGATCCATGGATATCTGAGTTAATACTTGCAACTACCTTATGTCCTGGTACTTTCGCTCTGACTTGGGGCTGGGTGTCGTTTGCCAGGTGTGTTTCCTGCAGTGATAAGGATGTCAACCTTGTTATCCATAGTTATTCTGCTCAAATGCCTGCATTTGTCTCGAGATATACCTTCAATGTTAAGTGCAAAATATGGATACGAGATCCAATATCTTTGTCAATTGGCTCTACAAGTGCCGTTAGATTTTGGTTTGTAGATTTAAATGGCCGTATAGATCGCGGTCTAGTCTGGCCGCTATATGTAGACTTTCTGCCGCTCTGCTCTAGCAGGGCGTTGCCCGGTGTGCACCATCTTGAGGCTGGTCTGCACGTCGCACACACTTGGGAATGAAAACAACTTTATGGTTGAGTCAGGCAATTTGGTAATGACAAACAACCTTACATTGCCCAAGTCATAACCAAAGCTAGACCATGTCGCAATTTAGGGGACCTTGTTTTTACCCTTTTTGGGTTTTCACCGTACTATATTTTTAAATATGAACAAATTCCTTTGCTGATTTTCGAGAAGTTAACACGTTGTATTCTTAGCATAGTCGTCTTGAAAATGGTACAATTGCACAGACACTGGTTGGGAAATTGGACAATTAAAAACTAAAGGATTAGGAGCACTACTTATTAATTAAAACACATATCTGAGTACTAACTAGAATTGCTATACAACAATTAAATAATATTCTTATGAAATAAATAAATTAATAAATGGCTCAACTAAACTTAATACTTACAACAGTTAAAACACTTAAAACTAATCAATTTCTACTAATAATGTTGAATGAATACCAAATAAAAACACAAATAGGGCTCTAATCAGCTGATAACTGGGAACGCCATTTTGAAATGTGTGCAGTGTGTATTCTGTGCTGCTACCTCAAACGCGCTTACTCTATTAGAGATATCGGCGTAACTTTTAACTCAAAAACTAGATCTCTAATTTATAAAATATCTAGAATGTCATGGCGGTTTTTTTCCACTTATATTCTGCACAGCTTGAATATTGTAACATTATTTCGTATAAACTTTACAGTTTTTAAGTTGCGGGGACGAAGACTGTTCAAAGAAACTTTCAAGTTTTTGGTTGATTGTGTCTGCGTAGTGGTTTTGACTATAACATGCTGCTCAATAGATTTAACCAGAAGATTTGCAAACATGTCAGTCAGTGTCAACTTCAAACATAATCTATTTTACAATCCAAAATATCTCATAAGCAACGTCACAACGTCAGAAGTAAAATAAAATAAATTAAAAGATTTTTTCAAAAGTGTATAATAATCAGATTCAATTTTTTCAACTTTTTTGTCAGGGGGCACTGTAGTGGATATCCAAAATTGGCTGATTTCACATAGCGGGGCAGATTTTAGTAAACATAGAATACTTCGTACACTAGGTTTCCATTACCATTTGGCAGATTTGATGAGGTAAACTGATTGATGGAAACCTAGAAATTTTTATCTTTTCTTTTATTTAGAGGCAGAGTTAAAATATTAAGTTCTGCTCTTCATTATTCTAATTTTAAGGTTTTGGTGAGTGAATTAAAAACCACCACTACGGTAACTGTAACAGTTTTTGTTTTGGTTTTAATGGAAAACTTGATGTTTTATTAACATTAGTGGTGATCTCGATTTATAAGGATACATTTTGTCACATTATGAATATAAACGGTAGTATGCGATGAAATCATTATTAAAAACAAGATTTCTCTCAAATTAGTTTAGGCTTTCGCGGTTTGTTGGCGAACCAATGTCGTCTAGATTCGGGCCCAAAGGCCGTCGTTGATTAACCGTTAACCGTTGATAGCTCTCGAAGAGTATCTTGTGATAAATATTGCTAAGCTGTTAGTCCGTTTGAACAGTACCTTATTTTATACCACAAATGGGATAAAAGTATAAAAATCAGGGGTATGTTCCATTTGTAAAAATTGCTCTTTGACGATTTCAAACTATTTTGATACCAATTTTCAACTTTTATAACTTTTTACACAATCTTGCACAACTACTGGGTTCAAACGAACCCAGCTTAACATAAAAATACACAAACCAAGTAAAAAGTGTTTTTAAATAGTTGATTATTCAAATTAGTTTTTGGTCTACAACGCCAATTTTGACATAAAAACATTAAATAAGCTAGAAACGATTGAGGTGAGGTATGTGACATTTACATGAAATATGCCTAGGAATTAGACGTGTAGTCTAAAATGTAGTAATACATAAGGTGTTTACTTTAAAATAAGCAAGTTGATACATACTCTCCGGGTGAAACCGGAAATTCTGCCATATCTTTAAAATATTTCGGGTTGAATGCCTCGGATCGACTTTGGTATGTTTGCGGAATTTTCATAATTTTTCCTACTTACAATTTTTCCATAAACAATCGCGGCGGTTCCTTGTAAACCACCCTATATAACTATTATTGTTGATTAATTACAGTAAAACCTCTAAATAGCGGTCACTAAAATTTGCTACAAAACTAACCGGTATATGAAGGTGGCCGTTATTGGGAGTTAAAAAAATTATTTCTAAAACGTTGTTTATTAAAATCTTTAAGTATGGAACAAACACAATTCTTTATAAGGTACTATATATCTGCATTAAAAATAACTATAAATGTGCAGATGCAATATTAAATAATTAGGCAATATAATAATGTAGAAGAGTTATATTATTTAATACATAATACATACATTTACAAAATATGTACCTATTTTATAATTGCTCGTTATACTTATTACAATAATTAATTACATACATATACATACCATTAAATTACATTTTTGTGAAATATTTTTGTATTGAGGTTTGTTTTACATTTTTAAGTTTAGTTTGTAAAACAGAAGATTCACATTTTGATAAAATTTGAACTACTTCTACCGCTAGCTCACTCTTATCATTAGGAAATAGAAAATTTTGGCACATTTTTAGTTTTCACACTCCACCCATATCTTTAATGTTTGACGTAAAATCTTCGGATTCTTCTGCACCACTTTCATTGTTTGAATCACAGCCTTCACTATAGTCTAATTCACTGTTTATATCTTGATTACTTAAATTCGGGCTTTCGGTCAAAATATCAAAATCAATTGATGCATAATTTTCAAGGCTTACACGTTGATTACCTTCTAGTAATACAGAAAAAGCTGAGCTAGTGGAATTTAGTTTTATTCATCGAAATCTTCTTGCAGAATCTTTCGAGAATCCTGCTTTCGCAAAACATTTAGCAATTGTAATAGGTGAAACGTTTCTCCAGGCTACTGATATTCAAACTAAAGCGCTGGTTAAATTGATACTTTTTCCACATCTTTAAAAGGACGTTTGGTATATGTGAATGTTAGCAGCCTTTTGGATTAAAAAACTTCCTGCAGGCTATCTTAAGGTGGTAGCACCACATAGAAAATTCGTAACAAAATATTTAGGCCACACACAATACTCCTCTATTTCAAATGAACATTTCTAAAAGTCTACTTTCGTCATTCATAAGTTTCAAACGGGATACTACGATTTCGGGTAAATACCTGCTGAAGCCCGACGCAGCATGACCGTGACCCATAATAATAAATTATAAGCAGAAATTATTATTGACATAATATTTTGGTAATAACGTAATTTATATAAAAATTAAATCAAATTTATGTAATTAATAATAATTGGTATCCATATCTATACCTATAAATAAAATAATATAATCTAAATGAGAAAGTATTGACTATTGAGCATTATTGATTTACCAAGTTTTACAGTATTATTTTAAAAACAAATTAATGTTAGATACACATTTGAAAGAATCTCGTATATTTCAATTTTATTTAATATTCAACCTAAAGGTAAACAAAAGACTTCGGTTGATTGGTTACAGTTTCTACCGCCCGGAGCTAATTACTTGTTATAAGTACCGACAACGTACTTATTATTCCGACAGGAAAGTCCTTTGTAAATACACAGTTCTGGATTAAAACGGATTAGTGGCGGCTAGGTAATGAAAAAGATCAAGTTATTTTTTTAGAAAACATATATTTAATAAATAATACAAAAATAAACACAAAGTTTATGAAAAATAACACAAAAATATTTTATTTTTGTTTATTGTGATTTGGCAGCAGCAATCTCGCTTCGATTGTCGAAGCGGAATCGCGGGCGACAAGTCCTCGAGGAATTCGCGGATCCGCCAATTCCGGCAAAACACAATTTAAATAAAAATTTTTTAATTTTGGCAACATGGTGTTAGACCAAAATTCGACCCCTCCCTATTAATTTCTAATATTTTACAATCTTTGTTGGTATACAGAATAAGATAGCAATACGTAACTTTTTTGAAATATTTAATTGTCCTTGAATTTGGAAGTAATATGATGTTTTTTTTAGTTCCAAACAACCGTTTCCACTATTATTAATTTGAACGCACAATTTTTTGTTTACTTTTGCACTTTCCTTATGTTATTGTTTCTAATTGAAAATAAGCATTTCACTTCGACTATATCGTCATCTCCAATCAGTCCATCCGGTGACGCACCTAGAAATGGATTATCTTTATCCACGAAGAGACCACAAAACCGACACCTGCAAATTAGTTTTTTGTAGTAAATACTTCAATTGCTTTTTTCCTAAATTCTTCGTATTTCAAGGAATTGGTAAATTTGTGACTTCTGTAGAATTCGCAGAATATAGAAGCCTTTTTAAACAAAATTAAGACAAGATGTCGTCTTTCGCCCAAAGCATATCGTTCCAAAATTAGAAGCAGTTATTCGGTTTCGACGCATATCATACCATAAAGAATTCTGGGTGTTGTCCGAGAGTGTCCCTTTCTATTTTTTCCAATTATCTGCTTGATTTTGCAAACTCGACAGAATATGTTGCTTTTTGTTTCCATTTCTACATTCGATAGGTCAGGTAAAGCTTCTTGTGCATTAGGTCCGTAATTTTGGTCCGTGCCAGCGGGAAGTTCTCATTGCAATGCCTTTTTGTTGAAATATTTTTTCGTTTGATATATTTGTTTTGTCGCATTCTTTTTCTCGTCTTTGACATAATCTTTTTAGGTAAGTGTTTGAAGCAAAGAAAGATGCCAAGATGGTCCAGAATTAAAAGCCAATCCAGCTCAGAAACAACGTCTTTGGTAGGAACCTCCTGTGGTGTAATTAACGCGTTTTCCTCCGGAAAACTTTGCAATTAAAGACATGTATCTTTCAGCAAAATTAGTTGTTACATTTCCGCTTTAAACGATCTGCTTTTCTAACAACATTATCCATACATTTTCAATCTCCAGATAGTCAGATTGTTTCATTATAACAGTGAGATTTTCTTCGTTGAGGTGTTTTCTCTGGCAGACTTCATTTCTACAATGATCATGGAAACCAAAACTGTGAAAGGAAAGATTTTTCAAATCCGTTTTCAACAGAGAAACATCTTTCGATCTGGCTATCGCCGTTCTGAGATTTATCGTAAATCTATTAAACTTTGCCTTCAAAATTCTACGACATTCTATGGGAAGATAGTTTTTAAAGAAATTTTATATAGATTTGGCGTTAACGCCCTCGTCACATGATTGGCACATTCAAGTTTTTCAGCTGACCGTCCGTAAGAAACATTTTGTAATATTTTCCGCGAAAACACTAGAATCGCCATCTCCTATCATGTATTTATAACGTAATCCATAATCCTTTTCACTACGTGAAAACCCCTCGATAATAATATCATGCTCCATTGCTGTACTAGATCCAGCATAATTACGGTAACACAAATGATTTTCTTTGGTATTTCTTGCACACGCGTAGCAGAACTTGTTTTTGACTCCAACATACAGAAGCTTTTGTGATTTTTCGCCAATTATACAAGCAACTCCTGACATCGACGAGTAACCGTGACCATATGACCTCTTAGCCCAATCACCGTCCACAATAACTGTTATAAAATGGTACACCATCTTTCACATTACCTTCACTAATTGCGAAAGCTCTTTCTTCGTTGGCTGCCTTCTTCATCTCATTACATAATTATATTTCCATCTTTCCCCTATTATTTTTTCATGCTTTTGAAAAGTTTTTGAAGAAATATTAGGAATATTCGTGTTGCTAAAAATTCTTGTGATTATGAATACCGAATGCCGATACTCAAGCTTCCCACACTAAAGATTCAGTCGTCGCTTGAACGGAATTATTGGGGTGTGTACTTATATATATGTTGTTGTTGCAAGTACTACAGAAATAAAACAACTTTGAATTTATTCCATGAAGCACTTCTTTGGTAAATTCCATTTTTCCCATTGTACATCGTAAGTCGTGAAGCGCTAGTTTCTTGCACTCTTCTATGAAATACGTCACATTGACAATGCGGTTTCCTTCAAGAATGACCTTTGCTTTATCATTTTCCTGGTATGAATCATTTATTTCAACTTCTAATTCCGGAGAAGTGTTCTTCTAGTAGACTAAAAAATGTAAACAATTTATTTTCTCAAAAAAAAGAATACGTTTATAAATTTATACACTTTGAAGCTAGAGTAGTTTAATAAATTTCTCAGTTATCATAAAAGTTTAAGTTAAGTATAATTTCTAAACTTAATTTTAATTACTGAATATTTTATTTCGAAGTATGCTTTACTTACGTATTGAGAATACGCCACGTGACTATCTTCAGGAAACGTAAGAATCCGACAAGCATAAGTTGAAAGCTTTGGTCCTCCTCTTTTCGTATTCTCTGTAGAGCTAATGCCTTTCCACGTCGTTTCGTCCTGGTATATGTACTACCCATGTTCTTTTTATTAAAAAAACTTTCAAAGTCAGATAGAAAACAAACAAACTCGTTGTCCAAGAACAGCCAAAACCAACAATATAATCGTAAAATCAGAAATTCAGAGCCAGAGTCGTAATTCAAAGTCAAAATTCAAAAATCAAAGTCCGTGTACAAGCAAATTTTATCAACAATAATCACAAGAACAAGAAAAACACAACCGAATACGAACAAGAGCAAAATAGTACTTCAAAATTACCTTTCAATGGTATTACTATAGTTCAAGAGATACTTGAGCCCTTGTTTTTGGAGGGAGTAATTTCATACATAGCTTAGAATGTTTAAAAAGGATTTTCAACAACAGTACACTATTATAATGGTATTTTTCAAAACAGCCTGGAGCTAATTCTTACATATCGGATTATGAGTTATATAGTTCTTACATTCATCTTTGTTTTCAAACTTTTGTAGTACTTTTTTATAAAAAAAAAGTACCGAATTATAATCTATTTGCCTTACCAACATAAATATCACTTGCATAAAGAGCGATTGTTTTAGATAAATAAATAGTAATTTATTGTATACAAGAGAATTTTTTATTTCGTTATAGTTTTAATACCAAACTAGATTTTTTTCCCGCGTCGGGATGTAATATCATTTTGCAAAATTGAACTAAACAGTGAAAAAACCTCACGTATTCGAAACCAATTTTTTATTTTATTCTCATTTCGTAGAAAAATAGTATTTACTACTCTGAGATGAATTACGTTTTTTCGTTTCGAGAGATTGATCACTCACTTTCGTTCGTGAGCAAATTTCTCTCTCACGAAAAAGCGGAACTTTCATCTCTTGTTGTAAAATAAACTATTTTCTGCAACATAAATAAATAATAGGTATAATTAATTGAAGAAATACACCGGCTTGATGTTTTTCTCGTCCTTCTTGTCTTGTACGTCATTTCATTTATTTACAGTTTTCATTCAATTTTGTCGTAATTGAGTTATTGATTTACCTTTTTGATACAATTTTAAAGCAAATCACATTTTTGAAGACAGCTGACTCAGTTTTATTCGAAGACAGTTATAGTGTATTTTATTATGTGAAAACACATTCAATTTAAAACTAAATTAAATATTGCAAATTTTATACAGCTTATCACCTGAAGACTTATAACAGCTTTCAATTGATCCAAAGCAGATCTCAAAATTCACTTTAATTTTTGATATATTAGGTATAAACATAACTTTTTATTGATACCGCTATAATAGTATATTATGAAATTAGTTTATAATGTAAGGGATTACGCTTCGTTCATTCGATAAAATTCACACATGTCATAATCCCACATTATAAACGAATTTCATATGCTATTTTGTTGTCAAACTAGTTCTCTGTAAAGCATGATTCAGTTTTAAATTTTATTCAAGTTCGCTCCATTAAAAATTATTTAAAAGTAATCGCAATGCCGTAACAGTTACTATGGTTTTCTTTTATATTTATATTGCGGTATCTACTTCGTTGTCAAGGCGACTTTATGACACTACATTATCACATGTCGTGCCAGAATGTGACGCATTATTAACGATTTTGACGTTTATAATCATAGCTTTCTAATGCTAGTCGCCGACAATAGTATATTGTGTAATAAGTGCAGAAAAATGCAAATTGCATTTCTGCACGTGTCACTTACACGATACTTTTTCTACGACCACCAGGTTTTATATCCCTATTATTTCAAGAAGTCAAATTTAAATTTATTGACAGCTTTATTTCTAACGGTTGCTTAGTAACGTTGTAGATAATACTGAATAAAGCACCTATGTTTTTTCGGAATAATACGGAAACGATGTTTGCCTTTGCCTATGCCTATGCCTAATGTCACTTTTCCCACAGTTTATTGAGACATTTTCTTTTTGCACATACAAAACAATGCAGAAAATGACATTTTGTAGGTGGAAGTAGAAAAAAATTATATATCTATAGTATTCAGTGTCGCATTTGTTTTCATCTCGGTTTTCATCTAAAAACAATTTCTATAAATTTAAAAATTAATAAACGCTGCTACCGCTTAAAGAGAAACACATTTTTGTATGAAGCTTTTAATAAATGTAACATTAGAACTTTTTTGTTAATTTTTTTTATGGTTCGGAGTACTTCAACCTGCCCTAAAGCTACCGAATTTGACAAAGGATTAACCCAGTCTACCTGATGCTAATGTTTGATGCCCTGTCTCTCTTTCTTAGTCTTGTCTTTGTCATTTCTTTGGTGACATAAATTAATGTTACAGTTTTCACCTAATTTTGTCGTTGTTGAATTGTTGATACACATTTTATTAATAAAATACTTAACGAAAAACCATTCTTCAGGTTTTAAAGCAAAATCAACCGATTCTTATGTGTTAGAAGATAGTTATGCCGCATTTTATTAGGTGATGGCAAAATCATGCTCTATTAATATTCGATTATTATTAAAGTAAATTAAATATTTCAAATTTTAAGTAGCTTAGAACCTGAACAATGATGAACCCTTTTAGTTCACCTAAAGCTACTCTAAAAATTCATTATAGTTTTGGAGATATTATGCATAAACTTATCTTTGTTGTTAATGGCGCTATAAAAAAAATTTGTACGAATAAAAACTTTCCATTAATTAGAGTTATTTTACGTGTCGCAACTGTGTTAATCTAAAATACAATTTCTATTAATTTCAAAATAATGCGGGCGTTCACAACGCTGCTACCCCTTAAAGTTTTGGATGTGATCTTTGGGGAAGAAAAACAATGTTCACATTTTCAAGAGTCACTTTGGGATAAGACGTGGTATTATCCAAAATAATAAAACTTTTCTATTTTCTTTTTTATTTTGTCATCAAATTTTTTAGCCACAAAGTCATAATCTCTATCGTTAACCAAGCTTTTTTATTAGATACCCATTCTAAGGGCAATTTGTTGACATGAGAGCCTTTAAAGCATCTTGGGTGTTTACTTTTTTTAATGATTCACCTGACATATTTGTACAAAATAAAATTGTCAATTTTTGTTTGCAGCTTTTTTACCACTACATTTATCGTTTTTAAAGAGAACGTTTTGTTTGGCATCGCAAGGTAAAAAAATCCGGTTTCGTCAGCATTGTACACATATTTGGGTGAATACTCCTTCAATATTACTGACAGCTTTGCTTTCCAAGCTTCAACAGTGTCCAGGTTAATATCAGCTGACTCCCGCAAATTGTTTTAAAACTCATATAACGATACTTTGACAAAATTTCTCAAGCCACCCATTTGAAGCCTTTAAAACCGTCATTTTTAAATTTTCCGCAACTTCTAATGCTTTCTCTTTTATTAAAAGTCAGATATAGGGATATTTTTATTCCTAGCTTTACAAAACCAATTGTAAAACTACTCGGTCAATTTCTAAACCCTCAGTTCTGGAAAATTTTCTTTTTGTTTTTTAAAATATCGTTAACTTGTGTTCTTCAACACTAAATTTCAGCCAACTTTCTAGCACTGGTATTAAAGTTTTCACTTTCCACAATTATATATCAATTTTCCCTTTAAACAGATTTCTTTTAGCGACATTATAGTTTTTCTGTACGTCTATATGTAACAATACTGTTGATCATACTAATCAAACTACGTACGCAAAATACGATTTTTGGGGTGAGCTTTATGAGCTTTATGAGCTTATATTGTGCACAACTTAAACGCTAAGCTGTTGTCAACTAATGACTTAACTTAAGAATAGCCGAAATGGGAGGTAGAATAACATGTATTTTTCCAAGAAAGTTTACAAATAAGTGGCCGTGGCAGTTATCAAGAGGTGGTCGCTATTAGAAAGGTCATTAATATGGATATTTCCGTATAATTGATTTTGACTTGAAAAACTTAGAGATGGCCGCTTTCAAGAGGCGGCCGAAAATAGAGGTTTTACTGTATCTAAAAAAATTTTTTTAAATCATATATTTTTAAAATGCTGGAAGAAATTCTATTAATAATGTTATGGTATGGTTTTATTTAAAATAACCGAGACCATCTTTAATTCAAAATCTCTACATTAAAATAAACTTTAATAACGTTTTTATGTAATTCATCTCCGATAAAATTAAAAGATTCAAAGGCAAAGCTAATTAAGTTTTAACTCTTTCTAAAATGGTCAAAATATTAACTTCTACTTGTTATGCATTCTGCTATAAATTCGGCCAATTTAAGCATAGTAAAATTGGGTACAAATTGATATTGTACACCGTATATACAACTACTGTTAGAATTATTATGGCCATACGCTCAAATTAAATCATTAAAATTAATCTTACACAAGGAGTTTCTTGATAACGTTAGGGTAAAACTATGTCAACTGTATTTTCGTGTAATAATACAAATACCAAATAATTTGAACGTATAATTTGGACAAAATGTATACATATGTATATAAATATCTAAATTCACTGTTTTTTAACCGTTCTTTGATGACACAATCCAAACGTTTGTTTATTTTAACATATTTTAAGTAAAAACTGTCAAATTGTTTAAAAAATTTTACCTGTTTATGTTATATTGCAAATGACAAAAATGAAAATCCTTTGAAAAAATTATACGTGTTTTATATGTCACCGTCGATGTTTCAATTGCTTTGTCTCGCATTTTCCGGTTATCTGTTTCATCTTGTGATAGAAGCAACTGAAAATAAATGTTTTCATTAATTAGTTGGTATACTAATCAAACAACGTTGTTCTTAATACCTGTTTAAATATAAAATTTCACAATTTTTATTATATGACTTTTTAATGTATTAAATCTTAATAAAATTCTGTATAAATAATTTTGAATATGTTTATTTTATTCAAATTGTTCTAGGAAACACTTATGGGTCGTCTAGAGAACCCATAATAGTTTATGAAGGGGAAAATATTCGATTACGTTGTGGTGCAACTGGAATTCCAAAACCTCACGTCGAGTGGAAGGAACAGATGGGCAGTTAATCTACACAGGAACCTATCATAGTATGTATTGATTGTTACATAATTTTTAAAAAATAAATAACAATAAAATCTGAAAACAGAGAAGAAGGAATGCAATCTCATTAATGAACACAAAATACTTTCTAACTATTAGTCATTTCTATAACTTATGTTTATTATTAGCAAAGTTAGAGTAACATAAAGCTCATCAGCATCAGGTTTTAGTTACTTTAATTAAGGGGGTATTCTATTTCACTATTCAGGAAAGTTAAAGTTTATTGTTAAAATTTATATTCCCGAAACCTCAAATATACTAAAGCCATATTCATTTCCAAACAGTTATAAGCGCGGATATTCTAAAACTTTCTGGAACTACTTTTCATAGATAATATTTTGTACAAATATAAATTAATTGATTAATTGAACCGTGTTTAGTTTTGATATTTATATGGTGGGATAATTAACTTTATAAGTAACGATGTGGGTTTAAATCGTTGATTTAGACAAATAAAGTTAAGTTTTTTTAAAATCCGGCGTCTAAATTGGCGTTGACATTTTGTGTTTGTGGACCTATCACCGTGAAACAATTAAATTTGTTTGACAGATTCTGTAACATCTGAATTCTCAGTAAAAAAATGTACTTATGTGTTTCGTAATCTCTAAACCGTAATTGCCAATGCTTCGTAATGGGCTTCCACAGACCGAGAAACTTGAAACAAACAAGCGAAAGTTTAGGTAGACCAGTAAAGTCAGATAATCAACTTGTCAACCAAGTTAGATTCCTCTTTTAGTCTGAATTTATTCAAAACACATACTACGACAGACTATGGAGTCCGCTTTCATTTTTATTTTGAATGTTGCATGCTGCATGGTTAATTAGCTTTTACCCACAATTATTTGTCATTTACTGTGATTGTTACACCTTACGAATATCTTATTGTTAACCATAATAGAAGTCGGTTAAATGATAAAAAAAGTTGCATATTTTGAAGACAGGCAAAATGACCTAAGAAAATTTAAACTTATTTGTTTCTTGTCAAGTTAAACTTATTAAAAGATAAAATTTAGAATTCACCTTTAACGTGCATTATCACCGTGTTATCAGTACCATACATTGCGCTCTATAGAATAGGCCAGTCTGTTTTATGTACTCGTACGTGTAACTTATGATTTGTTATATATACCGAAATATACAACTTTCTTGTTTTTACTTTTATTACTAATTACAAATACTAAATCACTGATACTCTGTTGGATTCTCTAAGACCCCCGCCCCCTCAAACATTTCTCGATAGGGCTCTTTATGCAAAATTTTATTAAGGTAAAATTAAAGGTTTTCACGACCGGGGTCAATTTTGAAACAAAAACGTCTTCCGAAATTGGAGCGTGTCAAAAAGGTAACCGTAGTTGCCAACGTTTCGCCACTTATCGTAAGAGGCTTATTCAGGGCGAAAGAGAGGAGGTGGAGTTACGATGGGAATCTACAAATTTGAAAGTTTGAAATCACTATTGAAATTGTTCGGATTCTTAATGATTTCAATACTCCGCATGATTTTCCTATTGAAAAGAAAAATGATTTGGAAATCTAAGCGAAATTATCAAAATTTATTTTGTGACCAGTATCGAAATGATGCTCAGCCACGGCAGACTTAGAACCGGTGATGTTCCAAAATACGTGTACTAATATAGCGACCAATTTCGCCTATGTACACTGAACCACATAAACAAGGAATACGATATACACCTTGAGAATAAAAAGTCGGAAGCTTATCCTTAGAGAAACGTAGAACTTGTGAGATTTTGTTAGAAGCTGTAAAAATAGGTTTAATGCCGTTTTTTTGAAGAAGCTTGCTTATTCTATTATGCTATCACTAACTTTGTGACTGTAGAGGAGAAAGGCTAGAATTGCTTCTGACATGGCAGAAGAAATTTCTTTTAAATTTTAAGAGATAGAACTGACGTTTAATGACTTTTGGATAACTTGTTTGAATAACTGTTTGCAATGAGTATTAGTTAGGTGACGCAGTTCTTAATTGAGATTGTCGGGTTGGCATATAGGAAATGCTCAAAAAACTAGAGATTCAGCAACAGACCTTTTTTGAGCAGGATGATGGTGTGAAGAGCCATGTAAGTATCTGTCAGTATGAGTGGGTTTGCGATACACCGAATAACCTAATTCGCCGTTTGGTTCCTGGGTGACAAGTACGTCAAAGAAAGGAAAACAATAATTTTCATCAATTTCCATAGTGAACTTGATGTCAGTATGTTGATTATTAAGATGGTCAACAAACGTATCTACAGAAAAGCGACCATGAAGCAAAATGATGAATGTATCATACATAAACATACCTAAACCATACTTTGGGTTTTAACGTTAAAGTTTCTAAGGCAATGGTTTTAAAGCCTTTCATAAAAATGTTGGCAACAACAAGAGATAAAGGAATCCCATGGCAGCATCTGAAACCCGTTCGTAGAAGTTATTGCGTAATTGAAAATAAATGGACGAAAGACACTTTTGTATGAACGGTATCAATGCTACATCTTTACAATGATGAAATAATTCAATAATTTATTGTCAGAGGATCTTTAACGGAAACTTTTCTAAATAGTGAAGTAACATCAAAACTAACAAGGAGATCATCAGGATTTACTCAAATCATCTAAACGTTAAATAAAATGGTGAGAGTTTAAAATGTGTGAAGATGTTTTACCTACTAATTCGTTAATGATTTTTGATAGAAATTTGTCTAATTTGTAAGTAGGAGATTGAACTGTACTAACAAATGGACCGAAGAGGAATTTTAGGAATACCTTATAGTCGCTGGGTCTCGAGAGGTAGATTAGAAAATTTGAATAATTTGAAATAGGGTAACGTGGTAAAGGGCTATAAGTATCTTTGAATAACATAGAATTAAACTTATCAACACAGGTGGCCGTATTCAGGATGACAGTAGCGTTACCTTTAGAATAGTGATGTCGAGGTTTTTTCGAAGATCTTGTAAAGCTGTTTTTTCTGATTTGGAAATGTTAGCTTTGGGAACTTTAGATGACTGCAGAATTTTTATAATCTGGATTCGAATTGGATCAGCTATATGGCGAGAAAGGGTTCTATTCGAGGATTCTACAGCACAAATGATTTTATCTTGAGGAATATATTTAGATTCGATAGCAATTCTTGACCATCTCGATAATCAGCATACTGACATCAAGTTCCCTATGGAAATTGAAGAAAACCATTTTCTTCCTTTCGTTGGCGTACTTGTTACCCGGAAACCCAACGGTGTATCGCAAACCCACTCATACTGACATCTCCTGCTCAAAAAGGTCTGTTGTTGAATCTCTAGTTTTTTGAGCGTTGCCTATATGCCAACCCGACAATCTCAATTGGGAACTGCGTCACCTAACGGTTATGCAAACAAGTTAGCCAAAAAGTCATTAAACTTCACTACTATCCTTGCTCTCAAAGTTTAAAACAAATTTCTTCTACCACATCAGAAGCAATTCCAGCCTTTCTCCCTTACATTCACAAGGTTACTGATCAAATAGACACGTTTCTTCAAAAAACGGCATTAAATCTACTTTTACATCTTTTAATAAAATCTCACAAGTTTTACCTTCCTCTAAGGATAAGTTTCCAACTCTTTCTTCACAATGTGTGTATTGTATTCATTGTTCATGTGGTTTAGAGCATACATAGGTAAAACTGGTCGCTCTATTAGTACTCGTATTTTGGAACATCACCGTTGTGTTAGATTAAAACATTGTTCCAAGTCTGCCGTAGCTGAGCATCGTTTCGAAACTAGTCACAAAATGAATTTTGATAATTCCGCTTTAATTGCCAAATCTTCCTTTTTTTCAATAAAAAAATCAGGAAGAGTCTAGAAATCATTAAGCATGTAAACAATTTCAATCGCGACCTTGGTTTCGAACTTTCACCTTTGTGGATTCTCATCGTTAACTCCACCCCTCTTCAATTTCAAATCAATCAAGCGTCAAAGTTAACGACCAGTGACGTTGTTCCGTTGTATATACGAAGGTATCTCCTTAATTACTCAGACTTCATTTAAACTAGAATCTGGTTTTATCACAAGTTGATTACCTACGATAGGTGGCGAAACGTTGGCAACTACGGTTACCTTTTCGACACGGTTTAATTCCCGCAAGACTTGTTTGTTTCAATAATTTTATTAAGGTTATTTATTGTATTTTACGTTTGCCATACATTGTCATGCTTAGAATTGACATTTGAGGTTTCGTTTCTCTAAAGCTGTCATCATCTTCATTATTTTAATACAGACTTACTTTTTTATTCCATAATTTGGTAATACTTGCATTTAGAAATTTACTGATACGTCACACTTGACCATTTTGTTACGTTATGTTTGAATGAAAAATGAGTTTTACTGGGCTTCCGATTAAAATCAAATAAACAAAAGAAAATCTACTTATTTACTGCTTTAGATAAAAGTTAGCAATATGAATTAAATTATTGTTATTATTTATGCAGGAGTTGCTGAGCCAAACCTATTTAGCAACTTAGAAGTTTTAAAATTATATAGGTATACACAGTCAATGATATTGTGTTTCTACAATTATCTATTGGTCTATTTTGTCATATTTTTAAGTATAAATTGAAGTTGAATTAACGATACTGTTATCTAATTTATTCCAATTGTTAAACATTCGATTCATTAAAACGTATTGTCGAAATGATGTTTCAAATTTTTCTTTTTGAGTTTAAATTGTGCCCTCGCAGTCTGGGGTTGGTTTGTAATTCCATGAATTTGAGGTATCTCCTATCCATTGATTGTGCGTCATTCTATATACTTGAATTAGATTTACACTATTGTAACAATTTTTTCAATTTTCACTGCATGTTGTACCCTATCAAGTGTACGTACATCTCTAAGGTAATGTGGTCTCCAGACTGGCACCGCAGACTCTAAATGGGGTCTAATATACATTTTAAAGATCCTTGAACACAATTCTGGACTTGGTTTAGAAAAAATTCTTTTAATAGAATAATAAACCGCAAACCCTTTTTTAGCTACTTTAGCACTATGGTTGCTCTAAGTGAACTTGTTATCAACAAGTAGACCTTGGTCATCTTGACATGCAACCTAAGTAATGTTACAGTTTCCCAGTCAATGTACCTGTTTAGGGTTGTTGTGGCCGACATACAACACTGAACATTTGCCACCATTTAAGCAAAAGATCACTGTTCACACCACTCAATTACAAGATTTAGATCAATTTGTAGTTGATTATTAAATTTAGAAGATGTTTATGTCATCTACATAAGCTGAAAAATCGTATTTTAACATAGTTAGTAGGTTAGCAGTGTAAAGAACAAACATAATGGACCAAGCACCGAGCCCTGAAGCACGTCACTTGTAAGATATTTTTGTTAGATAATACAGAGTCTATTCTAACTGCAAACGTTCTTGATAACAAAAACGCTTTAATCCAATTCAAGACATATCTCCGAATACCAAATCTTTCAAGTTTATACAGCAATAAAGAATGCGACACCATATCAAATGCTTTACTAAAATTTAGGTAAACAATAACTACGGTGTTTCCTGTATCTAGCAATTTGGTCCATTTAGTACCCAAAATAAGTAAGTTTGTAACTGCAGATCGGCCAGGTACTATAAACCCATGTTTGTTTATCGATATAACATTTTTATTTCGTAGAAATTTGAATAATTGTCTAACTAAAACTTTTTCAAAAAGTCTACACGTAGTGGATGTTAGACTGATTGGTCGGTAGTTATATGCTACACGGTTATCTTTTTTTTATATATTGGTGTAGCAATGGCTTCAAGCCATTGTGTTAGCAATTGCCACTTATTAACGATGTTTGAAAAATTCTGCATATTTCTTCAGTAATTAAAGCATTTGAGAAAGTGTAGAAATATGTGACAAACAGGTGAGTTATTGTAAGTTTATTGTTGTTTACATATGAAGTGAACATTGAGGCAAAAGTTTCTGCCAGAATATTTGCAGTTTCTACATAGCTCTCACACAATACTCCGTTAGAATTATTTACTACTGGAACACTAACTCTAGAGGAAAGATTTTTACGCAGATGTCCAAAAAATACTTTAGCTTTGTTTAATAAAGTGTTTTAAAATTCTTTTTATTTTCAGAAATTTTGTTTTTCAAAAGACTAGAAAATTACGATGAACATTAGAGCGTTTAAAATTTGGCCATAGCTGTTTCTTGTGGTAAATCATTCTGAGTAACGAATCATCAATCCAGGGTTTGCACATATCTTGCTTCAAAGATACTATGTCTATTAATATAGTCATTAATAGTCGACAAAAAATATTGCCATTGCGATTCAACACTATCTAGTTGGTAAAACAAGGACCAATCGTGTTTGGTTAAGTCTTCATTAGCAGAAGCGGATGATACTTGTTTATAGGTCTTAATTTTAATTTTTGTGTATGATACAAAAGTACCTGTATATCAAAAGTAATTTTGCAATGATCAGAAATGGCAATTGATCAGCAACATTTATTTGTGTTAGTTAAATCTGGATCTGTTGTTATGAAGGGTGGACACGTGGGAATTTTAGGTGTACACTATTACGGATTTCTTGAGAAATTCTACACTTTTTGGGAAATTGCAAGGATTTCGAAGGATTTCAAGTATTTTGGGAATTTCCGAGAATTTCCAAAGGAATTCTATTATTTCTAAGGGAATTCAGAGGATTTCAAGGGAATTCTCACAATTTCTAAGGGAATTCTTGTTCTCTTTCGAAATGTGTATGCGCAAGACGTGCGCAAATGACTGATACATAACCCTTAATATTGAATTTTTACATCACTATTTAAAAATTCTAGGTAAGTACTTTTCAATTAATTTAGTTCAATTAAATATTATTTATTACATTAACGTCCTGTTTTATAGCCGGTAAAATTAGATATTTGATTGAAATTTAGATTAATGGAGAATCACATGACGAATTTCAGCCGATAATATTTCATAAATCTGATCTTAATGCAATTTTAAATTTTAAATTTATATGAAAATTTTATTAAAGTTCTTTCTGTATACTGCTCTTAATAGTACATAATTTTCAGTGTCATTGCATGATAGCTGATCAGTTAGGAAATGCATGATTTTGTGTAACGTTTTAACGAGTCAAAGTGTATGACCTGGATTCCGCATATATCGTTCCAATAATTTATTAATCTTTTTCTATTTTAGAAAAAAAATTAATTTACATTTTTCAAAATTGACATTAACTGACCCAAATAAAAAAATTTTAATCTTGTAATTAGGTAGATATAGACATAAGACATAATAGATGCAAACAATCGAAATGTGATAGTTTTTTTTTTATTATTTATTTTAATTATAGAAACCTCGTGAATGAACCTATATAATTATAGTTTCGAAAAATTAGACAAAATGACATCTTTACAGAAGCAGAAGTTGATGTGAAAAGTTCAATTCAGTATTTTTGAAAAATGTGTTGAAATTATTTGGTTTTTGAAAATGGAAATATTTTAGCCAATATTACTGAAACGGATTATCTACAAATGGAAGAGTTTATGAGGGGCAGTGCCATACAATTAATCTCCAGTGCACAATGCAAACAATTTTATGGCTTTTATCAGAAACCAAGAAGCGACTCCAGTTTCTACAAGGCCACAAGACAATCATTAATTTACTTGCTTCATATTACAAAGAAAGATTTAAGAGGAAAACAGTTTCTAAACCGCCCAATAAGCAACAAGAAGAAGCCAACCAACAACATACTCTTTTGGGGAATCCAATGAAAATGCTCCACTGAAAAAGTATTTAAAGTTTGATCGATCTAAAATCGTAGATATCTACAATCCTACAACTTATGGTTTCAAATATTGCAACTTTATTATGTATTCTAATCTGTTGTCTATAATCATATTGGGATAATTTTTACTTTCAGATTACACCAATTTGTCCTTCTCCACAAATTTAACAGAAGAAAATGCCCACGTCTCTAGGACTGTGCGTCAGTGGCTTAAATCTAAGTATTCGAAAGAAGAAGAATGTAATTACTTTAAGGAAAAGTTTTGATAAAATTGTTTTTCAAGCAGAAATTGATAGAAGCGACTTATGTTGTGAATTCACTGTTTTTGGTGCAAGGTAGTGACAATTTCAAAACGCGCCAAAAGGAAAACTATGCGAGAAGATGAATTTTCGGCAACATTCATAAACATCTCTTAATGCATTTAAATAGCAATTTGATTCTCAGTGAAAGTGCTTTTCTGGAACACACATTTCCAACAAGAAACAAGCAACTCAAAACAGAAACACAATATT
Organism: Abscondita cerata; assembly: GCA_030710515.1. NCBI lineage: Eukaryota > Metazoa > Arthropoda > Insecta > Coleoptera > Lampyridae > Abscondita > Abscondita cerata. Next base: position 44,179 of record JALBCR010004555.1, read on the forward strand.
TTAAACCGAAAAAGTAATGAAAATAGGGGAAGTAAAGAAACCAACATCATAAGTAATGTAATCATGACTTCTGCTAACGGTCACTCGAATAAAAAATGGACACTTAATAAATATCTAAAGCACAGAACACAACGGATGGCGCAAGATAACTTCAGCCGATGAAGATGAATGGTAAAACTAAAAATGATCGCTATTCTATACAATCTCCAAATGATAAACATTTTTTAGGTAATGGGTGGCTATGACTTTTAGACGCTGACAGAATTTTTTGGCCTTTGATGACGTCTGTTAATAAACATCAATTTATTGTCATTGTTGACCAATTTTGGTCTTTGGCCAATTCTAATAAAAGTGTGTGACGAATGTGCTTACATAATCTCAATGATGGCTTCTATGTTCTAAGTAATTGTCGATCGCTCGGTACAATTTAGTTCACAATGCTTGCTATAAGTTGAAAGTATCGAGTGTAGTACCAAATTCGCGAAATTGTAAAAAACCTGGAATATACTTTTAATGAGTTTCCATAGTGACGCATCGGTCATTTCCACCAAAGGAATAGATATCTCTCGTTAAGCAAACGGCAAGTTCTTTCAATAATCTTGTATTTACTTTCTCCATGAATAAATAGCAATAAATTTAGTATGTCTTCATTCGAATATTCTTCTTGGATTTCCATATTGCGGTATAAATGTATCACGTCGACGTTTACAAGTTTAATAAATAAGGCACATTGTTTTAATTTTACAGGCCACTAGTCAGGAAATTATTTAATAAAATAGAGAAATATTGTGTGTCGAAATGTAAATACACCGATAGCAGGAAAATAGTAATAGATAGGTATAGGAAACCCTTATAAAGATTGAAAAGACCACTTAATTCTCCATCAAGTAGAGTAACAAGAGACAGGGTGTTCTATTTAAAAAGATTGACATTTGGGCAGCTGTAGTTGGTCTGATTTAGCCTAACATTTTCAACAACACCCTGTAATTAATGAGATGTCAAATTACACATCATTTAAAAAAACTTAACAGTCCTCCTAAAGCATAACCCAAATTTTGTTACTATAACTTTCTTTTTTCTTCAATCATTGACAAGCGCTTGAAAAACAATACTACAAAATCAATTTTCTCAAAAAAATGAGAATATCTCAAGAACTATTGATTTTCATATTGGTAATGTTACACAGCAACTCAGATTTTAAGGTAGAATCCAAATATACAAAAAATAATCATTCCATTTAAAATAGAAAGGTACCTACTTCCGGTGTAACTTTAGTGCTAGAAGAGCTCAAATATTTTTTAAATAAATAGAACTTTTCGAGCAATCCCTATTCCAAATTTTTAACAAATATTTCAACGGGAAGTTCATAAACATCTAATGAACGGGTTAGCTGAATCACCCTGTGCTGCTAAAAATATTCAGAGAGCTCTTACACACGTACACACACGTTGGATTAAATTCATTGAATTAAAATGTTGTTTTTAATTATTCTTTCTGAGAATTACTATTTGTGTTATTTAGGAGATATTTTTAATACACTTCATTTTTTTACCATATCCCACTTAAAATCATCTACTAGGATGCGGTTTTAGGACGTTTTAGCCCATCGTTTTGGCACCTGGACGTTTTGGCGCTAGAGATCATCGGCGATGATCCACTCACAAACCAACGCAACTTTTTTGAATGTGCTTCTGCAACGTTGATATGTAACGGGCTATAGTATAGAGTCCTTTCACAGCATTGGTAGATGTATTATAAGTGTCTACTAACAGATTAAGTGGTTGGAGTAGGGCTTGAGTATGCATCTGAACTCCCCTAGCGGTTTAATTTTTGATGACTTTTGAACACTCTTCATTATAACAAATTGTAGGCATTTTCAGTCTAATTTCAAATTTCAAATACACTTTTCTTTAAAGTAAAATAATATACACGCATCCGTAAGTAGCTTAAAAATAATATCTCTGTAAAGTTTAAATACGTATCGTTGGTTCCCACGAAAAACGTATTTTTTTTGAACTTTTTGCTTTTGTAATCAGTCAAAAATTTCAAAGAATTACATTAATTTTATGCATGTATGCACCTTAACATCTCCCTGTTAGAAATCGTTTGAAATCTTTGAAAATTCAATTTATAATTAACAAACTTTTTGTGAAGATATAAATTATAGAATATTAAATACTTCTACTACTAATACTACACTTTCATGTTGTAATTGCAACTTTTTTTATTGCTTATGACATCTTTGGGAGCTTTTCATTATTCTCATTACCGATATATTTATAGTTAAGTTAAAGTGTCACCAATTGCTTTTTAAGAAAATAAAAATGTATTGGTTAATTATGGTAGGGTTTATAAAATATACAAAAAAGTAATAGTACCAGATTTTGATGCTGCAAAAAATACAAGTTTTAAACACATAGATTTCTTTTCGATAAATACACAAAATTAAAAATTTTGGATTATTTGTTTGTAAATGAAATCAATTAACATCCGATAAATGTAACAAAGCTAACGCAAAACATCCACATGCCAAACAATTTGGGTCGTGGCGCCGAAATATCCTAGCCCCAAAATAACTCGCCGCAAAAACTCCTATTCCGTACTCTATAGGTAGGGGAGACCGGTGTCAATTGTACCGTAATTTACTTATTAATTCTTTCTTGAGTTGATCTAACTTTTGAAAAGGCAACATTTACCATTGTATAATTTGTGTATAAAATTGACTATAGCTTCCGGAATTAAAACTTACAAAAGCATAGTATTTTTCAATGTCAAGCGATTCTCTAGAAGTCTTCGACAAGTTAAAGCAACTGACACCTACTTGGTGTCAATAGTAACAAGGGTGGTGCGCTAATTGTAACAGTCCATCGATAGTGGCAAAAAAGTTAAGAAAACTTCAAAAATAAATGTATTTTTTACGTAACGTTATAAAAAATATTAAATTTAAAAAATATAAATGATAACAATATAATCATGTAGTTATCCTTCAGAATCAAAATTACAGTTTATGCAAACGCAAAAATGGACTTTTGTCCGTGCAGTGTAAATGTGCTTCCATTTTTTTGCACACTCTGCATTGTAACCAATCTTCTGTGCTCATAGAATAGGGTTCACAACACACCAAACATAAAGTGTCATCATCTGAAGAATCTGAGGAGTTGGCTTTCTACTGGCCTTTTCTTGGCCGTTTTCATTCTGTTTTGCGCTCTGCTTCAATTTTATCAGTTGTCGTAAACCAGCCGATTTTTTTGTGTTATCTTGGCAAATTTTGCGTTTTACTGTAACTTTTTTTTAATTTTGTTCTTCAATTAAGAGCTTTTCTGTGTGTCGGTCATTATTTGCAGCTTTTCGTTTCATTCGTCCACTTTTCTAACTTTAGAGTGATCTCGTTTTTGGTAGTGGTTTAAATCGCAGGTGAAATGAATTTAGTCCGGTCGTGATTGTGGGGAAAAAGTAGAACTTCTAGCTGTCGATGGTCCAGGTTGTATGGCGAAGTAGTAGTGGCTGTGGTCGCCGATGGTTGTGGTTGACTGTAATTGAAATTGGCATGTTTAATTGTTGGTAATTTTATTTAGTTTTCTTGCTTTTTGATTCAATTTCATCAAGTAGATACATTATCTTTAATCAAACCGGATGGTCTCTCATTTCTAGTGGTTCTATCAGTTACAGTAAACGGGCAAATATCAGTGCAAGAGAAACCAGCTAGAATATGTGGCTGGCGTACTGGCTAAAGAGAATGATTCTTTAACAATTGACGGTGAGTGTTTATAAAGTCAAGGGAACCTATTCTCTTGCATCCATCCGGACTTCTTTTCCTCTCCCAATACATCCAATAAAACCATCTCTGATAAAATGATCCTTGAAGTGTAGCCGGGGAATATAAACATTGGCGGAAATTGCGTTGCTAGTCTGCAGTTTACAGCCACACACAGTGTAAAATCAAGTGTTCCAATGCTCTTGGGATGTGACTGATCCATACTTGTTGGTCTGCTTTTTCAGCAATTACCTTGCTTGGTTTTTTGGAACAGTGGAACACACCAGTCTCGTCATTATTGTAAATATTTTGTGGTTCAAAAAGTATCTCTCTTCACACTTGCTAGTTTATTAAAAAAGTTGGAGACGCTTCTCTCGATTTGTAATCCATAGCGCGTGCCAAGGCTGGTTGCTTGAGGGGTGCAAAGTGTTAAACGAGGGTTTTCTTTTCTCAGTGAAAGCTGCGAGCCAATCTTCGCTAGTCTGTGCTGTATCATTCCATTTTGATGATAGTTAAAGCGGTTAGCAGATGCAAACTCAAACGCTAGTTTACGGAGATCCTTGTAGTGAGCCCAAAGTACAAATCGACAGCTTTTTACAGTATTTTACTGGCAATGACTTGTGCTCAACAGAAACACCCTATTGTAAGGATTGTATCCCACGTTACGCTGTACGTTGTTTCGTATAGCATTCACAAATCGATTTAACGAAACATGGCACATTCCATACTCCTTAGCTATTTTTCTAACAGATTCGTTATTATCAACTACCTTTCTAGATGCTTCTTCTATAAATACTCTAGGTATCAACCCCCTTTTGGATCCTTTGTAGTCTGGGTTTACCATTTTTGAACGTAAACTGTAAAGCAAAAAATATTTCGTCAGAAAGTAATCATAAGCTGTCAATTGTAACCCTGTTACAAGAGACACCGTAGCACGTGTAACTATCTACACCCCATAACTTAGAAATATCCTTTTACATTTCTGTGTTTTTTCAGGTAAACAGCGGAACGATTGTCCACTGAAAAATATAGCAAAAACTACAATAAAGCCAATCTTACCTTAAAAATATTGTCAATCTGAACGACTTCAAGCTTGAATAGTTATTTAGAACACCGGCGTTAGAAACTGTAGTTTTGCGAGTATGAGTACGTTTTGTGGGCCGAGGCGGCCGAGGCCCACAAGTGCGAATACTGCAAAAAGTTTCTGGACGTGTGATACACAAATTTTTTTCGGCCGACAAAATTTTTTAAATTAAAATATTAATGATTATTGTTTAAATAGCGTCGGTTTAGAAAATTCATCTTTCTTATGTTGGCGATTCAATTCACCGCTATAGTGATTTGAATTTAAAATAATCTTATTGCGCTTGGTAATTTTATGAATTTTTGTGAAAAACATGAATGAAGAAAAGGTATTAGAAGTACCAGCTCATATTCGAAATGTAGCAGAAGCTGCAATTCAAAATTTACTTCCTGAAAAAATCATCCAATCGATATTGGAAAGAATATGAGATACTAAAAAAATGGGGTTCTGAAAATGGCGTATCGGTGTATAATGAATATGTTTTGGTTGCATATTTTGAAGAAAAATCTAAGAACTTCAAATCGTCAACGTTATGGTCGATGTATTCGATGCTTAAAACTACCTTAAACATTAAAGACAACATTAATATCGAAAAATATACAAAATTAATAGCTTTGTTAAAGCGCAAACATGACGGATATCGTGCAAAAAATCCAAAATTTTAGAAATGGATGATTTAGAAAAGTTTATTAACGAAGCACCCAATGAAGATTATCTTATGATAAAGGTAGGCATGATTAATTTTAATCTTTATTTACAAAAATTATTTATAGACAGCATTAATATTTGGCATATGCGGTGCATGCCGAATACATGAATTACGAGACATGAAAATCAAAGATGTCATTGATAAAGGGGATGTTATTATCTTATCCATCCCTCAAACAAAAACTAAAAACCTCGTACCTGCTGTGTGACCGAACTTCATTGGATGGATATAATTCGCAAATATGTTACGTTAAGGCCCAATACAGAAATTGATAGATTTTTTTTATTTTATGCAAAAATAAATGCTCAAAACAGCCAGTAGGCATTCACTCCTTTGGAAATATGCCTTCTAAAATAGCTGCATATTTAAAATTAGAAAATCCAAAAGGATACACAGGTCACTGCTTTAGGCGAAGTGGTGCTACAGCTCTGGCAGGGAATGGGGTAGATATAACAACCCTGAAGCGCTTTGGCGGATGGAAAAGTACTACAGTCGCAGAACAATATATAGAGGATTCATTGGGTGCTAAAATAAACATTGCCAATAAATTATTGCATCAAAATCGTTCAGAACCTCAGCCCTCGACAAGTACAGGAATCCAGCAAGAAAGTTTACAAGAACCGATTTCATTAAAACCATCTAGTATTCATAATGTGCAACTTAAATTACAAGACACAAATTTGCCGAATATTAATCTCTCCCATCTGGAAAATTGTACGATCAACTTTAATTTTAAATAATTCTTTGAAAATTTACCTCTGATTTTAGTTAGAATTTCCGTTTGGTTGTTTGTTGTTTCTCTATTTTTGTTTCTAAATAAATTATTCAATTCAATTGGATTATTTGAAGTTAATAATTACTGAAAAATAAACATAACCTAAAAAAATGCTTCTTTGAATTTACTGTTTACCTACGGTTGAATTACATAAATCGATTTATGAATATGAAACTGTTTGCGATGAAATCCTTTAAGAACACTGAAATATTTTTTTTAATTTATTAGTTCACATTCCAAACTACACAGTTGTCAATCGGAACTCGTTGTTAATCAAATTGTCAATGCAACCAACTTAAAATCGATCATGAAAAATCCCTCTTTTTTATTTTCGTGCCATGACTTGAAAATAAGTGTTTTCAAGACAATTTAAGCGAATAGAAAATCAGTAATTTTAGACGGAGGCCGAAAAAACAATTTATGGCACCTTTTGATTTACTTTTCGGTGGTTTATAAACATTCGCCTATTAAACGACCGGGCTCGTGTTTCACTATAATTTGAAAATATGTCGCTGTTATCGGCCGTGTAACTTTTACACCTGTTACAATTGACACCCAGGTCTCCCCTACTGTTGAAGCCTTTTCAATTTTAGAAACTACATTCATCTCGCATAAATTATTGAATTTCTTTTCGAGTTTTCAAAAACATGTCGTCAAACAACATTCATTCGACAATTTAAATACCTTTCCTATGAATTAAATGTCATTCTAAAATACCTGCTCAATTATTTTATAGGTTATTGTTGACACCATAGATTTTGCAAAAACCAGTACTTATGTCCTAACTTGTTTTGTCAAATGTGGATTGTGCATAAAAATGTGTATCTTTGAATTAAATAATCAGATGTTATATAAAAGTTGATCTATCTATAAAGATTCTTTGTGTGTTCGAAGATGATTTCGTAATTCATGATATTTATCTCTTCACACAGTCGTAGGCCTTACTCCTACGCATTTATTAATCGATTTTTCTTTAAAATTGACAGGGTCAATGTATTTGATCAAAATAAGAACTTTAATTTCATTTACTGTTTTGAAGTAACTGTTGATGGTTGCCGTTTTATTGCATCAAAATTATTTGCTTTATTTTATGAGTAAGAAACACTTTTAAACCAAATCTTAATATCTACTATGTCTAAAACTAAAATTTGACATGAGCAAAATAGATTTTTATGAAATAAAGTATCATCAAGTTGGAAAGGTTGATTTAAAAGGAACTGAGCTTGATTAGTTTTTTTCAAATTATATCGGACGTAAAGTAGAAAACTGATTATGTGGTTTCTTTAATTATTTCAATCCTAAAGCCTAAAAATCGCTCCCCGCAAATTAATTGTAATTGTAATAAATGTACTGACGATACCTGCATTACTATTTTATTTTATATATTTATGCCATATATTATTTAATGTTATTTATTTTATTTGTATAGTAGATCACATTAAGCAAATTTTACTTCTTACGTATTATATACCATTATTTTTGTATCTTGGTATAATATTTACATCTACGGCTATGATTCTCGTTTCGTCAGTTTACCTGGGCTGTAACGGCAACGTGTTTACACAGATTAAACTATTGTTCTCCTAGACCCTAGATAGGTAACGATATGCTGGAAGAGCGGCACAATGATCGTATTTTTGGTTAGAATTTATTGGTTTTACTTAACCATAGAAGTACCGCCTTTCACAAGAAAATAAAGAATTATTTCAAGCAATTATGATTTATCCTCCGCGCCAATAGTATGCTAGACTATAAGTGTGACAATGTACAACAAACGAAAATCCAATAAAAACCTTAAGAGGGGCATCTACCTAGCGCTTCATCGAAATTGGAAGGTATACAACACAACATAAGAGGGTTAGACGAAAGCGGTCAAGCTAGTTGTACGGCACTTGTTAAAACTTAATAATTTGGGTTCGCCCGTAATAACTTACATTTTTCCTTAGCGATTTTCTTATCTCTTTCAGAACATGGAAATGATTGATGGTAATATGATACAATTATTCCGAAGCTAAAATAAAATAAACTCCTTAAAAATACAAACTTTTAAAATTAAGCAAGTAAATCTCTATTAACCGACCGCTACCGACGAAATTCTGTCGTTTGCTAAATCACACTGCAAACAAAATGACGTGGGGGTAGACGATCGCCTGGACATTATAAAATACTTTTTTGTGCGAAATGCTCTTGCAGTTTTAGATATTTTGGATTTAATTATTACATCGAATCTTAATGAAATTTTGCAACGTGTTTTATAAAGCATGCAGCTACACCTTCACGTTCGTATTTTCTTTCTATCTGTTGTAATAGTGATGCAACAAGACGTTCTAATTCTAAGCATTTATTTTGATTTTTTGAGATCTAAATAAACTATTAAAAAACTAATAAATTAAGAAAAAGTCGAGCCCACTTTCTAGATTCAACTTCTTACACACTATTACAAAATTCAAGTTCAAAAGTTGTAAAACGGCTTTCTAAGATTTAAAACGGCAAATTTCTGAGTATACTTTTTGTATAGGTAAACGCCACCTTAATGAGATTTTTAAAATTTTTCATAATACAGAGCACTTTAAGAAAAATATTTTGAAAACTTTTGTTCGCCATTTAAGCTCAACATTAAATTGTTTAACTTCTAGTAAAATTAATCTACTATTTTATGGAAAATCTTACTTAGTAGCAATTTATTGTACTATTAATTGTTTTTGGTGAGAATTAAAAATGCCATCTGAATGGTCAAGTGTTTTATTCCAAAATAATATTTTAAATTAGAAAATAGAATCGTTTCTAAACTAGCGATGATAAATTTCAATTTCATTTTAAAATCAAAAGTGTATGTTTGCTAATTAAATGAACGAGGTCACTTCAAAAACTGGGCTAGACAGTCCGTGGGAATTGAATTGATTGATTTTTTTTGACGGCAGATAGCGTAAAATTCTTCATTGAAACAGTGACATAATTATAACATAAAAATTAATAAAAAATTAATATTTTAAAAGATACACCTTGAATCAAACCTAAACATTGTATCAGGCTGACTGCTTCATTAACAAATTACCAAAGTCAAATCATATTCCATGAACACCGTTACTATTTTGACAGAAAAACTTAGCCTTCAAATACCATTTATTTCTTGAATAATTTGATTTAAATCCATTGGAGGAGCATTAAGTGATAATCCTAAATGGAAATTCTGTGATGGAGCATTTTTACAATAAAAACATATATTTTTCTTCTTATGAATTTGAGAAAATTCTTTAAAAATTATTCTAAGTCTGTGTGATGTCATATATTAAAAAGAAGTAAGCTAGTTACAATGTTCTTGTTGAAGTTGGGTTATAAGTGAATTGGTCAGTAGTCATTACATATCTTTTTGTATATTTAATTATTACAAAGAAAACTCAAAAAAAAACTTACAGCACCCTTAAACGAATGTTTATAATGTGAGCAAAATGCACATAGCAAAGTGCAATCTAAAGCAAACTTGACTATTGTGGTTATTATTTTATTTATTTTTGCTTTAGTAAAGTCCGGATTTAGTTTCTAAAACAAATCATTTCTTTCTTTCTTCTTTTACCCATTATGTTATCCATCTTTGAGACGTGCAGGTCTTTTCTAATTCCAATTTCAAAATGCTCTCATTTAATGATCGTGCTCTTTGAGTAGAGTGGTTCTCAAATTCTGGTTTGGACAGATTCCATCTGATTTTTTGTCTTACCAAATCTCTCGCTTTCCACTTTCGTTTTTCCTTATTTTCCTGACTGAGAGTTTTATTTTTATCATTGCTCTTTTATGGTTGTTGGTTTTTTGCATGTTTTTCTACATTTGCCTGTCTAGGGTTTGCACATTTGTGCATATTTTTTTTATTATCAACCACTAAATAAAACATTTAAAAAAATGTTAAAATATCCTATAATCCTAACATTGACAAAATGTATCTACTGCACCGACAAACTATTTTAATTCTCTTATTGTTAAGTTATGTATATTTGAATATTCTTTAAGGAACACTTGTCAGCATAAAACTGTCATGGTCGATTTTGGCAAACGTAATAAAACTGTAAAAGAAACCATTTTTTACAAAGAAGATAAAACTTTTATAAACCACGTTTTTGCAATTAATTAAACAAATTTATTGTTTTATAAGATACGTATACGTACAACTTTTAATTGTTGTTTACAATATTAACACTGATTGGGCAACCACTACAATATATAATATTAATTACTGAAGGGTTTGCTGCTCAAAGAGTAGAGGTTGAATTATTTTTTAAACATTTTAAAAATAAATGGACCTGTATTTAAATTGAAACGGCTTAAGTAAATTAAATTTTTCAAAAATCTTAACAAACTTGGATTAACTAGTAAAGTTAGAACCAAAATAAAAAATAAGGGTTTTTTATTTAAAATAAGAAAGTTAATGGTTACCTCGGTACTAACACGCAACGAAAAGTGTGCACCTAACTTTTCACTTTTTGTAATTGAATGCAAAAAAGCTTGGACATCTCGATTTTACTTTTGAGGGAGACGCATTTTAAACATATTTTTTTTGACATGCGTTTTTAACCCCCTGGCCGGGGTGAGTAAACAACCATAATCTTTTAAACGAAAATAGAGGTCGAATAATGTATCATTTGAAAGGGCACAAAATGTCTTTATTTATAAATATAACTTATATTAATGTAATAAATCTAATTTATATTTTTTATTTATTTCTTCATCTTTTTACCTTATTTGTTGAATTTTATAAAACAGTTAATGCAAAACGGCTTCTTGTGCAAACCCTGAGACCTAGAAGAGCGATAATAAAAAATAAAACTCTCAGTCAAAAAAATAAAGAAAAACAAAATTGGAAAGCGTGAAATTTATTGTAAGACAAAAATCACTAGATGGAATTTGTTAAACCAGAATTGGAGACCATACCACTCCAAGAGCACGTCCTCAAATGAGATAGAGTAACGATAACAGGTGAGTTATCTTGGAAAGCTTGAGAACAGAGATAGATTCTGGAGAATTAGAAAAGACCTATGTCTAAAGATAGATACAATAGGTAAAAAGTAAAAGAAGAAGAAGAAATGATTTGTTTAAAAACTTTGTTTACTTTGTTGCTTGCAATGTGTATTATGGCTCACATTATAGACATTCGTTTAAGGGGCACTAGTAAGTTTGTTTTTGAGTTTCTTTGTATTGATTAAATATGCAAAAGAAACTAACCAAGAAGTTCGGGTTTGTAGCCACCCTGACCAATTCTTCTCTATAACCCAACTTCAACAAAAATACATTGTCACTAGCTTACTTCTTTTTAGCATATGACAAAACACAGACTTAGAAATAATTTTTCATTAGATTTTTTCTAAATTCTATAAGGATGAAAATATATGTTTTTTATCTCCATAACAGAATTTCCATTTGAGATTATCACTTACCTGCCCTCCTATTGATTTAAACCAAAATTATTCAGAAATAAGGAATGGTATTTGAAGGCTAAGTTTTTTGTCAAAATAGTAAAGGGTGCTTCAAATATCCAACAGGATTAGGTTGATCATGGAATATGCTTTTGACTTTTGATAATTTTTTAACAGTAGTAGTCACCTCGATACAATATTTAGGTTTGATTCCAGGTATCTAAAAAACTTTTATTTCTATTAACTTTTGTGTTATAATTATGTCACGTTTTTAATGCATAATTCTACGCCACTACGCTTTATTTTTGTCCACTGCACAAAAATAAATCAATTTAATCTCCACGGCCTGTCTACCCCAGTATTTTAGTTGTACACTCGTTCATTTAATTAGCAAACTCACACTTTCTTTGATTTTAAAATGAAATTTGAAATTCATCATCGCTAGTTAAAACGATTCTATTTTCATTTAAAATATTATTTTGGAATAAAACACTTGACCATTCAGATGACATTTTAATTCTCACAAAAACAATTAATAGTACAATAAATTGCATATAGTAGATTTTACATACAATAGTAGATTATTTACTAGAAGTTAACAATATAATTGTTGAGCTTAAAAGCGAAACAATTATATTTTAACTCAAGTGATATATACTATTTTCCTCAAGCGTTTATTGGTGGTATTCATGTGTTGTAGTGACGTTTATTGTCGACCGATCAGGTTGGTACTGTACTGGTACATTCATAATAAATAAGGCATAACCGAGGTACTAGCCTATAAATACCGGGAGATTATTTAATAATGTCAAAAAAACTACATACTTTCAATTTTCAATTTATCTAGTTTTGCTTACATTATCTTTTACAATTCCTACTAAAGTTAGGTGCACAAACTGTAACCTACCAACTAACACCGTTTTACCCCAATTACATAAAAAACAACTTAATTTGATTAAAGCAAATTTTACGTGATTTTTTTAAAGAAAGAAATTTTAATAACTGTAACTTACCAACCGTCACCGTTTACCCCCTAATGTGCGAAAAAGTGGGGCCCCATACCCAACTACATCCTTTCTTCTAACGAATAAGGCATTACACAGTAACCTATAAATTTTAATTTAATTAAGAACGGTAATGTCTTATCAATATTATCGACATACCTTTTACAAACACGTTCAAAACAATGTAGTCTTAAGAAGTAATTAAGAGAATAAAATAATAAAACCCAAATCGTAGAAAGAAGTAAATTGCTAAACAGTAAATTTCCCTTTATTTGACATTTACTTTTAGCTTTAACTTCAATGACAGACGAAGCATTTGATATCAACGGCGGAAAGTAGTATCATATGAACATCTTTTAATGATCGCAGTATAGTTGTGAAAACAAAGAAACTGTTGATTTTAATGTTTAGACAGTAAGTAGTATATTATGCAACAAATTTTATGAAGAGCATTATAGATACGAGGTTTATTATTTAGGGGCGAGCGAAGCGTAGCAAACAAGTGTCTAAAAAACGAGTGTCTAGAGATATTTATAAAACGAATTGCATACTATACGTTTTCTACGACAAACACAAAAGTACTAAAATTTTAAAATTATTTTACGTCCACTTAACTAGCACGATAACAATATAAAATACTGAGGTAACTAACCACGTGACTAAAATTGGTTGTACAATCTTCATATCGTGACTTAAACGAACAAAGCCACATCTTTTCAATGTGTATTTAAAATGTTACTTAGCATCGTCCCAACATATACGATAATTTGTATTTTAAAGGTGGGAGTAAAAAATAAATTAATTAAATTTATAATAATTTTGTTGATAACTCAGAAATTATCTTCAAATTATTCATCGTTTTATTAGACAAATTAAAATTTGTAGAATATAAAACTTATAAGGTAAAGTAAGCTCCTACACTTGTTAAATGATTTTAATAAAACTTGAATTTAAAGTTTTCACAATTATGGAGATTTTATTAAATATTGGATAAAATCGATTAAACCTAAATGGCACTCTACGGAAGAGCATTGGATAGAATGTTTGTGCAAATAAAATTTCTAGATTAATATCCATGCTGGATATTAACAATTCAGTATTTTTCCACGCGATACATTTTTTGAAATATTTTGATGCTTTGTTAAATTTCAAAAATTATTACGCAAAACGTTTTCTAGTACACATAGTAATGTGTTCTGATACTGGAAATACCCTAAAAACATTTTGAGGGTATGTAAATCAGACTTTTCAAATTCCCCATGTTAAACAGAATGCTTTAGAATTTCTGGGACACATGGTAATAGAACTTGTTTTTATCGAACCAACTGAATAAGTTTTTCTTTAATTACGTTGTCTTAAAGTCAACTGCTAATTAAGAGAGCAAATTCAAAAACTAGTCCTTATTTTATTCATTATACATTTTACTTCAATTGTCTACCACGAAATGACAGCTGCAAATCCCATTAATTAGGCATGTTAATTTAGCGCACTGTGAATGCTCGCTTTGTATTCATCGTAAGTACAATTTAAACAACTAATTTTTCCAGTAGTTTTTGGTTCTAAATATTTTCGAAATTATCTGATGAGCGCCAAATTCGAACAACAATTTATAATTTAAAGAATAGAATTTTATTACATGTTGCTGGTTGCCAACTTCATATTCATAAATTTTTTCCAACTATTGAAATTGCAATAATGAAAGTGTCTTATGAAAAGTTTCTCTGAACGTGTTAAATCTCATGATTTATAAATTTAATTTTATTGTCTAAGTTTAGTGTTTCAATAAGTTTGTGATTGCGTATTTATAAACAGCTTTTCAGTTCGGCTTTAAACTTTTCAATGGTACCTTTAAATAGAAGTTTCGACATTCAATCATTACCCTTTTTGTGTAACCGTCAAATTAATATATTTTAAATGTATTCTTTGTAATAAATATGTTAGACGTTTGTGTTTTTAGTTGATATTTAAAAAATGTTTCAAATACAAATTTCTTTGTTGCACAATTTGTTTTATTTTTATATATATTTGGTAATATATTTTTGTGCTAAAAGCATTGGTTGTATGCTATCAAATTTAAGATATTTCCAAATACATAATAACTTATTGATGTTAAGTGTAGTATAAAAATAAAACAAATTTATAATAAAAACCAGAATCCTATTTTTCAATAAATTGCAAAAATGTTATTATATTACGAGAAAGCTTATTAAGAAAGTACGTCTTCTCCAAACTTTAAACAAAATAACTTACATTACATTAATGAAATTGATTAATGGAAGGTGAAAGAAATCTGGTATACCCGAAAACCTTATTAATTAAATGCTTCGTTCTTTTCGAAAATTTAATGTGTAATTTAATTTTTGCATCCTTTTTTGTTTTCCAGCAATTTCAATTTCTGGGGGATTCCTTAAATTTGACACAAATAAATCGGGTACATATGGGAAGTTATCAATGTGTTGCCGACAACGGGTTCCGCCTCAAGCTAACCATACCTTTAATTTGGAAATTCATTGTAAGTCAATAGTAATAATAATAATTGTAATACCAACAAATTTTATTCTATTTCCGTCAACGTTCACAAGAGGTATGAATTTTACCTAACTTGACAAAATCATTTAGCTATTTCAATAACAATTGGTTAAGATTTCATAGAAAAAAATCATAATGTGAACATAAGTATCTTGAATAACTTTTCAGTGGCATCGACTGATAGTAAATGGTCATTTTCACTTTTGAGATATTGTATCCTAAGCAACCTGCAACTGATGATTGAGGATTCTTTAAATTTCTCAAATTTCTTCCGTTAATGTTTCCAAATGTTTAATTGACGAAGGAATAAAAAGTCAAAAACTGTCAAACAGTTCACGCTAGGTAAGGAGATGTAAGATCCTGAAAAAATACTTCAAATTGCAGAAAAAGATATGAAAGGATATAAAAGTTCCATCACGTCATCAACCTTAAAGAAAACAACAAAAATAAATTAAATCTAACAAGATAAAATGTAATAATAGTCACGGAAAATATGCAAGAAAAACCAGACATTTTAAATTGTTGTAATTAAATCTTAATTAATTGTTACCTTTGAATAGTTTGGTGAAAATTCTCATTGCTTTTTGGTATTGCGATTTTTAATATATTATTTAACAATGAACTGAATCTATTTTACACAAACTTTGGCAGTTCCTCCTTTGATAAAAATAAGGAATCAGATGGTTGGAGCAGCTATTGGCGGTAGTGCAGTTTTGGAATGTGAAGTCGAAGCATTTCCTGAATCTGTCAGGTGAGTTAAACATTTTTGGAATGATTTGTGTATTATGGAAAATTATTTTAAAAAATGGCAATTATGCTCGCGGTTTCTTGTTTTCATTTTAGTGCTTAGTTAGTGCTTTCTTTAATAATACAAAGTAAAACCATAATTTTAACCCAGTTTATCTGGGAGTAACTTTAGATACGTTTTAATTTACAAAAACATTTATGTCACTTCGTACAGCTGCGTAGGCATTCTTTTATTCTAGAAGAGAATATTGTGCTCCTGTCTGGATGAATAAAAAACATTAATGCACGGTTGAATTGCGCCATGCAAATAATTGGTAAAACCATTAAGTCAACTCCTCTTGATTGGCTTCCTGTTCTTTATAACATCATTCCAACGAACATTCGACGAAAAGCTGCGTTAAAACGAGAATGTAATAAATGCCAACTTAACAAAAAAAGTGACCAATTTGGAATGATATTGAGAACCCTCCAGCGAAAGACTTAAATCCTATATAGTTGCAAGACTACTTATATTTACATATCTTAAACGTGACAACGTTGCATATATAGAACTTTGCGTAATGAGTGGTGGTACGCCCGGTTTCCAGGGAACAACACCAGCAACTAGATAGCTCGTTAATGGCGCGCACTGTCTTACTATAAATCTAGTAATAAAAAATATAAAATATAGTTAAACTTTGTTTCTCTCAAAAGCAAACAAAACATGGTGTCAGGTGTGAACTAAATTAAAAAAAAACCTTGTTAACTCTTGTTCTGACGTACGTTAAACTCGATCAAAATGGATTTTTGTAAAGCACCAGCACCTTTAGAATCCAATGAAATGAAACAAAAATTCACAATTTTTATGAAGGCATCCGGTAAAAACAGCTCTGATGATGAAACAAAAATAGCAATCCTTTTAAATGTGATTGAGATGGTGGCCTCGAGATATATACTTTACCTGATGAGAAAACTCTAGAGTTATTACTTAAAGCTTTTGACAATTACTTCTTGCCTAAGAAAAATCTTGCAATGAAAACTTTCAAATTCAATAATCTTGTACAACAACAAACTCAAAATATCGACTCTTATGTGAATTTGTTTGTCAAGAAAAAGAATGTAACAAATCATATTTGGAACGCATGATTCGAGACCGTTTATTATTAGGGATATATGACAAGGCAATACAGCAACGTTTAATTAGAGATACAGACATAACTGTAACAAAAATTCTAGAATATTGTAAGTCAACAGAAATTAGTAGAGAGCATATTAAAACCTGAAGAACATGTAAATGCAGTTACATCCGAAGTGTCCAGGCAGAAAGTAAATTGTGGAAGATGTGGTTATGTTCATATGCAAAGAAACTGTCCTGCATTTAATAAGACGTGCTAAATGTCAAGGCCGGAATCACTTTGCTAAAGTATGTACCTTTATGAACAAGTCAGAACTGGAAAAAGAAAACAAAGCAACTGGAGTAATGATCGTAAAATTTAAACCAGAATGCAGAGAAGCCAAACTCAAGCCGACAACAAGAATTTCAAGACAAAAGTAAAGATCATAGGAATATTGGTCCATGCAGAAGAGGTGTATCCGAACTGCAAATGGAAGAAAATGAAGAATGTGAAATTTTTGTGGATGAACACACAACATCAAGCAATGGCTCCTGTTGGTACGAAAAAATATTAGTGAATGGACAGGAAATAAAATTCAAGCTCGACAGTGGTGCGGAATCAAGCATAATTCCATTTCATTACCTCAACAAATGTAATCAAAACTTAGTGAAAATTGGGCCTACACCAGTCACACTTGTGTCATATGGCAATTTTAAAACAAAGCCGATAGGACAGGTAACTTATAATTGCGTTAATAGTAATAAATCATGTAGTATTAGTTTCTTAGTTGTAAACTTTCAATCTGAGCCAATATTAGGGTTAAAATGATTGTGTTAAGTTAAAACTAATTAGTAGAATTCAGGAATTGGCAAAAGAATTATCAGAATGTCTCCCAGGTGACAAAAAGACATACGTAATATGTATAATTTGTTTGAGGGTCTTGGAGAAATGCCAGGGCTTGTAGATATAAAACTGAAACCTAATGCAATCCCAATAGTTCAGTTTGAAAGGAAGGTGCCATTAGCTTTGCATGAAAGATTAAAACCACTCTAGTAAAATTAGAAAATCAAAACATTATTAGTAAAGTCAATTATCCAACAGAATGGGTGAATAGCCTCATGATAGTGGAAAAACCTAATGGTTCCTTACGCCTGTGCATCGATCCGAAACCCCTAAATAACTATATCTGTAGAGAATATTTTACAATTCCAAAATGTGATGACATCTTGACTAAGTTATCTGGTAACACTATTTTCTCTGTTATAGACATGAAAGACGGTTTCTGGCAATTAAAGTTAAACGACAAAAGTTCAGACTATTGCACATTTAATACTCCATACGGTAGATATAAGTTTAATCGAATGCCCTTTGGTATAACTTCAGCACCCGAAATCTTTCAAAAGAAAAACTATGAAATTTTTGGTAGTATTAAAGGTGTCAATGTCTATTTTGACGATATAATTGTGTCAGGACAAACTGAACATGAACATGATGAAAGTCTTAAACAAGTATTTAAGCGAGCTCTGGAATATAATATTAAATTTAATTTTGACAAATTTCAGTATAAACTAGAAACAGTAACATTTATGGGTCAAGTCATTTCAAAACATGAGTATACAACCAGACAAGAAAAATATTAAAAGCATAATGGATCTTGAAAGTCCTACTAATAAAAAAGACTTGCTTAAAATCTTAGGAATGTTTAAGTTTTTCTCAAAGTTTATACCAAACTTGAGTCAACTCACGTTTCATATGCGACATTTAACAAGAAATGACGTTACCTTTATTTGGAGTGACACTCATGAAAATGAACTTCAAACATTAAAGACAATTTTAACAATTAGACCGATACTAAAAATTTTTGATGTAGACAAACCGATAACCATACAGTGTGATGCTTCTAGTCAGGGGCTAGGCTGTGTACTATTACAAGATCATCCCGTATCATTTGCATCGAGATCATTAACCGAGACTGAAGAGAAGTACGCACAAATAGAAATAGAACTTTTAGCTATTGTTTTTGCATTTGAAAAATTTAATTATTTTGTATATAGTAAACAAGTCTTAGTTCAAACTGATCACAAGCCACTTGTTTCAATATTAAAAAAAATTTAGACAAAGTCAGCGCTAGGCTACAACGCATGTTGTTAAAATTACTGAAATATAATATACAAATTGAGTACATACCGGGTAGGGAAATGTATGTTGCTGATGTACTTTCAAGATTTGTATTAAATGACCAAACACCAATCAACAATGAACTGGAATATATAATTCATAGTCTGTCAAATAATATCTGATGAAAAAAAAGAAATTTTTAGGAATTGTATTGAAAATGACATAGTCTTATCTCAAATCAAACATTTTTGTGAAACCGAATGGCCTCAGAATGACAAACATTTAGATACAGATCTGAAGCAATATTTTAAACTTAAAGAGTTTATTTACCTTTCAAACGATTTATTGTTTTAAACGCAAAGATTATTGTTCCCAAACAATTACAGAAAGAGATGCTTAAGTTAATACATTTTGCTCACTTTGGTATAGAAAAATGCAAACTCCGAGCTAGGCAAATATTCTACTGGCCAAAAATATCTTTTGATATTGAAAACTTAATATTAAATTGTGAAGTTTGTCAAATGAACCGACGAGCAAATCAAAAGAAACCCTCGTGTCACATCCAATACCTAATCGCCCATGGCAATACTTGAGTTCAGATTTTTTGAATATAATAAAAAGATTACTTGTTATTCGTAGATTCTAACTGGATCGAAGTATATAAAGTGAATAATAAGACAGTTGATACACTAATTGACATTAGCAAAGATTTATTTTCTAAATTTGGTATTCCTGATGTACTATACAGTGACAACGTCCCCTATAATAGCAGTGCTTTTAAGAAATTTGCTAATGACTTTAATTTTAAGACTAGTTTCTCAAGTCCACATTATCCACAATCAAATGGGTTAGCAGAAAGATCTGTGGGTATAATTAAGCAAATGTTAAAAAAGTCCGAGTCCGAAAAGAATTTACCAATTCTCTTATTGGAATATAGGAACACCCCAATACTTCAGCTAGGATATTCCCCAGCACAACTATTGATGAACCGTATTCTAAAAACCCTTGTTCCTACTTCCACAAATATTTTAAAACCAGAATACATTGATCATAAGATTATTTGTAAAAAATTAGAAGACAAACAACAGAGACAGAAACAATTTTATGACAGAACTGCTAAAGACTTGCCGGAACTCCTGATCAATGACAAAGTTTTTTCCAAAAAAATGACAAGTGGGAAAAAGGGATAATATTGGAAAGACTTAATTTACGATCGTATATAATTAAAGATGAACATGGAAATCAATATAGACGCAATAGAAAACTTATAAACAAAACGAACTTACCAATTAAAATGAATGACGATATAGTCTATGAAGACATAAATTTGACAATTCTGACATACCTTTAACGAACCTATTTAATTGCCAAGAAAACATTAACAACAATTTAAACACTGACGAGGAGGGCAGTACCCAGTATATTAGACCTCGTAGAAATTGTAAAACCCCTAGTTATTTGACGGAAAATTATATTATAAATTAAGTTTAAAGAAAAACAGTGTTTGACATTATACTTATAATTTAGTTTGTAGAAAAAAAATTGTTAAATTTGTTTTATTGCATGAATGGATAGTTTTAAGTTTAAAAAAAAAAGTATAACACGTGTTACATATCCTAAACGTGACAACGTTGCATATATAGAACTTTTGCGTAATGAGTGGTGGTACGCCCGGTTTCCAGGGAACAACACCAGCAACTAGATAGCTCGTTAATGGCGCGCACTGTCTTACTATAAATCTAGTAATTAAAATATAAAATATAGTAAAACTCTTGTTTCTCTCGAAAGCAAACAAAACAACTTAAGTACTGCTTTTTCTGAAGTTAAAACGTAGAAAAAAAATAAACATCTTATTGATGATCCAATAATATAAATCGGTTTGAAGTGACCTTTTGAAAACTATAACTTTGTCATGGCCAAATGTATGGGTGTATGCGTCTGGAGAAGCAAGGTTTGGGAAATATGAACACCTGACCACTGCAACAGTCAATCTATATACACTAATCGTTTCACGTTTACATCACACCTCTAACGTCGGAATACACTTAGTTGAGGTATTGTTTGTACAGGGGCTCAGATCCGGGGGAGCGAGGAGACCATGGAATATCGCCTCGTATGGAGATCAGGCGACCGGGGAACTGTTCTTGAGAATTGCGCGTGACCGACGGGCGGTATGAGCCGTGGCACCATCCTGTTGAAACCAAAAGGTTTCTGGTTCATATTCTCCACCATATCCTTCCAATTTGGGGAGTAAAAGCCCTCTGCGTTGCCACAACACTATTCTTGTTTTTTAAAGAACGCTTCTACGATAAAACCTCGATGCTCACCAGACCACGGCATGATTGCTACTGAAAATGGCGTCGTTTCCCCACCTAATGCCACTACTCCCACTCCGCTACATCACCAGCGCTCATCAGTGATTGTTTGAAACTAGGGAGTCCATTCTGCCCCACCCTGTATATGTAGGTCAAAAATTTGCCTAAAAACAGGCCATTCAAAAATGCAACTCTAGGTTTTTTAAATGAGTGCGATTTCTAACCCAAATTTTGATTGTGGAAGCGAAGCAGAGGCCGTTGCACATATTGTGAAAGATTGTTCATTAACAAAGATGAAAGGAGGATTTGTAACCATTTAAAATTTAATGTATTGCAGTGGATTACCAACTTTGCATATAAATTAGTATGAGACATCTTTTTTTTATTTCAATTTTATTTTCTTTATTTATTTTATAATCTCAGGTTTGTTTAGTTGATAATCTCAGGGTCAATGAGTTCGTTCCCAAATAAAAGAATTAGTTCTATATACATGGAATTTAATTGATTCTATACAAAAGCCTTTACAGTAATTTTACATATTAGATTTTGTCATATGAGGCATGCATAAAGTTTAGTTTGAATTTAATAAAAAATACGTTTTTATAACCGATCTTGCATCGATGATAACTTGATACCTACGTAGTCTTTTTGTAATCGTTGGGTGCACCAAATTAGTTTTGTAGTACCGGTTGGGTAATTAATCGTCGTACCATTCTTTATTTATTGTCGAAGGAAATTTCACTTTAGTTATTTATTATTAACGGTTTTTAGTTGCATTTTAAACTCAATGCGTATTACTTCTTTGATAGTTGGATTACCAATTCTTCCTTCGCGTTCGGACTTGCATTTCCCCTCTTTAATCGTACTCACTTCGGACGTTAAGTTTTTCAAATGTTTTTTCTCACTTCTTCTTCCACAGGCAAATTGTCTCATCTCACTTTTTAACCTTGCAGCACTCAAACTGTCTCGTTATGCTTTTTTCACACCTAGTTATTTTTATCACGGAAACTAATTTTGTTACACTTTTCACTTAGCGTTCATAATATTATCGCTACACAAAACTTACTTTTATTTTTGTTGTACTTAAACAGAAATTTATCTATTATGTACACGCAAGAAATTTAAAACTTGGACACCACAATTTCTGTAAACAAAGTTTGCACATTGTGAAGCGGGCTTGAGGGTATCATTTACAATTCTAACAGCAGGTAGTCTCAGCAGGGGTTATCTTATAGACGGACTGTAGAATGAATCATTACACTAAGCACCCTGGCCAGCAAAAAGCCCAGATTTTAACATTGTTAATGTTTGGGCTCGAATACTTGCTGTTATCCGAAGACAACAAGGGCCAAATTTTATACCAGTAAACCGTAATGCACTAATTGCAGCCATTGATACCGCATGGGAAACGATTAATATTAATTATATTGATACCTTGATAGCGTCAATGAGCAGACGCCTCCAAGAATGTATTAATAATAATGGAGGTCACACCCATTATTGATTTCTTATATTTATTTATATAGTAATACCTTTATTTAAAAAAAGTTTTCATTTAATTTTAAACTATAACTTGGTATCTTAATTATAATTATGTAATAAATTCTTGTCAAAAAACTAAATATATACGTTGACAATAAGAATTGCCTTAGTTTTATTTTCACTTTTATATTAACTACAGAAAAAATGAAACGTCATAAAATATACATTTTGTAAGGACTAAATATTATGAATAGAGAGTTTAATGATTTTTTTAATAACTTACAATAATTAGTAGGTTAGATTTATTTAAAAATAAGTAATAATCAGTCAACCCAAATAACCATGTTTAGTTTTTGATTTAATTTAAAAGTTATTGCTTGTAGACGTTTTTAAATCAAAATTATTTCTAATTTTATTTTGTAAACATTTCCTAAACAAAATTTTGATTCGATAATTAATCGAGCTATGGTGTTTAATTAGCGATACCTTCAAATATATTCTTTAAAGAAAAAAATTAAGTAAGCAACGTAAATTACCTATTTTCTAAAACGTGCTTAGTGTAATGATTCATTCTACAGTCCTTCTATAAGATAACCCCTGCTGAGACTACCTGCTGTTAGAATTGTAAATGATACCCTTAAGCCCGCTTCACAATGTGCAAACTTTTGTTTACAGAAATTGTGGTGTCCAAGTTTTAAATTTCACGAGTGTACAAATTACATTTTTTGATTAATATTAATTAAATATGGTTTATAAAATACAGATTAGCTTTCCAGAAAACTCTGAGCTGAAAAATTAAATTTAATTTCGTTTCTTATTTAAATGTAAACTTTCAATCTAAATTTTTATTTTTTCATTTCTTGTTAAACATAATTTTTGTTTATTTATTCAAAAAATAACTCTTCCACTGCAATATGAAGCTGTGTTATAGCTTACTAATTTGAAGCACATCTTAAGCAATATTTTGTATTCTCGCTCCTGATTATTTGTTTTTCCATTATTTCGTTTGATATTTCTTAATCCTACTATTTCTTCGTCATAGTCGTGACTGGCGCACGGACCGGTCATTTATATGTCGTCAATTACATTGCCATTACAGGCTGTGCTGTTATATTCTTCTATAATATTTACATACTAAGAGTGTCAACAGGTAACTAACTGGTTACTGATTACACGAGGTTTCGTTAATGTTAAGGTGTCATTTTGCGCAAAATGTTGAAACATTCAGAATCAAGTTAAATACCTTATGTAAGGATTAAACAAAGACTCTCGCACATTTTTGGCAGCAAAACTAAGGATGTCGCTTGCAGGAACAACTTTTTCGATAGCTTGAATACGTTGAAAAATTTGTTTGTAAAAATGAGGTGAATGTTGTGTTTGGCATCTGCAGATTCATAAGAAATAAGTTTCTTGAGATCTCATCATAGGTACACCATGCTGAAGTGGGTTGCAAAGAAATTAACATTGTTTAGAGGTGTAATTAATTCAACCCAGTCTAGTTTTCTTACGTCAGGAAAACATGTTTGCACAAATGACTAAAACATTTTTTTATTTCTTTCATTGATATGTTTTAAGGCAAGAGTATGGATGATAGGTACACAGCACTGACGTCAATAATTTTTTTGTTTCTTACGATGTAGTTACGCTACGTTACCAATGAAACTCCTTATGTTTGTTTAAATAGCATCATAATATACTCGTCTTTAAATTCTTTTTATTAATAAAAGAATATTGTGTTTTTGTATTTTTGGCAGATATTGGGAACGAGCAGATGGTCGTCTGTTAGAAAATGGCGAAAAGTTCCGAATATCAAACAATGAAGAACGTGTCGGTTACAAATCCAAAATGATATTAAACATTTCCAGAATTACTTCACACGACTTTACCATGTATCACTGCATCAGTAAGAATGAGAGAGGAATAACAAAAGGAGCGTTTACCGTTTATGGTAAGTATTCAAACCTAAGTAGTGTATTCATACAGAACTACCCGTTTGTAGAGATTGATCCAACGCTTGCAACACCGCCGCCAATTCTAGATGGAACTAACGTAGCCGTTTTTGGTGTGCAACCACCCGACATAGTGTCTTTGGAGCAACTATGTCCTCCACCGGCACCGTGTGAAAAATGTACAGCCGTTACACAAGTTAGCAAAGCTTGTACGGGGTCTGGATTTTTTGTTTGACCTTATTTATAGATGGGAGTTATCTCAATACGGTAATGAAAGATATCCTGGATTCCCCAATCGCAACTTGGGTAAAGTACGAATAGATTTAAATGTATTCTTTAAAGGTAGTACTTCTAGATTGTGAATTATATGCGGTTGGTAAACCAGTTTACCACGGATACATAAATATGACTTATGGTTCTTGGATGAAAGATTCGTTACCTGCTAATGAGATGGAAGGTGAAAAATTCTGGATTACAAATGATCTGGAACCAAACAAATTGTATGAATATGATAACAAGAACGTATTTAGAAAAAGTAACGCAACAAGGTGCATCAAAGTAATAAGTGAAATAATACTTATTTGTTTTTGGTATTTTTAGAGTTTACACGTTAGATGTGCCTTTTCAAGGTAACGCTCACGTTGTTTTTAATGGATCTTTCTATTATCAAGCCTTAAAAAAACCAAAAATTATAAGATTCTTCCTAAACAACGAAACCAGAATGGAGCTTAACGTTTCAAAATTAAACGTAGACAATTCTAATTATCTTTATACCACTGAACACAATTACTTGGATTTTAGTGTTGATGATAATGGATTGTGGGTTATATTCCCCGTACCAGATGCTAACAATACGGCTGTTATGAAGGTTTTTGGAACAAAAATTAGTTTTAAGTTTCCTTGAAAGAAAGTATTTTAGGTAGACGTTTCGTCAATGCAGATTCAATATATATGGAATATTAGTTTAGATCATCACTTAGTTGGAGAAATGTTTGTTGTTTGTGGAGTACTTTTACGCAATAGATAACGTTACTGATCGAAACACGAGAATACGATTTGCTTTAGATTTATATAATAATCGACTTCTCGACATAAACTTAAGTTTTACAAATCCATTCAAAAGAACCACGATGGTGGGTTACAATCACAAAAATAAAGTATGTAAATATGAGGTATGGAAATGTTATTTAACTATATAATTCTTTGATGTTCGTAGGAACTGTATTCGTGGGACAAAGGGAATCAACTGACATATCCAATTAGATACAATGAAATAGGTAACTTCACTGATAGAGATGACAAACTAGAGCACGGTGAATTTATGAACACTTAGAAGATTTTTGATAAACACTCATAAACGTATTAAGAAAGTTTTATATGTGTGTAAATATGTAAATGTATATTACATCGTATTTAATTTTCCTTGATATTTATACTTGTAAATCAATTTTTATATGTATCTACTCGTTTCTATTAAATTTTCAGTTAAAACCATTTTTTATACATCTGCAGTTTATTTTTCCATGTGAACTTACACTTAGAATGTACGAAATCTTTCCTAATAATTCGTATTGATTTGTCGAATAATGTAAATCACATTTGAATGCATTTTTTTTATTTTTTTTTACCATTAGAAAGAACTTTACAACTTTATTTTCCAGTTCCGTTCTGATCGTCGAACAGACCGGTTGTTCTGTATTAGTTCTCTACGGTGTTTTGTGCTTTACCGCAGTGTTTATATAAGTACTCCTTTTCCTTTTTATTTTTCTGTTATTGCCGTGATTCTGTAAGTACTCTTTTTAGTTTTTTTCTCGAAACAGCCCCGGCTCTGTCTCCAGATGCCCGGTGGCAAGAACAATAGCGGCAAGGATCCGCCGCCTATTAATCGTAATGTTCATATCGAGAATGTTACATATATGGATTATAATAATATTGAAAACCCAAATTTTGATTCGTTAAATAATTTGGGAAATAATGATTCAGGTACCACAGGTGATAATTCTGATAAAAAATCCGCTAACAATAACAACGAAAAAACCGGTCATACCATTCCTCGTACAATAAATGTTAACAATAGATTTAGACGTAATGATACAGGGCCATTCTACGTATTTGTTGAACATACAGATTTAAACCTGGGTAGGTTACATCCAATGAAATTGGGTGAAAAATTATTAGGTATCTCGTCTTACGATAAGCATATTACGGAAATTAACTCTGTAGGAAGAAACCGAATTAAAATCGAACTCAGTGCAGGCGATATAGCTAATAAACTAGTTGAGGATAAATTTTTGAAACTAACAATTTAATAGCATATATTCCTAACCATCTGACTGAGAAGAAAGGATTAATAAGGGGTGTTGATACTTCTTTCTCAGAGGAATCGCTTATGGCTAAGATAATATCAAGTGTGCCTATTAAAAGAGTTCAGAGGATGACTAGGTTGGTTCACAAAGATGGAATTTCCGAAAGAGTTCCTAGGCAGATGGTTATTGTTACTTTTGAAGGGAAATTGCTACCTCAATTTATTTATATTAACAAAGTTAGGTGTCCTGTCGACGTCTTTGTTAACTCTGTTGTTCAATGTTCTCGGTGCCTACGGTTCGGCCATTCTTTTCTCAATGCAAAGGGAAGAAGAGATGTCGTAAGTGTGGTACAGAAGGTGAAGCTGATTGTGTGGAATGTACTAGTTATTGCATATATTGCAAAAATAATGGTCACGAGTCTACAAACAAAGATTGTTCTGAATATCGTAAGCAATATAGAACGAAGGAAGCTATGGCTAATTTAAATTTGTCTTTTAAAGAGGCTGAGAAAATTGTTGATAACCCATGTTATACTAGCATTGTCCAAAAAAATAGATTTGCGCCTTTACTGAATTCAAATACTGAATTTCCTTCACTACCGACTCATTCCTCTCAACCAGAACCCATAAAGAAACCCCGGTTTTCAATTTTTCTAAAACTCCTCTCAACAGCCAACCAGTTCAACCATCTAACAAAAAAAGAAAATCAAGCATTACCTCCCCTACCTTTCCACCTATACGCAGAGAATATGAAGCAATTTTGCCCTCTAGTTCCATCCTTGAATCGGTCCATTACAATCCTTCTAACAAAGGTACTGAGAATATTGATATGCTGATTAAACAGCTCAGTGAAGCTGTAAAATCAATGGTAAACCAATATTTATCTAATATTAAGATCCCTGTGGCTGGTGATAATAATTCATCTATTAATGAAATTGAGTTTGACAATAAAATTAAAACTATTGTGAACAATTTAATATCTTAATCAATGGCTAGCAAAAATCTCAAAATTATTCAGTGGAATGCAAGATCTGTAATTGCCAATAAATTTTCTTTAACTCAATTGTCTGTCGAACAAAAATTTGATATTGCTATTCTTTCCGAAACATGGTCCAAAACTGTTAATGATGTTAAATTAAAAAATTTTTCTACTGTAAAACTAAATCGTCACGATGGCTATGGTGGAGTAGCCATAATCATCTCCAATAGAATTAAATTTGAGAACATTGTGTTTGCCACCAACTTCAATAATAAAATCGAAGTTTGCGGTATTAATATCTGGAATGATAATAAAAAAATCTATTGTCAGTCTCTATAGACCATCAAGAATTCGTGCCACCGCACAAGATTATATAAATATTTTTAGTCAAATTCAACATGACTGCGTTATAGGAGGGACTTTAATGCCCATCATGGTTTGTGGGGTTCCCATAAGGGTTCCAATGATGGGAATATTCTGATCGAAGCTCTTGATGCGTTTCAAAATCTATTTATGGCCAATGATGGGTCGGCAACGAGAATGACGCCTCCTGGTCAACTTAAATCCTGCGTTGATCTTACTATTTTGTCTTCCAATATTGCTGCTGTATCAAGTTGGTCAGTTTTGCCGGATACTTATGGGTCAGATCATTTCGCAATTCAAATAATTATCAATGATTTTGAGTTAAATGATCACCTTATCAAGCCTATTTCAAGATGGTCGATGAACAATGTGAACTGGGAATATTTTCGTTCTGAAATTGAAAATAGCTTTTACACTGATGTCCCCCTTGCTAACTCGAATGACATGATTATGATGGTCTTAAATATAATCACAGAAGCTGCTAATAAGTCTTGTAAAATCCTTCAACCGTTTCACTTAAAATCTGCTAAATCCCTGTATGGTGGGATCAAGAATGTTTTTCTTTAATTTCTAATCGAAAGGATGCCTTTAAACTTTACAAGTCCAACCTTACACTTGAAAATTTTTAGAATACAAAAGGTTAGACGCCCTTTGTAAACGTCAATTTAAATTAAAAGCAAAGAAAAGTTGGGTTAAGTTTTGTTCCACGCTAAATAGACAAACACATCCCTCCGACATTTGGAAGCGAATTAACAAAATTCAAAAATCTAAGCCAACCTATGTCCAAGAGGAATCATTGGTCGAAAATTTATTTAACAAAATTGCTCCCAGTTTTGTTCCTTTTGATATCAAGGTTCCTGATTTTGGTCTCAACGAAGATCACTTTCTGTTAAATCCGATTAATATCTTCGAATTAAAAGCTAATATTAAGAGTAGTTCTAACTCGGCTCCTGGTCCAGATGGTATTACTTATACTATGCTGGCTAACTTACCAGATGTTGCTTTAAGTTATCTTTGTGCTATCTTTAACGAAATATTAATCAATGGTGATAATTGCGATGCCTTAAAACAGTGCACTATTTTACCTATACCTAAGCCAAATGATCCGAATGCGTTAAGACCAATATCTCTTATGTCTTGCGTATTGAAAACTTTTGAAAGGATTATGAAAGCTAGATTGGAGTGGTGGTTCGAAAGTAATAAGTTAATTCCTGAATCAATATTCGGTTTTCGGAGGGGTCAAGGTACTATAGACTGTGTTTCCCATCTCACTACTGACATACAAATTACATTTTCAAATAATACATATCTAGCCGCAATGTTTTTGGATATTTCATCCGCTTATGACTCCGTGAATTTAAATACATTATTTGAAAAACTGCTTCATGTTGGGATACCTGCTAAATGCGCTTTTGTCCTGGTCAACCTTTTCCTCAATCGACAGGTATCTATTCGTTGCAATAATAAATTGATCGGACCCAGAACTGTTCATACAGGTTTGCCTCAAGGTTCAGTTTTGAGCCCATCCTTGTTTAATATTTACACCTCAAATTTACACACTATTGGCTTGGAGTGTAAGATTCTACAATACGCAGATGATTTTTGTCTTTATACTACAAATGAGAAGTTTCAGTCCTGTGTTACTAATTTAAAATATATCATGTTCTGTTGTAAAAACTAATTTTGTGATCTTGGCTTCGAAATCTCTTCAAAAAAATCTGCTGTTGTATTCTTCACGAGACATCGTCTACCAATAGTACAACATTTAAGGCTATGTGATCTTGTCATCCCAGTACATAATAGTTATACTTATCTAGGTATAACATTAGACTCCAAACTAACTTGGGAGGAACATATAAATAATTGTATCTCAAGGTGCGAAAAAGTCTCAACATCCTTAAAGTTATTAATCGGTATAGTTGGGGAGCGGATCCAAAATTGAATCTTTTATTTTATAGAGCATATACTAGATCAATACTAGACTATGGCTCCATCTTTTATGGATCTGCGACTACTTCTCGTTTACTTAAAGTTGATAGAATTCAATTCAAAGCTTTAAGACTCGTTCTTGGTGCCTTGAAATCCACACCAACAGCCACCTTGTTAGCTGAATGTAACGAGCCTCCCTACATATTAGACGTCTA
This sequence comes from Abscondita cerata, assembly GCA_030710515.1. NCBI lineage: Eukaryota > Metazoa > Arthropoda > Insecta > Coleoptera > Lampyridae > Abscondita > Abscondita cerata. Next base: position 74,932 of record JALBCR010004555.1, read on the forward strand.
TTTCTGGCTGAAAAGTTTGTCCTTAAATGTCACAGCAACAATCAATTGTCCTTATTGAATAAGTTAACTCAAATTTCTGTAGACAATCTTACAAACAAATGGTGGGCCAACAAAAATCCCCCGTATTAGCAGTAGCATATCCAAATATTTCCTCCTATAGTCCTAGACCCGACGGCAATCCATTCTTTAAATCCTCATTTAATATTTCGTATACCAAATCCAATATCATCATTCCCAACTACGAGGGTTGTTTTGATTGTTCTCAAATCGTTTATGAACAAATTAGTAAATTCCAGGAACCTTGTAAGATATACACAGATGGTTCTAAGTCAGAATCAGGGGTGGGATGTGCTGTTTACATTTCAAATACTAATGAAAGTATGGCATATAAATTACATTCGGATTGTTCCATATGTACCGCCGAACTGCAGGTTATTAACAAAGCACTTGACTGGATAATTACTGGCAATACTTTGCAATTCCAAGAATATATAATTATGTCTGACTCCTTGTCGGCCCTTTTGTCAATTCAGAATTCATCACGGCATCTATTTACCAATTCTTTATTAGTTGATATCTTAAGCAAAGAAATTCAAGTACAAAATTCCTCTAGGTCAGTTGCATTTATGTGGGTTAAAGGTCATTCTAATATTGTCGGCAATGAAAAAGTGGATTTATTGGCAAAAAATGCAATCAAGTCAGGTACTATAGTCGATTATCTGCCCACAAGGGATATAATTCCCTTGAGAAAAATAAATATGCGGCACAATTGGGAAATAGAGTGGATTAATTTTTGCAATTCTAGTTGTAACCCCTACTGCAAAATCCAACCAGTCCTTCCTAGTTCTCCACTTGGAGAACGAAGTCATCCAGTGAGAAAAATTTCCTCAATGTATACAAGGTGTCGTACCGGTCATGCCTCAACTAAATCTTTCCTACACAAAATTAAAATGAGCAACACTAATGTTTGTGAATGTAATGGAAACGTTGATGATATCAACCATTGGATTTTTCTTGTAGTGTCAATGCAAGTGCAACACATTTTTTGACCAATTCACTTATCTCAAACGCTATTCCTCTTCCCCAGTGTCATATTTCTCTATTTTTCTTAGCCTCCGCTTGCCCTTCTATACGTCATATTTTATGGGAGTTAAGAGAACTAGAAGAAAAATATAGATTGTTAATTTGTCTGATGGTCTGATGGTTTTGTTTTTTTTTTTTTATTATGTAATTCATATGAGTTGAATGAGATCTGAATGTATGCTTTTAAGTCATTGTTACCTTATGTTTTTCCCTATGTATAATTTCCCTGTTTTCCGTTGCCTGTTGTGTTTGTCTATTTTAAGTCGCTATGATCGGCACCTTAGCGTGAAAAGTGTATCCCTGTTTCTTCGTATACATCGAATAAGTACATTCTTTAGTTAGTATGATTTGGAATGAATGTTGGGATTGATTGGATATAAATATATACGTTTCCGTGGCTGAATGAGTTCCTCAACTCAAAGCCAGCAATACAAGAAAAAAAAAAACATTTGAATGTTTTATGTTCGTAATAGGTTCTATAATAATAATTATTTGATTTTTTGTTTTCCGTTTTGTTGTTGGTTTTACTATCTTCCCTTAAACATCCTCGATATTACATAGATTAAAAGATCGGGTTTCACTAGTATTCATTTAACGATGGGTACAAATATATTTATTCAGATCACTATAACGAGATAATCACACATTTGTAATTAACATTTCCACTTCGTTATCAAATATTTGTGTATATATATATATATACAGGGTGTCCCAATATTGCGTGGACATAGAGCTACAGTAGCTTTGTGGGATCAAAAAAGTCGAATGGGCTCAACTTACCTATATACTAAAGTGCTTCGTTAAGCCGTGAGAGGGCGTCAAAGTTGAAACAATATTTTTATTTTTTTTAATAACTCAAGAATACTTAGCTCGATTTTTGTAAAATTTGGTTTGGGCACATTTCTATGAAGGAACTACGTTTTTAATAGATATCAGTTTAATTGAATTCCAGGAAGGGTGAAAACCATCCCCACCCTTCCATAAATTTAATGGTAACTTTTTGGGGGTGGTGATAGTGCTTTACTTTTTTTACAAGAAAGATACATTCATCTGCTGTATTTTATGTCTCTTACAAAAATGTTGTATCTCTTTTTAGTTTTTGAGCAAAATAGACAAATTAATAAGTAAATTTGCAATTATGATTTATTTACATTACAATAAATGTTCAATATGACCACCACCTTCGGCCCCGCATAAATTAATTCGACGCAGAAAATTAAAATTGACTCTTCTCAACAGGCGTTGGTCTCGCAAAAGTTCGCAGCATGTGGAATCCTACCCCACAATTGTTCATAGTTGTCAATTGGAACTTCGTACACTTTATTTTTCAACATTCCCCAAATGAAATAATCACAAGGATTAAGGTCCGGGAGCGAGGTGGCCAATGAATTGGGGCATCTTGGCCTCTGCCAATCCACCTTTCTGGGTAATGCACGTTCAAGTAGTTTCTAACAAGATGAGAATAATGAGGAGGTGCACCATCGTGCATGAAAAACATTTCACGACGTAAATTAAGAGGCACGTCTTCTAACAATCCAGGCATACTTTCCTGAATGAAATTCAAGTAATTATTAGCATTAAGGCGATTTGGTAATCTAAATGGACCAATTAAGTGAGTATCAATTATACCCATCCACACATTAATTCTGAATTCCTGTTGAAAATGCCTCTCTCTAACAGCGTGAGGGTTTTCATCTGCATAAACATGCTCGTTATGAAGATTTGTTAAACCTCGTCGTGTAAAGCATGACTCGTCCGTAAACAAAATTTTCATATGGAAGTATGGATCGGCCGCTCTGCGCTCTTGCATCGACTGAGCAAAATGTATACGAGATCCGTAATCAGGAGGTATGAGTTCTTGGACGCACTGGATATGAAAAGGATAAATTAATTGCTCTCTAATAATCCCGTTAACTGTGCTTTTAGACACCCCAGTTTGACGTTCCAATATTCTTGTACTAATTCCCGATTATTTTGAACAGTTTCGAGAATCTCTTCTTCGACATCAGGAGGTCTAGCCTGTCGAGGTCGCCCAGCATTAATTTTAATGGGTTTTAATCCACCAGTTTCCCGAAGACGCCTCTCAACATTTGCGAAAGTCTGACGGTTCGGAATCTGTCTATTGGGAAACCTTTGACGATATACGCGAACACTCTCGCGACAGTTACCGTTACAAAAACCAAGTACAAGCAACATATCAGTGTGTTCATTAAAAGTGTACTCCATAACAGCCACAAAATTAACAAAATTAACTTATTTCAAATGAACGCCTACAAACACAAAATTAATTCATTGTTTAAAACAAAAACAAGTTGTCGGATATCCGAGCTTGCCCGAAAGTCGTCGAAAGCAACCCGCGTTATTAATCAGAATTCATTAAGTAAATTTTTTTACTCAAAAACTAAAGAGATACAACATTTTTGTAAGAGACAAAAATACAGCAGATGAATGTATCTTTCTTGTAAAAAAAAAAAGTAAAGCACTATCACCACCCCAAAAGTTACCATTAAATTTATGGAAGGGTGGGGATGGTTTCACCCTTCCTGGAATTCAATTAAACTGATATCTATTAAAAACGTAGTTCCTTCATAGAAATGTGCCCAAAACCAAATTTTACAAAAATCGAGCTAAGTATTCTCGAGTTATTAAAAAAAATAAAAATATTGTTTCAACTTTGACGCCTCTCACGGCTTAACGAAGCACTTTAGTATATAGGTAAGTTTAGCCCATTCGACTTTTTGATCCCACAAAGCTACTGTAGCTCTATGTCCACGCAATATTGGGACACCCTGTATATATATATACCGACAGGTATGTAAAGCAATTACATAATATATATAACGTACAAATTAGCTTCCGCCGAATCAAAATTGCGGTAAAAATTGAACTCCACGGTAAAATGACCTCCGATACACGGAGCCCATTTTGTAACGCAGTTGTAACGCAATTTTTCCCCACATGTATTATTGCGTCATTTGCTAGAAAAACGGTAAACTAGGCGGAGGTCATTTTACGCCATTTTCTGAGAATATTATTCACCATAGTGCAACCTAAATGCCAATAGAGGCGCAAAAGTCAATTGATTGTATATTTTTGTTCATATACTTGTAGCGGTAACTTTAGCCTCCGTTAACATTGACAACAACGCTACGTCGCGTTTTAAAATTATATTTGAATCTTTTAATCAGTTCATTTGTGGTTCCAATAAACGATGACCTAAGTCAAATTAACGTGTAGTTTTTTTATCTACTTCTTGCTACTTTACAACCACACCTTCATTATTTAATATCAAGCCAGAAGTGCATTCCTACCTTTAGGGTAGTTAAACGCCAATTTTTATTGCTATTATTTGTATGTTTTACAATATGTTGCATATTGGAACAATTAATTCGTATGTCATATACAAGTGTACACTCCATGAAATTTAAAACTTGGACACCACAATTTCTGTAAACAAAAGTTTGCACATTGTAAAGCGGGCTTAAGGGTATCATTTACAATTCTAACAGCAGGTAGTCTCAGCAGGGGTTATCTTATAGAAGGACTGTAGAATGAATCATTACACTAAGCACGTTTTAGAAAATAGGTAATTTACGTTGCTTACTTAATTTTTTTCTTTAAAGAATATATTTGAAGGTATCGCTAATTAAACACCATAGCTCGATTAATTATCGAATCAAAATTTTGTTTAGGAAATGTTTACAAAATAAAATTAGAAATAATTTTGATTTAAAAAACGTCTACAAGCAATAACTTTTAAATTAAATCAAAAAACTAAACATGGTTATTTGGGTTGACTGATTATTACTTATTTTTAAATAAATCTAACCTACTAATTATTGTAAGTTATTAAAAAAATCATTAAACTCTCTATTCATAATATTTAGTCCTTACAAAATGTATATTTTATGACGTTTCATTTTTTTCTGTAGTTAATATAAAAAGTGAAAATAAAAACTAAGGCAATTCTTATTGTCAACGTATATATTTAGTTTTTGACAAGAATTTATTACATAATTATAATTAAGATACCAAGTTATAGTTTAAAATTAAATGAAAACGTTTTTTTTTAAATAAAGGTATTACTATATAAATAAATATAAGAAATCAATAATGGGTGTGACCTCCATTATTATTGATACATTCTTGGAGGCGTCTGCTCATTGACGCTATCAAGGTATCAATATAATTAATATTAATCGTTTCCCATGCGGTATCAATGGCTGCAATTAGTGCATTACGGTTTACTGGTATAAAATTTGGCCCTTGTTGTCTTCGGATAACAGCAAGTATTCGAGCCCAAACATTTTCGATAATGTTAAAATCTGGGCTTTTTGCTGGCCAGGGTAACAGCTCCAAGTTATTTGCTTGTATCCAGTTGCGCACAACCTGCGAAGTATATGGTCATCATATCCCGATAGTTAATTATCGAATGTTCCAAAATATGTGTAAATAGTAAATGGAATCTACTAACGTAACGTTAAGTCGTTAATTATAGTTACATAACTCTCCTTTCATAAGATATAGTTCATATTAATATGCTTATTGTAAAGCTTCGTACACACCTGAACAACAAACCGAGGAACAAACAGAACAACGAACCGAACGGCAATCGGAACATTAATTTGGACGGTGCTACGTACGAATTTTAGAACAGATTCGCAAGTCCTGATTGTTCCACGAACGGTTTGCGGCGTTCCCGCAACTTGTCTGTTTTTTCTCCGACATCAAAGAAAATGCGCGCGAATGCGTTTGCAGGTTTGGACGAATCTAAACAAAACGGCGAACAAACTTATGCGGGAGAATTAAATTATTTATTTTTTGTCCTCCCTTTTGTGGGTTTGTTGTGTTTTAGGTAATATTATGGAGTTGACAGAAGAAAAATGTTTTAAATTAATCAGTGTTTAAGAATACAAGAAAAAATGATGTCCCTATTAGCATTATTTGGGCGGGAAATTTCCAAAATAAAAAAAAGCGAAGTAAATTATAATTTTTTACTCTTCTTTGTGCGTAAAAATTTGGTTGGCACTATCTTCTTGTTTTCCGCAATTTTCTCTTCTCAATAATAAATATATATGAACTGAAAACTACTGAAAATAATTATGGGAACAGCACAAACGTTCCGTTTGTTGTTCGGATTGTGGAAATCATAAAAGATCGTTTGTCGTTCTGTTTGACTTTCGGTTCGTTGTTATGTTTGTTGCTCGGTTTGTTGTTTAGGTGTGTACGAAGCTTTACAACTTAAGCAACAATTTTTGGCGAATAAAGATTAGTTTGTGATGTAATATTAGAAACACAAATTTATATCATATCAAATTTATGACAACTTAAAACCAAGAACGTGTATGTTATTGCTAAGAAATTATTAAGGAAAAAGCGCAATTGCAGTGTAAATATTTATAATTAGATATTTTCGAAAGTTTATAAGTCCTCTATTGTAATCTTAATACTTAAAAGAAAATCCTGTCCATTAGCATTATAAGGAAATGGCTTTTACTTTATGAATAAGTTTCAATAACAATAGAATATCCTTGCTTGTTTAATTTACTTCCTTTGAGTCATATTGCTCTAAGGGTTGTTACATTGGTCATTAGAAGTATGTAATAAATAAACAATTACCTACTGTTTGAGAAGGGGTAGTGTGAACCAATAAATAAAGTAAGAAATGTAAATTCCATTTTAGTTTAAAATTTCAAGTGTTGTGAAAATGCCACCTCATCTCGGTGCTGATTTGAAAGCGCGGATTGTTTCGGAATTAGCGGCGGGCCTTAGCGTGCGTGAAATTTCACGTATGTTAGATATACCAAAAAGCACCGTAGGGCATTACCGAGTAAAATGGAATCTTGAACACACTTTGGAAAGAGCCATCGGAAGTGGTAGACCTAAAGTATCTACACGTTCTCAAGATCTCGAGTTGTTTCATTACGTAACAGAACAACCATTTGCTACATACTCCAGGGCTATAGCAGATACACATTTTCCCGGATGCCGTATAACTACACAAAAAGAATAAAGGAGATGGGAATAAAGAAGTATAATGCTGCTGCGAAAGAAGTTCTCAGTGACGAAAATATGAGACGTCGTCTGGAATTTGCAAGGCGATATGTGAACGAACCTTTGGAATTTTGGAATCGAGTGATTTTTAGCGACGAAAAACGTTCAATAGCCGCAACGATGGACCACTAAAAGTTTTTAGAATGGAAGGAACTGGTTACGAAAATAATCACATATGTCCTAAAAACGAAGTGGTTATTTTTCTGTGAATGTGTGGGGTTGGGTTAGCGCGCGGGGTCCAGGAGTTTGTTGGGCTATCGATGGACGTCTTGATTCTGCTGCGTATTTAGATATTTTGGAAACTATTATGAAACCTTCAGTCGAAGTGTTTTATCCAGACGAAGATTATATTTTCCAACAAGTAAGTATTCTTATTTCACTATACTTTCTCCAAAAAATAGTTCGGGATCTGTTGAATTAACATTTTCATAATGTATTTTGTTGTTAAAGGACAACGCCTCTATTCATACTTTGCGGGTTGTGCGCAATTGGATACGAAAATAACTTGGAGCTGTTACCCTGGCCAGCAAAAGCCCAGATTTTAACATTATCAAAAATGTTTGGGCTCGAATAATTGTTGTTATCCGAAGACAACAAGGGCCAAATTTTATACCAGTAAACCGTAATGCACTAATTGCAGCCATTGATACCGCATGGGAAACGATTAATATTAATTATATTGATACCTTGATAGCGTCAATGAGCAGACGCCTCCAAGAATGTATCAATAATAATGGAGGTCACACCCATTATTGATTTCTTATATTTATTTATATAGTAATACCTTTATTTAAAAAAAACGTTTTCATTTAATTTTAAACTATAACTTGGTATCTTAATTATAATTATGTAATAAATTCTTGTCAAAAACTAAATATATACGTTGACAATAAGAATTGCCTTAGTTTTTATTTTCACTTTTTATATTAACTACAGAAAAAAATGAAACGTCATAAAATATACATTTTGTAAGGACTAAATATTATGAATAGAGAGTTTAATGATTTTTTTAATAACTTACAATAATTAGTAGGTTAGATTTATTTAAAAATAAGTAATAATCAGTCAACCCAAATAACCATGTTTAGTTTTTGATTTAATTTAAAAGTTATTGCTTGTAGACGTTTTTTAAATCAAAATTATTTCTAATTTTATTTTGTAAACATTTCCTAAACAAAATTTTGATTCGATAATTAATCGAGCTATGGTGTTTAATTAGCAATACCTTCAAATATATTCTTTAAAGTAAAAAATTAAGTAAGCAACGTAAATTACCTATTTTCTAAAACGTGCTTAGTGTAATGATTCATTCTACAGTCTTTCTATAAGATAACCCCTGCTGAGACTACCTGCTGTTAGAATTGTAAATGATACCCTTAAGCCCGCTTACTGACTATGCGTTGATGCGTCGATTTGATGCAATGATGCACAAATCTTTGCATAGTGAGGATAATGCGATTCGTCGATACGATGCGCTGTGCGGCGATTCCGAGAGAAGTCGGTTTTGGGCGAATCATCAAAGGAAATATCACGAACTGACAAATCGGTTTCGTAACTCATTCGTAGTTGATTTGATGATTTGACGGTGCGTAGATATGCGTGTTGATTCTTGTTGTATAAAGTATTGAATACATTCACGTCGCACAATAGTCGAATTTTCAAACGCACTATCAAAGTTCATCAACGCATTATGAGTACGATGCAATGCATCGGTTCGTCGTTTCTCGGTAGCACGAAATGCATCATCGAAACGCAACACCGAATCGCATCAACGCATAGTCAGTAGCGGGCTTTAAGCCCGCTTCACAATGCGCAAACTTTTGTTTACAGAAATTGTGATGTCCAAGTTTTAAATTTTATGAGTGTACCATAAAATAAACACCAATAAAATTTAAGGGGTGATTCTGTGTTGAAAATTAAGATGGATATTCGGTATAAAATTTTATCAAAATTGCTCCGAAGATTTAGATAAAAAAGTTTTTCTTTTTTATTTTCGTTGTAGCTAACGACACGAAACTTGCTAAATATTATTTGTTAATAAAGCACAAACATATTTCGAAATTTTACAATCTTGAATTATAGGTTAGAAAGGGTTGAAATAGTCAACCCTTGAGATGTTTTTTCTTATAACTTTTTCTTTGTAAAAATTTTCTCTTAAAAAAACGTGGCCGAAAAGCTCAATTCATTTACAAAAAAAAAGAATAAATACAATGCATTTGCAGAAAGATGTTAATCTGTGCTTTGCAGTGACATTCATAAACACAATAATACTGATACCAGGATTGTAGAATGTCATTGTCTGTTGCCTTTCTTATTGTTTCACAAGTTACATTATTTGATTGAAAATATGTATGCATTAAGAATTTTTTAGAAAAAGTTTGTAAATTGATTGTCTTTTGGCCATATTTAAAAAAAAATTTTATTCAAAAAAATTGTAAAAAAATATTTTAGGGGTTGCGACTATTCCAACTATACTTCAGAGTTTAAAAAATTTTAAAATATGTTGTTTTATTGACAAATAATATTGACCAAGTTTCGGGTCTTCAGATTTATATGCAGGTGAAATAAGAAAGTAATTGAGTAAGTCCCTCCAAATTATAATTTATATCATTATGTTCCTTGTTATTACCTCCACCATAGGAAGCCTAATAACAAGGAACATAATCATATAAAAAGTTAAAACCTTTTTTTTTAATTTTTAGAGGGTGTAACGTTTTCGGGAAGAGATTCTTCAAAATTTATAACAAATATTCACCTTAATTTTCATCACAGAATCACCCTATAAAATTTTCGGTGTTATTTAGATACACCCCGTACAGTATGTTCCCGGGTCAATTTTAAAAGAAGAAATATTTCTAATTTTTGATTACCCTTGATGTTTTGTCCTGCTTGTTTTCTATTCTCCAAAACACAAAAAATTATTTTTCTAATTTTGGCATATAAAGTGACATTTTTCATAATCGTAGTAGGTGTCAAAATGATATAACTTTCGTAACTAGTTACGAGAAGTAATATTTTCGTAATTAGTTACAATAAGTGAAGTTTTTCGCTAATTGTCAGATTGTTTTCAGATTTGTTTTGGAAATGGTAAAACATCGCAATATCGGTCCACTTGATTAGAATTTGAATTAGAAATAAAAGATATAATAGAAAATAAAAAACAAAAGGAAAAAAGATAATAGATTTCAAAAATAGAAAAATACAGGCGTAATAAGATGAAATGGTGAAATGAAAGGATTGAATACAAGAAAAAACAATGAGATACTGTAAGAATGCTGCAAGGAAGTAGAGGCACCGAAAATAAAATACAGAGAAAAGGAAAGAAGAAAATATTAGGAAAAAGGTGGATATGGAAAAAAAGAAATAAAGAGGCTAAGACAGGAAAGGAAGATGTATAAAAAAATGAAATAATATCAAAATATTAAGACACACAAATGCAGGAAAGAAGAGCAAGAACAAAAAAGGAAAATATAACCAAAAGTATAAAAATTAATAACAGAAAGAGTTCCAAAGCTGAAAGAAAAAGGAATAATAAAAAATTGAGAACAGTAAACGAAGAGAGACTGTGAAAACTGTGTGGGAATGAATGAGAAAACAGAACACATTAAAAAAAGAATGCCGAGAATTACGACCAGAAGAAATGGAGTGGTGGATACTATTAAACAATGAGAAAAACATTTTAAAAATTTACTAACAGAAACACAAAGTTCATTTTGAGAAAACACAAAATTGGATGAAGAAATAGAAAATACAAACATTACTCTATGTACACCTGAAGTAAAACAAATAATAAAAGCAATGAAAGTTAAAAAGTCTCCTGGAATAGGAGGTATTTATCCAGAATTGATAAAATATGGACCCGAAGAACTCTTTGTCAATCTGACGAAACTATTTGAACAATGTATTCAAGGGGAGAGCGAAGAACAGGCAGGTTTTAGAACGAGACGATCCGCAATTGACAATGTTTTTACAATTAAAATAACATGTGAAAAGAGTGTCCAACAAAATAGAGAACTGCACATTGCATTAATTAATTTAGAGAAAGCATACGATAGTGTACCAATTTTAAAGCTTTGGAAGGCCCTGAAGAAAGCAGAATACCTTATTAATTAACGCCATCAAACACTTGTACCAAGAAAACACGGGAAGAGTTAGGAACGGTAAATCATTTTCTGATCTGTTCAATACAACAAAAGGACTTAGACAAGGGTGTAGTTTGTCACCCACATTGTCTAAAATTTATTTAGACAAAGCCTTAGTTAAATGGACAACTAAAGTAGAATCAATGGGGTTGCAAATTGGCAAAATATTTTGCTGACGATCAAGTGGTTATAGACGAAGACCTAGATGACTTGAACTACATGGTGAGAAAGTTACAAGAAGAATACAAAGCTGTTGGACTTACAATCAATATAGAAAAATTCGGAATACATTGTAGTAGGGATGATCATCAGGAAGACTTAATACTTGAAGGTTCAAAGATAAAGGGAGTAAACACATGTAAATATCTGAGAATTACGTTAAACAAACAGTGGAATAGTAATGATAAAATAAAAGAAAGAATAAAGAAAGGAAGACAAACAATTAATTCATTAAATTCCATTCTATGAGATAAAAACATAACTAAAGAAACAAAGAAAATGATCTACAAAAGTCTAGTCCAAAGCATAGTCATTTACGGAGCTGAAGCTTAGGATATCACAAAGAAAAACAAAAACAAACTTATGACGACCGAAATGGACTACTTAAGACGAAGCTGTAGAAAATCAAAACTAGAGCATGTTAGAAATGAGACGATTCGAGAGAAAATGAAAATGACAAGTAATATATACGAGAAATTGAGAATGAAGGATGTAAGATGGCCAAAAAGATAATAGAATAGGTACCCACAGAAAAAGAAGAGGAAGACCCCGAAGAAGCTGGAGAGATGGGTATAAATGAAGCTATGATAAAAGAGATTTAGAAGAAGATACGGCTTTTAACAGAAGAATATGGAAATTTTTATACTTGCACCAACTGTTATGTTGGCTATACTTTTGAAGGATCGACTATGTAACTGCTTTACATACCTGTCGGCAAAAGTTGCTTATATATATATACGAGGATGTATTGATATCTAGTTAGCCTAGACCAGTTCCTTGCATAAACAAAATATTGCGTTACCATAGCAACGAACAATAACTTATTAGAAGTGTCAGTGTAAAGTTTGACGTCAAAAAAGTAAACCAGAGTCACGCAATAAATTAAATGAAAAAAGATGTCCACCGAAATTGTGAAAATCGAAAAATTGGAGTATGGAGCCATCATCAAGTACCTGTATTTAAAAGGGTTAAGAGGTAAGCAGATTTACGAAGATATGCTTAATACCCTTGGTGATCAATGTCCTTCGTATGCGACCGTCAAAAATTGGAATGCAAGCTTCAAAAGAGGTAAATTTTCCATTGAAGATGATGACCGATTGGGAAGGCCAGTTTCTGTGTCAGTCCCCGACATGATTTTATCAGACCGTCGAATTGGGCTAAAACGGATATCTGAAGCACTGAATATTTCATACGAACGCGTTCATCATATGGTTCACGTCAATTTGGACATGAGAAAAATTGCTGCAAAATGGATCCCCAAATGTTTGAATGTTGACCAAAAGCGTGCAAGGGTAGAAGCATCGCGTTCGATCTGTGCTCGATTTGAAAACGATGTAGACTTCTTAAACCGAATTGTTACTATGGATGAGACTTGGGTACATTTCTACGATCCAGAAACAAAGCAACAATCGATGGAATGGCGACACTCTGGTTCTCCAAGACCTAAGAGTTTCGTGTCCAAAAATCTGCTGGAAAAGTTCTTGCTTCAGTTTTTGGGATTGCCATGGAGTAATCATGATTGATTTTTGGATAAGGGTAGAACAATAACTGGAGATTACTATTCGACATTACTGACCACTCTACGGAAAAATATTAAAGAGAAAAGACGCGGAAAGCTATCCAAAGGTGTTTTGTTTTTGCAGGACAACGCCCCTGCACACAAATCTCATGTTGCCATGCAAAAAATTCGTGATTTAGGGTTTGAATTACTAGAACACCCTCCTTATTCATCCGATTTGGCTCCGTCCGACTATCACCTCTTTCCTCAACTGAAAAAAAGTTTAAAAGGTCGTACATTTTCTTCCAACAAGGAGGTAATAGAAGCTGTGGAGGTCTGGTTTGCAGAGCAAGAAGAAACATTTTTTAAAGGTCTAGAGACGTTGCAGGTTCGCTGTAATAAATGTATCCAATTAAGAGGAGAATATGTTGAGTAATAAAATATTTTGACATTGAAATTTTGTTTGGTTCTATAGTAGGCTAAGAATTTTTCAATATATCATCGTATATATAATATAATATTAAATATTAATATTAATATTAAATTGTTCTGAAGATAAAGCAAAAAAATACTTTTTTTTTTCAAAATCGTTTTTTTCTGGCCTGAACTGGAGTGATATTTCAGAATAAATAACACTTCATTATTGACACTTTTTTATTGTTGTTAGACAACTGCTCCCTCTAATATAAGGAAACAAACTATTCGTAACAATCAAAAAGCAAATATACAAGTATTGAAAGTATACCAACGTATATTTACAAAAGTTATAAAACGACAATATAAAACTATAAACGCTATTGAAATGGAGTACTGGAGATGCATCTGTATAGCCAAACTAAAATAGGCCCAATTTCAAATGTTGAAATCAGAAGAACGATGGAAGTGGAAGAAAACGAAAAAAACTGAAATAGTCTGGCTACCAAAAAAGAATGTCGATGAAAGGTGCCCAAGGAAGATGCTGGAATGGATCCCAAACAGAATAAGAAATCATGGATCACCAAAAACAATATGAATGCAACGCGTGACAGAAGCTATGAGGATTAAACCTGCAATTCTGTGTACAAATCGTAAATCCTAATAAGCAGAATTCACCCAATCTTTAATAAATTGACAGAGTTTGAAAATTGCAAATAATACTAACGTTCCGCTAAGGTCAGCTTATAAGATACGATTTGTAAGTACAGAATTGCAATATAAATGAACGAGATTGAATGTCCAGAACCGTTTCAAAAATGGCATGCGTGAAAACGTCAATGATGTATTAAATAATCTTATGTAAAAAACCCTAGCAATGTACCGTTCATAACCAAACTTTACAGCCAAAAAACTGTAAATTTGGTTCGAATATCTCGGAAACTGGTTGAGATATTCTAAAATGCAAGTGATTTTCTTAAACAGAGTCGAAAAATACATATGATTCACAACAAATTTTTTTTTTCGAGATTATACTTTAAAGACGAATATCTCGAAAACTGTTTGAGTTATCGAAAAGTGAGGGGCATATTCAAAATCAGCGTAAAAAATACATAAGAATCACATGTCAAACTTAATCCATTATAATGGAAACCCTGCAAAGGACGACGACGACGACAACGACGGCGACGACGATACACAGACATAGCGATCCTAGGAACCAAACTATATGTTTGGTTGATTATTTACGTACATACTACAAGATTGAATAAAAATAAGTATTTACAGAAAATAATTTTTATCAAAAGGTTAAAGTGTAAGTACATTTAATAAATCAAAATAATTAAATAAGAATTTTTGCGATTTAACCAAAAATAATTTCGTACTTATCTAATTAACTAATGACTATACAATGTGGTGATACAAACATTACAAAATTTTAAAACAAGTCACGAGTATCATAAGTGACAAGTAACTTATGTCGTAATACATAAATTAGAAATCAGTAACCTATTTCAAAATTAGATTAATAAAATTTAACTTCAACAAAAAAAAATTGTGATCGTTAAATAAATAAAATGGAAATGATGAAAATTTTTAATCACTCTACTAAGTTTGATAGATTCAGGTTGAATGAGAACTGATCTACTTCGGATAATATATTATAAACCAATAAATTGAAATAAAACTCGCATGTAAACCACAATAACATTTAATATTGCGATGATTAATTTTGTACAGCATTCTTGATAAACAGATCGAAAGACAAAAGATGTAAATTAGGCCTTCATGTAGAAGAATTAGTCCAAATATTTGTTCTCAACCGACCCTGTAAAATGATAATGCAATGAATTTGTTAGATTTAAGAATACTTACCAAAATAGGAGAGACCCTGCCGATGAGATGAAATCTGGTTAAAATTGTCATTTAGGACAAGCTGATATTATCTGTTGATAGGAATTAACATGTAATTGCTTAGTGAGCGAGGTAAAATCGCATTCCTGCGTTTGAAAATCCATGTCAGTTAAAATAGGTCCATGATCGGAAAGATGTTTTGATGACCTGAAACAATAAAATAGTTGAGCTTGCACAAAACATGTAGATTAGGTGTGTTATGGACAAAGGAAGCTGTAAATAAACTTAGAAGGTTTGAATTTGAGTGCGCCGATTTAAAAACACTAAAAATTAATTACAACTTAACCTCAAAATATTGGGTTAAGGAAAAGTGCAAATTGTGGAGTTACCTGCAATTTGAGCGTATCTTCTCCTAATGGTCGTGGGCGTGAGTGCACGCAGAGGCTGCGCCAAATTTAAATAATAAATTGTTAAGTGCTTCTGAAGTACCATTCCGAAGTTTACAAGTTACGGGCTGGAAGTAAAACCGTTGAAGTTCCCCTGAGGTACCATTCCAGGGATGAAAGTAGTTGGATAGTGTGCAGTAATTAAAGCAGTAGGAAATTTGAGACCTATAAAGGAACAGTTAAAAGAATTCGAAGTCCGAAAAGATAAAGAAAAATAGAAAGTAAACTTACCAAATTTAGTGAGAGTAGTGAGAACGTGGTGCAGCGTTAAGTTCACCAGCACGGGGAAAACCTGGAGCATCAATCAAAGCATCGGTGGAGTCGGCATCGTAGCTGAAAAAGAAGTACTACGACAAATACGTGTGACGGAAAAGAGTGGCAAGCATACCTGAGTGATCATAATAAGGTCAGACCATTTTATAATTAGTTTTAAGTCCTTCAATGCGTTAAGTTTGTTAATAATATCCATTAGTTGTTAAGGTCGTTGCGCCGTTGTTAACACCACTAAGGTTGCGCGGAAACTATTATTTTGTTCGTGATGGCTAAGTAGAAAGGTGGGGGCGCACCGCAAGTTTAAAAATTACCGATAGTTAGTAAGAATATATATAATTTATTTTATTTTCTACTACAGCACGGGGAAGAACAAATGAAACAAATAAATAAGTTTGTGCGTCAGTCAGTTGTTTTTATTCTAGCTGATATGAACGTAAAGGAGACTGTACACGTTAAGCAAACAAATAAGAAAGAGCTAACCAGGTAAATTATTTAGGGGTGATTTTACTACAAGTAAGATCAACATTTTCAGAGCGTCCCAACGTAATTTACCCTTTTAAACAAATTTTATTTGCACCCATTAATAACCCTTTTATTAATATTAAAATATACCCCATTCATTGCAATATTTAACCACTGCATAGGCTGCTTACAAAAAGGAAAACCTGAAAAGTACATTGAAGAATATACACCAATAACACGCAAACCGCAAAGGTCAATAAAACATAATATTAACCAAATTAAATAAAAAGGCGGCAACAAGATGTGTTCATATTTCAATTTTATGAGATAAATAATAATATCTTCGTTTGTCGAATATTAGTAAAAACACAGAGAAAACACAAAACAAACACACCTAACATAATACATACATTTATTTGAATAAAATAATAAATCATCAAACAACATAAAAACAACACAGCATATACATATAATATAAAATCAAATCAAAATCAAAAATCAATAAACTCTGTTTTAATATTTTTTGAATCAGCAGGTAAATAATAAGTTCAATGACAGTAAATGCCATAGTAAAAGTTTGATGTTAATTGAGGAGAAAGATAAGCTACACTCTACTTGCACCAAACCAGGTAGGACAATTAAATCAACCAACGGCTGTTGCCAGGCAGATTAAACCTCTTCCTTTCTGATGCACACTACCCAATGTTTGTTGAATAAAAAATATGTGAACTAATTCGACGGTGAAAGTGTATCAACAACTCGACTAGCAACTAACCAAAGCAAGACAATTAAGTCAACCAACGGCTGTTACCAGGCAATATGAAATACACCCATTAGAGTCAAACTAAATTAATATGTATATCAAAAAACAACATCGGTAAAAGCGTTTATTCAGAGGCGTTCCTCTTCTTATAAAAGATAGTTAAAATTAACGTAGAAAAAATTTATTAGTAACGTATCATTCACATCCAATTAAACTAAACCAATGCAGGCACAAAAATTGCGAATTTAAGCACGAATAAACGAAGCTTTCAGTTTACATTTACTAAGTTAGCTTAAGAAGTTCTCGTTAAACAAGCACTTGTCAGTTGCGGTTTTCACTTATTATGAACTTGTGTTAAACTAGAAAAATAAAATAATGTTTTGCAGTTTCAGAAAGTCTAGCCGCGGAAACTTGTGCCGCTCTTTTTGATGAAATGAATTTCATAAATACATAAATAAAAACATTTTTTTATGAGACGGTTTCCAAACCGAAAATTTTAACACCCTCTTTTTTATTTTTTCCGACGAATTTTTCCGAGTGAATACACTTAATAATAAAATATAAGTTTAGCTTATGGTATATTGTGTTTGCTGTCAGAAAACAGAAAAATCTGTTTTGTAGAATGGTATGTCGCATAAATAAAGAGCTTATAAACAAAAAAAGATTAGCTTGAAACTTTTTTTCAATCAGTACTGTAACTTTATCTAGTTAAAAAATCCGTTTCTGAGTTGGTGCAAAAATATATTTGTCTGTACGTAAACAAGATAAGACAAGAAAACCACTGCTCAGATTATGTAAACATTATAGAAGGTAAACAAGAACATTACTTTACTATAATAGAATGATGTAGGGAAATCACTCTGTGCACCTACCGTTGTTACCGCTACGCAGTATTGCATACAAGTTCGTGGCGATTTAGAGCTTTAACGGTCGAAATAGCACAAGCTACCTATGGGCAGTGACTATATAGCCTAGACTTTCAACCGCTTAATTGGGGACCAATATCGATATATGTCGTGGGACCAATAGGAGTCGCATCGCCACTCGCATCGCCACTTACAGTGGCGTAACCATAAAGCATTTAATAAACATTGAAATTTATTTAAAAAATTGTTTTAATTCGTTTATTAGTGTGTTTAATTATTGAAATATATAACAAAGATACCGTAAACATGCACACGACATCTATCGGAACTACAAAAATCGGTTCAATTATTTAAACGAGAGCCTGTCAATCCGGAGGTTTTGACAATGATTTTTGTTGCCCTATATGGCGGTGAGAAGCACGGTAAAAACATCAATACCTACGCTATGATATCAACGATACGCAAAATCAATCTCAAGAAATAAATTAAACCTATCATCACTCCCACCAACAAGACAACATATATTTCTCACTTATCATCAGGTGCAAAAATGGCTTGAGTTTTATAAGGATATGGACACGGAAAAATAAAATTGGCGACGATCGGACCGCGGACTAGAGCCGATCATCAACACGGCTGAACCTGCCGAGCTTTTAAATGCGGAACTACTTGCGACTGCAGAAGAGCTGATATTGAATGTTCCATCGTTTATCTGAACAGTTATTTATTTATTTAATCGTATGGTACATTTTAAATATTGTATTGTGATGTAAGTGTTATGTATGGTGCCCCAGAAGATCAGTATAAATCTGAACAGTAGTGAACAAACATGCAAAAACTTTGCCAGAGTTGACGTCCTGATGAGTAACAACAAATTAAATTCCAAAGATAAATCAATACTCAAAGAAAATATGGTGGAAGAATCTCCATATTTATGGGCGGCCTACGGTAATTCACACATATAGGACTACTAGCACGTGCAGTGTTTTGTGTCTCACTGCACAAAGGGGCCCGATGCCTAGTATAATATAACAGCACAGCCATTACGTGACGGCATATAATGTACGGGTCCAAGCGCCAGTCATGACAATGACAAAACAAAATAGCAGGAAAGTACTTTACTGAGATACGACAATCACGCGGCACTAATTGTTTTAACAATATCTAATATCAATTAATATCAGAAAGATGTATAATGCTGCAAGATATCTAAAACAATAAAAAAACCAGTAGCGACAACAAGACTAGCACTACATTTGAATCGCAAAATCCAAAAATTCCTTACAATTTTAAACAATCTTTTGCCATCACCAATAATAATCAGTGTCAAGTAGGTATGTAAATCCCATTCCAGTCATTATTTGTTCTTTTGTCCTGAACTTTTAGGATATTCAGTAATATATAAATTCGAAAAGGTCAACGAATTAAAAATTTGTAATAACTGTCAAAGGCATAGTTCTAACAAAAAGGTACTTAGCTCCAAGTAGATTAAATATTGTCAAGAAAGGCATAATAGTCTTTTATGTCTCAAGAACCAACCTAATACAGAAACTTCAACTCTTAGTACTTTAGCAAATTCAAACACCTATTGATTCTACTTCTGTAGAACCTAGGCCCTCAACATCACTCTCATACATCAGCGCTAATGGAATGAAGGGAGATGTCTTCTTGATTAAGGCAGCCAGTCAAATTTCATGACCTGAAAATTTTGTATTTATATAGGTCTTAAACCAAATCCCACAAACTCAGTCATATTTGGTATAAACGGTCAATCTTCAAGGCTAGACAGTGTCACAAAAACACAGATTGCATCTTACTTTATTTAAATTTATGAAACTGAGGTATCATGTTTAGCAATACCTACAATTTCTAGTAATCTTCCGTTGCAAACATTTGACAAATCATTGCTTACAATACCAAAACATGTTAATCTAGCCGATGCTAATTTCAATCACTCAGCATCAATTGATATTTTAATTGGAGCTTCCCTATCTTATAAGTTATTAGGGACAGGCCAAATTTTTATGGGCAAGGGATATTCAAGCTTCCAAGATACAGTTTTAGGATGGATAATATCAGGTAGCATTCCAAACAATGTTTCTTCTAAAGATCATTTACCCAACAATGCTTTACTCACTACAATACAAAACGATGCTTCAATATCAAACGACCAATTAGATAACTCATTAACTAAATTTTAGTAAACTGAAGGCCTTACTCCTTGTGACAAATTGAAACGACCTCTGAACTTCCGGATGGGCGTTTTGCAGTATAGATACCGTTGAAATCAGAACATTCTCCAATTAGGTGATTCGAAAGTCAAGCGCTCAATAGGTTTCTAAATTTGAAAAAGAAAATAATTCTATATTGTACGAATCGTACAATAAATTCATGCAAGAATATATATCTCTAGGTCATATGACCAAGGTTGGATCAGTTGACTCCCTCAACAAAATTGTTTCCAAAACAAATAATACTCTCTCTAGGTTAGAAGGAGGAGTATGCTTTTCTAGCATCTCAAACTATTTTTACCTCATAATGCAGTCTTTAAATCAGAGTCATTAAATACAAAAATAAGATTTTGACAGACGTGCAAAAACAGATTCCAACTTATCAGTAAATCAGGCTCAGTTGTGGGTTCCGTTATTCAGGATGATCTATTTACAATCTTGTTACGATTTCAGCAACAGAAATCGCTTTGACGGGTGACATTGAAAAGATGTATCCCATGATACATATCGACCCGCGTCTAAGAAAATTACGATAAATATTATGGCGAACCAAGCATATTAATCCAATTAAAGTTACCATTAAACACCATTTACCTGTAGCACAGCTTCAGCAAGCTACTTGCTTAAGCAACTCGCTGCTTAAAACAGTTAGCCGATATAAATCGCAAAGATTATCCTCATACAAGCGGGGTTATCAAAACTTGTTTCTGTATGGACCATCAGTTTTATGCAGCAGACACTTTGGAGGAAATATAAAGGTAAAAATTCTCTTATTAAAATTTTAGCTACAGAAACTCATGGCTGATACAGACAATGCAAAAACATCATTTTTTAATGTTCCAATTTGTAAACGTTCTAATGCAAAGACTTTAGGTGTATGTTGGAACTCTGTGACCGATACAATCCATTACAATCCCAATTTTTCTATTAACGGAAATGAAAATACAAAACGCAACATTTTATCAAGTATAACACAGATATTTGACCCTTTAGGGTTTTTGTCATTACTAATAATTACAGGAAAGGTGTTTATTCAAAGGTTATGGGAGCTTAAGGTCTCCTGGAATGAACCAATTCCGGGATGAACCAATTCCAGAGCTTATCAGTAGCGGATGTAACTTCAGTTAAATGCATTGAACTCACTTCAAATAATTCGGTGTGTAGCCCCACAAGCCCCGCAGCAAAATAGAGCTTAATATCTCGAGGAGTCACGTTATATGAATTGTCAGACAACAAACTTTGGTGGTACGGTTTTGATTTTCTAAAACTAAGTGCAAACTTTCCTCCACCTTTTGCCATATACAGGGTTTTCAAACTTAAGTCGTCACTATTGCTAAGTTTGTTATTATTAGAGCTACAGGGTCGGTTAAATAGGCAAACTAGTAGCATTTGCTTCTCTCATCACTATGGTGAAAACGGAATAAAAATCAAACATCGCGTTCGCGAGTTATGTCAAATTGTTCCATTTTTTCAAATGCGACACCCTGTATACAATATTCTCAATCGATAGGAAATTGAATACTGAACAAAAAGGGTTCCATTATTTTTTATTCTAAAGTCAAAAATGACAGAGCTATTGATGATTTTTCAAATTGGTTAAGATGGCTGTGTTAGTTATAACTTTGCCTTACCATAAAGTAAAAAGTAGGAAGAATATCAAATCCCGTGGGTGGTCGAGTAGTAATGCCAAAAACGTAGTCAAATTTACTGGTCGGAAAACCGTTGGTCAAGGCGGTTTGAATCTCGTTCACGGCAGACAGTTAAAAATTATTTCGTGATGGGGATAGATTAACACACAACATTCACGGTGGCTATATCCAGCAGAAGTGGTAAATAAAATGAAAAAAGAGGAATATTTATGAAGCAAAATGATATGGTTATTTTAATTTATTCTGTGAACATTAAAAGAAAAATTCAATTTAGATGCTCAAAAACGTCACCGTCTTGCCCCAAGCATTTTTGAGCCCGTTTGTAAACGCTTTTAGTGGCTGTAAACTGTTCACCAGTGAAACTTCAATTTGACATTTTAATCCTGATGACATTTATACAACAAACGTTTGTAGTTTATAAAATTACAGCCACTAAAAACTTATTTGAAAAATCATCAATAGGTCTGTCATTTTGACTTTAAAAAAAAAAAATAATAGGACACTTTTTATTCAGTATTCAATTTCCTATCGATTGAGTATATTGTATACAGGGTGTCCCATTTGAAAAAATAGAACAATTTGACATAACTCACGAACAGGATGTTCGATTTTATTCTGTTTACACCATAGTGATGAGAGAAACAAATGCTAATACTTTGCTATAACTCTAATAATAACAAAATTAGCAATAATGCCGACTTAAGTTTGAAAACTCACAGGGTGTCCAGAAACTCTCCTGACAAACCAAGACCGGAGATTCCTCAGATAATTTTAAGACAATTTAACCTAATTCACCTAGTCCAAAAATGCTTCCTAAGAGAGCTAGAGGTCTTTGAAGATGGAGCCTGGTAAAGTAAAAAATGAAAAGATAAACTTCGCGAACTGACAACAATTTGACAATGAAAAACGTAGGTTTTACTTTTGTTGGCAGTTCAGAGCCAGCTAGTGCAAAAAATATAAATTTAACTTTAATAACAAAAAAACAAAAAAATTTCAAATCCATTTTCTAGAAAACGGTGTATCCTAATGACTTAAAGTAAGAGTACCTTTTAGTACTAGAATACCTGAAAATTTAACAATCTAGTGTCACAAATGCTTAAAAGTTAAAGACAAAAAAGTTATGCGTTAAAATAACCATTCACCTACCCAAAACGGACGCCAATGACCGGTACTAAAAATTCGCAATTGATGGAATCGATTCATCTCTGAAGGCTAAATAAGCATACCAGATTTTGGTTTCTAAGTAGAAGCGTTCTGGAGGTATTTAAAAAAACTATTTACAAGGCGTCATCTTCAAAGAGCTCTAGCTCCTTAAGAAGCATTTTCTGACTGGGTGAATTGGGTTAAATTGTCTTAAAATTATCTGATGAATCTCCGGTCTTGGTTTGTCAGGTGAGCTTCTGGACACCCTGTATATCTCAATCAAATTGAAAATATGGAATGAAATCAGCACCATATGTCCTGGTAAATCAAATTTCTCACAACTTAGATTTATTCAAGAAATATTCTACACTGACAAAGCTGTAGAGAGTAATCGCTTGGTGTTGGAGAATCAAACACAATTGCCGAACTCAAACAAGCAAAATGCTGTCTTAAAAAACCTTAGCGTTAATAAACTAAATCTTCCAATGCAAACTCTTATACAATTGTGCCAAGTAGAAACATTGTCTAACAAAACTAAAGCATTAAGTTTAAATAACAATTTTAGTCCTTAAAGCAGTATTCTACCCTTAAATCCATTTTTAGATAATAATAAAGTACTTAGAGTAGGGGTCGTATCCAAAATTTAAACTTTCACTTTAATAAAAAGCACTCGATATTACTTCCCAAGGATCATCCTCTAACCGAGCTTATAGTAAGACATTACCATGCCAAATTATTACACTGCGGTTCACAGCAATTATAGTCTGCATTCGCGAGCATTATTTTCCTTATCTGACAAAAACACTATAAACAAATACATACGCAATTGCGTTACATGCTTTAAGGTCAGACCAAATTCAAAGTTTCCTGTTATTAGTAATCTCTCTAAAACATTTGAAAATAAACACTCAGGTTTTCTATAACACAGGCGTAGATTATGATGGCCCTATTTGGTTCGGTTCGCGACCCTAAAACTCGCGGTGCCAAATTAATCAATGCGTCTATATAGGGAGTAGTTATATTCGCTCTACTCCAGAGAGGTGTCGTAAATTGATGAATTTTGATATAGGAACATGAATCCAAACGGCTTAGTTGCTGAGATAAAAGATGTTGAAAGTTTAAAATAAAAATTAAAAATTTGCAATAAATCAAAAAATAATAAAACTTGTAATAAACTACACAATAGAATAAAAAGATAACTTATCTCATTACGTATTTCTTGACAACCTTTGTAGGATGTAGAAATGACTGCAAGGTCTGATTCAGTAAGAAAGACCCAAAGAAGAGCTGTATAAATATAGTCAGGTCGGAAAGTTATCTCCTAGACTCAAAGGGAAGTTTCAAATACGGCCATTTCCAATTAAAATTGTAGGATAATAAGGATAACGAGTACTCCCAAAAGAAAATACAATTGTAAAAGTACGGTAAATGTTGTTGATAGAATTATTCCCTAGCGAGAATTGACAGACACCGTGACGTGCGACTTATGGGTTTCGACCACCTCAACAATTGAATCGTAAGTGGATACACCACAAATCTTGATGTACAAACATTGCCATCAAAGATCAATTTGAGAAAAGATACTTCCGAATAAAAGGTAGAAGGGCGTCACATGATTAACGTATCGTTGGTTGCTGAACAACAGGGATTTTTTTAACACCGTGAATGTAAAATATTTGTTTTAGGAATTTATCAGACAACGAAAACCTCCCACACACTGATAATTTAATGATTGAATATCTATTTTCGGTATCTATTTAGCATCGTAATAATATTTTGAAAGTAAAGTGTTTATTGCGATTATTATCAGTCTATAATAACAAATTGCAAATATCTTAAAATTGAATTGAATAGAATAACAAATGCTCTTTCTATTCTAATTATAAAAATTTTTAATTTAAAACTGTGAAGATACCCCACTCATTAATGCCATTTGCAAAAGTGGTCGAATTAGATAATTCCCTAAATTGTATAAATATGCTAAAGTTCTGGAGAAAACTTACACGATTGCTTCTAGAAAAATATTTAAAAAGTATGACAAACGCTAACTTCAGTTTACTACAGTTATTTGTTTGTGATTTCATTCATAAATACCTTGTCTCATAAATTTTAATTATGTGTTGTAAAACACATACATGCAAGTATAATTTATATTGATGAACTATTTATGTATTTGTAATCGGTGATTCAACTTGTACAGTATTGTCATTTTTCCTAAATTTCAAATTCACTCCTGTGATTTGTGACATTGAAATATATCCCAACAAACAATTTAATTATGGCTCGTCAGTGGTCATACGTCTGCGTGCCGCTAGTGCTAACAGCGGTTCTGCGATTGAATTCGGAATTGGGCCGTCATCAATAGGAGACTGCGGCCGCCTGCCGGTCCAACATTTGTTTACGACCATTTTACAGCGTTAACCCACCGTTTGAAAGCCTGAAAAACATCACTCGCACCAATTAATAGCCGCGCATAAAACTAATTCAAATGTTATTAAAAAATTTATTGAAACTTATTAAGTGGTTACACCGTATCTGTTTTGTTGCTTACTCGTCTTCTGTTTCTTCCACCATTTCTGTCCCCTGCAGTCCGTAGCCAACTCTTGATAACTGTTTCAACTTGTTGTTGGGTAGCATCTTTACTGAATTTATTTTTTCTTACTACCCTACAAATGGTAATAGTTATTTATGTACCAAGGACAAAAAAGTGCACTTTTATGTACGAGACTGAATTTGCTGGCCGAGGCGTTAGCCGAGGCAAGCAAACAGGCGAGGATATTAAAAAGCACTTTTCCGAGTACATATTAATTTTTCCGTTGACCTTAAATTAATTAATTTTCTATTGATTACCGTTTACTGAAAACAAAATGTTTAGTAATTTTAAACAAAATTTTACGTTTGTTCTGATTTTACTGTACCTAATATTCACTTCACCGTTCAGTATTGTAACATTGGTGTCAAAATTTATTAAAGGAAATAAAAGCTTTCCGCGTTCGAATATTGTACCGATAAAGCATTTGTTTACAACAATCACATAATTTTTATAAGAGCACTTGATTATGATAGGTAATAGGTAAAACATGTACTTTTTTATAATTTATTAAAATAATAAAAATTACATTTAGGTAGTGTTATTTTGAAGTATATTTAAAAATGTAGTTATAGTTGGAAGCCTACCCCTCAAAATTAATGCATTTCTTTAATTGTTTATGATCAAAGATGTAATGAAGTTTCTCCTATTAAACACATTAAAGTCGATTCTTACTAATTGGACATATAATAGTTATAAGACTGAGTTTGTACCGTGGTCAGACTTATAATCATTTTATATTCAATAAAAATATTGCCTGACCGTAAGAAAGTATGCAAACGTAGTTTTTTGATTCACTCCGAAAATGTTTCAAAAAATGTAATAATCTTCTTTCAGCTTATTGAAAACTGTGAAATTCACCTTGTTTTTGTGTACGAATAAATCTTGAACCCAGTAATGTTGATGGCTTATATGATTCTATTTTTTGTTTTCCTGCGACAGAATCAATATTCAAATGATTTTTCACAAGTAATTACTGTTCTTGTGTTTTCCATTAGCATTATTACTTATTTACATCAATCAAATACAGTAATAGAAAGGTACCCATAATTAACTCACTTCTACTGTAAGTTTTTGTATTTTATGATCGTGAAAATTTTGTATCCGAACTCCGCTTCTGTATCAAACTGTTACCTAATAAAATTGTCTAAAGCAATCTCAAGTCGTATGAATTCTGTCTTACCTTATAAATGAATAACTTTAAAGAAGTTAAAGTGTTACATATTGAAAACAATGTATCGAGTATTGTGAGATTACAACCAGGCTCTTCTATATGCTTCGCACATTGTAGAAACTATAAACAATTTATTAATATCATTTCAAAGCACTTAAAATCATTTACTTGTAATTTTAACAACAAATTGTTTTTGTTCAAAGTTGTGTGGGATTGAGAAATTGAGGTTATAAATGGAAGTAAACAAACAATATTCTGCAGTATCTAAAATGTTTCAGTATGTACCTAAAGTACTGTAATATCCTATGTAGTCACTAAATTCATCCTTTCTTAAAATGGGTTTTCATACTGGTTACTTCGGCTTCATTTAATTTGACATAAAATTATAATTGACATTGACAGATGTTTGCGGACGAAAAGTGTTTGCGGACGAAAAGTATTACATTTAAAAAGTGTTACTTTATGATTATGCAGGGAGTACGTAAAACTCAATTTTATAATGAGGTCGACGGAAAAATCTTATTGGCACTTACGAGAAAGCACTTTCTGAAATGAAAGAATTAGAAGACCTACAAAGTGTGGTCCAGAGTGCACCATCAGATTTAGATACACGAAAAAGGGAAAACCAAAACATTACGATGATTTCACTTCATCTGCTGAATCGGAAGTCGATTTACCAGTTGTAAATTTGAAAACGAAGCGCAGAAAAAGACTAACGGATGTTGAAACTTTAATAACAGCAAGAAAAGTGTAATGTCAAATTGTGCAACTCTTAAACCGGTGCCTGAGGAACCTACTACAAGTCGAATAACAACTAATGTTGATGTTGAACCATTTTAGACCACTTTAATGATGTACGTTCTACATATTCGAACACACCAACTTCTTGACAGTCTTCTAGTTCATGTAATTGCAGAAGTAATGAGGGTAAGTTCTACACACCCTTTAATTTGAAACAATTTCACTAACTCTATTTTTCAGCTTTATTAAAAATGTTCTAACCACAATGAAGTTCATGTGCACCGACATAAAACTTATTAAACAATGTTTGAGCGTAAATAATAACGATTCAGATATTGATGAAAGCATAATGGGAAAAGCATTTCCATTTACTACTTAAGAAAAATTAGAAGAATTTAATAATGTTGTGACAGAAAAGGCTTCAGATCTGGTAATTAATATTATTTTAAAATTAATATTTATATTGTTTTGTGACCTTTTGGATATCTTATTTTCAACTCATTGGAGGGAAAGACGTTGTTGATACTACAAGACGAATTTTAGCAAAAATTGTCAGACAGAATTTGGCAGAGTCTTATATAACTGGTGCGGCAAAATCAAGAAACCCGCTTTTAATAAGTTACAAAATATTATCAACTTTATTATAGGTAAGTATTTTGTGTAGATAATAACTGCAGCAATAATTTATTTTATTTTTATTAACACGTTAAATAATAAAATTCATACACCTAAAATTTATTACCCTACATACTGTGAAAACTTTTACTCATATTTTCTGATCAATCTGAAGAATGAAGTTCTATTTTAAAATGGTCTATAATTAATAGAAAGAAAGACCTTATTATCAGTTTTATTATTTATACCTATAATTAATATTATTCTTTACTTGAATTGCAATTCCACCTGATTGTAACTTTTTTTAGCAGATTTGAGAAATGAATGTTACTTCATGACAGCAAATGAATTAATATATGCTTAGAAACCTACACGACTTATATTTAATTCTTATATGATTCCCAGTTGTGAAAAAATTGGGGATTTCATGATTCCATGTCATTTGGATTCATTGACTATCGGTAGCTCTTTGGGGCCATAAACACGTAGGTTCATCCATTTCATCCCTACTAACCCAAGTATGAGAAATAACTCCCATGGGAATATCTCCGTTTATTATTTTATCAGGAAACTCCACAACGTAGTATAAATACGAACTGAAAATAATATCAAAATTAGTGTGAAAAAGTCAGTTTTTATAAAGATTACATAATATATTTATTTAAATACAGTATGTATGTATATTTACAAATTATGCTCAAATGTATGTACAAGAGGAGTATAAAAGAAATTTTCAGGGTCATTGTTATCTACAGAAAGTAGAATTCATTTTGAAACAATTTGTTTAACCGATCTACAAATTATTTTAGCACTGTTCGAACAGTTAAGAGTGAACAATGAAATAATTTTAGAATCAACCGGATATTTTGCAAATGAATTAACAAGTTTTAGTTCTTTGCAGATTATAAATACTTTTTTGGATTCAATAACTTCAGCAAAATATATTATTGTACCAATCTCTCCTGTATCGAACTGTATACAGTTATCTCCTGTTTTTCTGGAAAACATTAATCCCTTGTAACTTAACTTTTTGAAATAATTGCATTGACCTACATCAAAGGAACAAGGCTCTTTTGGACAAAAATATCCAAACAATTCAATTATTGTGTTTTTTTTCATTTCATATCCATAATCTGTAAAGTCTTGTTCTTTCAGTCTTCGAAGTACTTGTTGCAAAAGTGTGTTTAATTTCTTTAAGGTATTTTAAGAGATTTGAGGTAGTTTTCAAATGGGAAACAAGTAATAGCATTTAGTAACCTTTCGGCATCCTTTGCCAAGTAAATAAGAGCATGTGTGTTATAAGTAGAAAAACTTCTTCAATACTAGAGGGCCTACGTACAATAAACATTGTTGAAGTTCGGTAGCTTTCCATCGTTCAAGTTCAACTAAAGATCTAGGTTTTCTTTAAACTGTGATGGCCAATGAAATTTAATCTTATTCAGAGTTGTATTTAATGCTGATATATCTTCTTTGGAAATTCCAAATTGACGACCACTGTCCCTCCATTGAAATAACAACTTCCTCATCACTCCCAAACACACACAGTGCATATAATCCACTGGAAACTGCTCAACTAAGTCTAGTTTTAATATCAGTAAAGGCGTATCACCCTTATGGTAACCCATATCCAATTTTGATCGAAATCCAGAGTCTGTACGCAGTGGTGCTTTTAAATCAATGAACTGCATCTTCCTATCTCGGTACTGTCCTACACAACAACGTTTATCACACCCATGGAAACCGTTGTGTCCTTTTGCATGTTTTATAAATGATCTAGCAGGGGTGTCAACGCAAAATGATCTAACACAAATAGGAATTTTCTATCCACGACTGTCAAACCATTTAATTGCAGAAAATATAGCTTATCAACGAATTTTGTTAAATATTCTTTCAGTGGTGGTTTATCCACCCCACAATAGACAGCTACTGCAAAAATATTGTTTTCGTAATTAATTAAATTACTGATTTTACGTAAAATTGGCCAGAACGATAACCTAGTGCTTTTGTGCAAAGGTATTCCATCTACATTAAAATCCAATACAAATTCTGCGATATTAGACTTTAGAGCAAATTTTTGTAATGTCGAAAAAATTCCCAAATAATATAATTCACCTGTTCCTTGCTGTTCAACATTTATAAAACTTAGTGTTTTTAATAAAGTTCAAGCATCCTTAGGCAATGATTTAATATCAGGTGATTGCAAAAGCCATTTGAGAATTTCAGAAAGAGCCACATGGGTTATGTTCTTCTTCAAGGCCCAGGTAAGTAAAAAATTTTCAGAAGACGGACCAATATTTTCAGATTCATTTTCAGATGACTCTTCACTTGTTTCCTGAACATTTTCCTCATAAGCAAAAGAATCATTATCTAAGCAATTAAAACTCTTATCCTGAGGTGATACTTCCACCTCGACTTCCACTTCAAAATCAAGGGTAGTTTGTTCCGATAGCAGACTTGGTTCGACGTCGACGTCAAGTCCGTGATTACTTTTTTCCACATTTTTGCAGCTATCATACTTTCACAATCTGCACAAGGTTTCTTTGTAACTAAATCATCAATTTTACTCAACGTTAAAGATTCACAAATGTTCCTTTTAACTAACTTGTAATTATAGCTCTTGGAATAATTTTTTTAATTATTGCTACCTGCCATAATACTAACTGCACGTAATACTGGGAATAGACAGGTTGAAAACAAAAAAACTTTGGCGCCAAATCAGTTGCAAAAAAGAAACATATTTTTACCTACTCTGATTTTACATACATTCAAATCAAAGATACTTAACTCACCTTGACTCCCCAACTTGATTCATTTTTTAAATCGTAATATTGTCACAACTGCACACGATAAAAAAAGTACAAAATTCGAAAATTATAACCAGTAGGCACATCAAACAACTTCGCTCTGCCTTCGAAAATATCACCATACAAATCACGAAACTCAAGCAAGGATAAAACAAAACAATAGTGATTTAAGTATACTAACAATCGTCTTAAACAGCACCAACTGCGATGACTAAAAGAACTAACAATTAGTGGGCTAAAAATTAATGATACTTTTACAATATTCTTATTCTATATAAATGTACTTATTGGTTAATTAAACGCATTATAATTAAGATGTAATTTATTTATTTAAATTTATTAATAATGTGTATGCTACAGTATTTTGGCCGTTAATGGTCCTATTATGGCTCACCGAGTAACTTTTCATGTAGTTTTCCTGACTAATATTTTACAGCGGCCCGTTGCTAGTACGCCGTTGCAAGCAACTAACCATTAATACTGGCAATTTCCCTTCTGACGGCCGATGATGTCTTGTTTGCTGGGATGGAAGTATTAACCGCGCCAAACCATAACGCCACATATCTATTTGATGACGTCACATGAAGTGACGAGGACAAACTTAAGTAAAACGCCTATATATTTTTAAAAAAGAACAATTATTCTAAATATAACCAACAATCTTTATTACCCTATTGTAAAGAGATTTTACAATAGTAAACAAACACCGAAAATTATTCGACAACTGTTTCGTCCTTTTGGGACTCTTCAAGTACACAACAATAAATTATAAATTATTAAATAAAATTAAAGCGGTCACTTTTCGGTATTATACGTGACTCTAGACGGCGGCGCATTGATACATGTTTGCGGTAAAAATTTCAGTCTACCTGAATCATGCATCATCAAATACTTACTTATTTGATGATGCATTTTTTTACAAAAGTGGTTGATCTTACAAAAAAACACAACAGACCTTATTTGTTTAGAAAAACTCAAGCTATCTGAAATGCATTTTTTAAATAATGAAATATAAGACAGGAAAAAAGTTCAGAAGAAACAAATTTTAGGGATGATTTTTTTTCCTCTTTAGACTGCACGAGAATACCACAAATGAATGCTTCTTCGGTAGCAAGAAATGTTTGCTCATTTTAAATTTTGTAAAATTTTTTTGTTTTAAAAACAAATTAATAACTCTCTAAGCAGGGGTTACCCACATTATTTTATGACAATGAATTACCACTTAGAATTTTTTGCACTTATTTATTTACGCAGTGTGTAAAAGATATAAACCATTTTTGTTTACATTTGAAACTATCACGTTTAATGTAAGAAGTTAATTTACTTTAGTAACTATAAATGGTATCTTTTGTTAAACTGAACTGTTTATTATAAAGTCTTGTTGTAAGAAATTTTTTAATCCTAGTTTGAACTGAACACGTTCTACTACATGTACATTCATACATATAAATGTGACCCCCCCTCCCCCTAGCGATATTCTCAAACAGAGCAGTTGGAATGACTTTTTAAAAATATTTTTTGTATTTCGGTGTTTTAATGGCATAATTATAGTATCGAAACGATGAAAAACAGGTTGCTTATAGAGCTCCTTAAGACACTGTTTCTGGTAATTTTTTTAGTAACAGTTGTTAACCCTGACATATTGTGTGATAAGAATAACCAATATTTGTACACATTTTGAAATTTCAATATTTTTACAGAACAATCAACAATTGATTATTTTTAATCAGATGGTGTCGACATCGTAGACTCCACAATCTGTAACCAGTTGTCAATAAAATAAACGTATGCTGTCTTATGTGTCTTCCCCATATTATATTATGTATTTAAACAAATAAACACTAAACATCTACTGCAAATAGTTAATTACATTCTTTACTACTGCACAAAATTTACACTCAAAGAAAACATTAGTTGCTTGGGTTTAATGTTCCCGATTTAAATTATTTGGCAAAAATGCAGTATCAAGTTAGTGATAAATGTACAGAACTACATGTGGTCAGTCGATAATCCACATAATTATATTGAGGCTTCATTCCATGCCGTTGAAGTTGAAATATTGTTAGGTGTGCGATTTCTTAAGATTGTAGGACCAATATAACACAATAAGATTTGCCGTTATTGTCGTTATTGAGAACAACTATTAATACCATTAATTGATTAATACCCATTCGAAACAACTGCATGAATTTAAGCAGTTGTAACCGAGTAATTTAAGTTTCACGTGAAAAGAAATATTTCTAGAAAGAAATACCAGATTAATCACTATGGGTTATCTTACTTTTACAATTGTCTGGCTGTTAAATAGTACGTTAAAATACAAATTTTGTCAACTTTGTAGTTTTTAAAATTTGATCTAAAAACATAAAAGTAAAACATTAATTTCAAATTTGCGTATGCGCAGTAGTTATGTGAATATGAATACTGAATTATGAGCAAGTTATGTGATTATGGTCTGTTACCTATGATTATAGATAAATAAAGACCCTATGATTTTGGTGAAAGGTGAAGGTGAAGACACGTGTAGATTCAGATTGAACATGAACATAGTAATTTCCACTAAAATACCTAGGTACATTGATTTAAACTATAACCTGGTAATTATTGGTCGATATAAAAATAATATAGAAACGATATGAGTAATTTAACTACATAATTTATTTTATTAGACTATTCTCATTGACAAATTAGTCAATGACATCCTTATCAAAGGTACAATTATTAAAGGTAACTGTAATATTACAATTTTCCCTGTATTAATATTTATTCCTCTAACTGCAGGAATATTCTGGCAGGTGTGCTGCACCCTACTATTTAAAGCAGTTTCTTCTGTAATTGTTTCAATTACACCTTCCCTTGGAGACAAAGCCCATGACTGGCCTAATGACACACTATCTCTTGATGAGGAGGTCCCTGGTTGACCTAATGATCCCGATAACATTTGAGCAACATCGACTTTCTTTTTAATGAAGATTCAATGTACCCTTCTGCTACACTTGAGGATTTCCAACCTCCATGTTGTTTAATGGTAATTAAATCACCACCTTCGTTCGCTAAATGGGATGCTGAAGAACGTCTAAAACAGTGTCCAGAAAACAGTTCGGGATTGGGCAACTTGAGGAACGTCGCTATAATCTTCGGCATTTTGCCCTTCTTATTTATACCAATAGGCTGTGTGGTGCAGTGCCCATTATGGTATTGCACAAAGAAAAGTCGATTACTTGTGTGAATTGGTCTCAGTGCGGCATATTTTTGTCAGTAATCGCAAATAATCTCGGGACATTAGTTTTGTTTTAGGGACTGAAACAAAAATGCTATCTGGTTTATACTGGATGTCATCAAGCAGCATGTTTATAAGCTCTTTCCTTCTGCAAGCACCAGAATATCCCATTATCAACACAACCTTAATAAAATTCTTAATAGCAGTAGGTTGCAAAATTTTAGATGTTTTAGGTTGATACCCATCAGACAATCTCTTTAACAAAGCAATTAATTTGAAAAATTTTGTGATGTCGATGTTATGTCGAATATTCAGCATTGTTCGTAACATTGAATACTTTGTCCATAGCGTAGAACTTTTATTTGTAGTACTTAATGTTTGAAAATATGCTATTAATACATTTTCAGTTATTGTAATAACTTTGGTGTGCACTGAAATTGTTCGTCGCTCATTTTTAATTAAAACCTTCAAAATTTATTTTAAATTGCACAAAATTATTGACAAATAAAATTTCAAATTAAACATTTGAAAATCTACCAGTGTTACCACACTAAAAAATCTCGAATAGCTTAGTTACATAATATGTATTTAAGTTTAAACAGAAATAATTGTTTAAATTACCTCAATAGAAAAAATTGTATAAAAAACGTGTTTCATAAGGCATTCTTATAGCATTCGTTCTTGAACTTGAACTCATACTTTAAGAACTCTTCTTATGAAACCTGTTTTTAATGTACTATAAAAACATACTGATAGTTTTTTAAATTTCATTTAGCGTCTTCAAAAGTATTCTCAGGAATTAAATTTAATCAGTAAAAAACATTACAAGCGTTTTCTTATATAACAAAAAACAATTATTGTAATTTAATGTGATAACATTTAAAATAATCGAAAGTGAAGGATAGTCTTTACTGCCATAAAACCTGTAAGTGCAAAAGCGATCCCCCAAGATAATCTACGAGCCTGTGGTGGTACCACATATATAGCATAAACAAATGTATGTGCTACTCTAGCTATAGTGTAAGCTCTATACACATTTAAAGCCATTACTGGGCAAGGGTCTGTTAGTAAATAACCAAAACCAGCAAGAAAAAATAATGGAATATTCTCCACATCGTTTAAATGTGCCCTAAAAATAATTCAGCTTTAAATTTAGAAAACATAAAAATTATGATACAAACCTACGAATACCATCTACATCAGCATGGGACTCCTGTATTTTCTTCCCTTTCAGTAATAAAATATCTTCTGAGAAACCACAACCCGAAAAACAACATTTTAAAAGTAAAGTGGAAAATTTGAATTTATTGTATTTTTATAGGTAGATATACAAAACATATTACTTTTTTATCTATTTAGAGTAATAATAATAATAGTAATATAATAAACCTTTATTTCCAACATAGCATCATTTTAATCTTCGAAAACGTGTACAAACAAAATTTGAGTATCAAAAATTCTTCATCTCTGTAACTGCGTTTCTGTGTCGATAATTTTCAATACACTTTATTAAACTTCACCTTCTAAAAATAGTAAATTCTGTAACAAGGTTAGAATGAAAATTCGATGCGAATGAATGAAATTCGATGAAATCACGAGCATCGCAAATTTTTATTCTTACCGTGTAACAGGTTATACTTTCTCCACGACCAAAGGTTTGAAATAAATATTTTAAGATAAAAGCAATTATTACATGCATGACGAACTTGTCACTGCGATGACAGTCAACGCTAACGCTAGGCAGGGTGATCTACGTAGATCGTGCATTAAAAGTTTTTTAACTTGCAGAAAAATCAGAAACTTAAAATTTGGTACAGGCTTATAATCGATCATTTTTGTTCTACGTAAAATATGTTCAGATCTTTAGCTATACAGGGTGTGCCATAAGTTGCTATAAGTTTCTTATTTTAAATACAATCCTATAATTCCTTTTACATCGATCTATTGGTTATACAATCCTGAGTTTAAATAACCAAAATCATATTATCTTATCTTTGACCGTTTTTTAACGTGTCATTTTTTTCCAAAAAAATGTGCTTTGTAATAGTTAACAAAAAATTTGTATCTCGCAAATCAGTTGAGACTATAAAATAAAATTTAACAAACAGTTCGCTGAAAATTTAGGCTTACTTCTGATGTCCTACTGAAGGTTCCATTTTGTACCATATGAACACAAACAATTTTCAAATATCACAATAAAAAATGATCAAAGAGTCAATTTTTCCAAATGGAACCTTCTGCTTTTTTTCGTCATTCAAAAGAATTGGTTATAGAAAATTTTCAATTTTCTCTTGAATGATGTAAAAAAAGTAGAAGACTTCAAAATCGTTGAGAAGAATTGTTTTTAGATATCGTGTTGATAATGATATTCTTCATAAATTTAATAATGAAAAGGAAATAGCCGAATACAATTGGTATAAATCATTCTTAAGAAGGCACAAAAACCTATCTCACAGAAAAGCTCAACATTTAAACCCAGCGCGAGTTCTAAAATTAAATTCTGTTCAAGATCACTTTAATAAATTGAAAATAATTTTAGATGTGCTCGGCATAAAACAGTCCCCAGAGCGTATTTTCAATATTGACGAGAAGGACTGCAGGCTAACCTTGCACCATAGTCGAGCAGTTCTCGGTGAAAAGAGATCAGGTCGTGTTCACCTAGTTTCCAATGAACACTCAGAAAATTGTACTGTAATAGCTTGTATAATTGCTTTAAATTACGCAGTTCCACCAATAATAATTTTTAAAGCATTAAGGGTAAGAGACTTACAAAAATTATCTTCCTCGTGGTTCTACCGTTAAAATGGCAATTAAAGGTAGCATGACCAAAGAAATTTTTGTGAAGTGGGTGAATCATTTTTCAAAATTCAAACCAGCTGGTTGAATTTTATTAATTTTGGATGGTGCCTCGTGCTACCTGGACATCTCAGTTGTTGATGCTGCTGAAAAATATGAAATGTCGCTCTACGGTCTACCATCCAATACTACCCACGAGTTTTAACCTTTGGATAAAGCCGTCTTTAGAGCCTTTAAACATTAGTGGGATGTCGAATTCTCGCATTAATGTGAGAAAAATCCAACTGCTTCAAGAACGTTAAAGAAAGATAATTTTGGAAAAGTTTTATATCCAGTCTAGACGCAATTTATTAGCATTTTATACATACAAAGTGGATTTAGGTCCACTGGAATATTTCCATTCGACCTGTCAGTAATCCCGGAAGTAGCATTTGCACTGTCCTTGTTAACATTTCGATCACTCAATGAGACTGTCGTGCAAGAAATCACTGAAAATTCAGCTGACTATGAATTATCGTTAAATGTTAGTCCTCAGGCTGGGTGCTCTTATTCGACTGAAAATGCTCCTTTACAAAATCATCCAGACACAAACGTCAAGAAGGAGCCTCCAATCAAACGTAAAAGTTATGCAAAAACTTCATCCACATCCAAAGAAAAAATTACATCAGTTGTGACAATATTTCAAAGATTCCAAAAATAAAAATTTCGAATGTGACTCCTCAAGCCTCCAGATAAAACTGATTCTGGCACAAAGAATTTTTGTCAACTTTTGCCCACTCCTAATTTCGTCATAAAAAGACAATTGACCCGAAGGCGAAAAGCACTAATATATAAAGCACAACTTTTAAAGCGATTCTGACGCATAGAATTTTCGTCAACTTTTGCCCACTTCTGATTTCGTCATAAGAAGACAATTGACTCTAAAGCAAAAAGCACTAAATTATAAAGCACAACTTTTAAAGCGGGACCTCTTCGCCGAAAGATATGCACCAAAACTCAAAAAGGCCAAACAAAAAGTAACTGAAAGAGAGCATGCATCCCAAAATCCGACAGGTGATGATAGGAGCTGGATGTGTTCCATTTGTGAGGTGGATCGAGTGGAAGACATGCGACAATGTCCTGCTTGTCATACATGGGTGCACAAATTCAATTTGTGCCGAATTTCAGTCCCACTATTTTTACTGGACCATATTAGCCTTTATGTCAATGATATGGCTCACATTACATGTTTTTAAAAAATAATGTTTTTGTTTTTGAGTTGTAGAAATGGTACATTAGGGTATATTATTATGTTTCTTACTTGTTAATAAAGATTTAAACAAAAATATCGGGTGTTTTAATTTTTAACTGATGTTTTTACGGGCAATATATTTAAACGCGGACCGTACTACCCTAAGGTACCTTATAAAATTACAGATTTAATTAGATTTATTTACACCATGTATAAAAGATAAAAATCATTTTTGGTTACATGTGAAACTATCACGTTTGATGTGAGAAGTTAATGTACATTAGTAACTCTAAATGACATCTTTTCGTTGAACTGAACTGTTTATTATAAAATCTTGTTGCAAGACATTTTTAATCCTAATTTGAATTGAACAACACGTTCTACTTCAACATGTACATTCACACATATAAAATGTGCCTCTCCCGCCTTCTGATATTCTCAAACAGAGCAGTTAGAATGATTTTTTTAAATTATTTTAAAAATATACTGATATATATCTATCGTCATTTAGTATCGAAAAGCGTCTTCACAAGGTATTCTCAGGGATTAAATTTAATCAGTAAAAACATTACAAGCGTTTATTAACGTAGAAAAACCCTACAAAGACAACATATTTTTTATATAACAATCATTGTAATTTAATGTGATGACATTTAAAATGATCCAAAGTGAAGGATAGTCTTTACTGCCATATATCCTGTAAGTGCAAAAGCAATCCCCCAAGATATTCCACGAGCCGGTTGTGGTACCACATATATAGCATAAACAAATGTATGTGCTACTCTAGCTATAGTGTAAGCTCTAAACACATTTATAGCCGTTACTGGGCAAGGATCTGTTAGTAAATAACCAAGACCAGCAAGGAAAAATAATGGAATATTCTCCACATCGTTTAAATGTGCCCTAAAAATAATTCAGCTTTAAATTTAGAAAACATAAAAATTATGATACAAACCTACGAACACGATCTACATCAGCATGGGACTCCTGTATTTTCTTCCCTTTCAAAAATTTAATATCTTCTGGAGAAGCCACAACCTAAAAGAGAACTTTTTTGGAGTAAAGTAGCAAATTTGAATTTATTGTATTTTTATAGGTAGATATACAGAACATATTACTTTTTTTATCTATTTAGTATATATTTAAAATAGTAATAATAATAATAAATCTTTATTTCCAACATAGCATCATTTTAATCTTCGAAAACGATGTGAAAACAAAATTTGAGTATCAAAAATTCTTCATTTCTGTGACTGCGTTCCTGTGTCGATAATTTTCAATACACTTTATTAAACTCCATCTTCCGAAAATAGTATATTCTGTAACAAGTTTAGAATAAAAATTCGATGCGAATGAATGAAATTCGATGAAATCACGAGCATTGCGAATATTTATTCTTACCGTGTAACAGACTATACTTTCTTCACGACCAAAGGTTTGAAATGAATATTTTAAAATACAAGCAATTATTACTACATGACAAACTTGTCACCGCGATGACAGTCAAAGCTAATGTTAGATCGGGTGATCCGCGTAGAGCGCCCATTAAAAGTTTTTTAACTTGCAGAAACTTGAAAATATGTTCAGATCTTCAGCTATACAGAGTGTGCCAAAAGTTGCTATCAATTTTCTTATTTTAAATACAAACCTATAATTCCTTTTACGTGGGTCGATTAGCTATATAATTATGAGTTTTTCATGTATGTCATTTTTTCCCAAAAAATTGTATTTTGTAATATTTAACAAAAAAAATTGTATCTCGCAAATCAGTTGAAATTATAAAATAAAATTTAACAAACAGTTCGCTGAAAATCCAGTCTTACTTCTTATGTCCTACTGAAAGTTTTATTTTGCACCATATGGGCACAGGCATTTTCAAATGTCACAATCAAAAATGATCAAATAGTCAATTTTTCAAATGGCACCTTCTGCTTTTTTTACGTCATTCGAGAGGAATTGGGTATAGGAAATTTTCAATTTTCTTTTGAATGATGTATAAAAAAAGAAGGTGCCATTTGAAATAAATGATTTTTTGACCATTTTCATTGTGATATTTGAAAATTGCCTTTGCCCATTTTTATAACCTCACTGATTTGCGAGATAAAATTTTTTTTCCGAAATCGTCACTGAAGTACAAAAAATCGACAGTAAAGTAAATAAAATCGGCACTAAAGTAATTCATTATACGACGATTTTTAAGTTCACATTTTCGCCGGTAAAGATGTGTGTATGTAAATTTTAGAATCGCGCATGCGCGGTGGAAAAATTTGTCGGAAAAAAGCAAACAACTGATTACATTTGCAACTTAAAGAATGTTATAAAATTGTCAGATGTTGTTCAAATTTTGGGATTCCGGAAAAAATATAATATGTACCCTAGGCACTAAAGTTTTTCCATACATGAAAAATCAAACTAATCAAATACATGGGTGCACAAAGACTGTGTATGACAGATGATGTTGAGGAATTTGAGTGTCCAAATTGCTCAACTTCAATTTGAGCCGTATTTCAGTCCCACTATTTTTTACCAGACCATATTAGCCTTTATGTCGATGATATGGCTCACATTACATGTTTTTAAAAAATAATGTTTTCGTTTTGAGTTGTAGAAATGGTGCATTAGGGTATATTATTATGCTTCTTACTTGTTAATAAAGATTTTCACAAAAAATCGGGTGTTTTATACTTTGAACCTAAAGTACCTTATAAAATTGCAGATTTAATTAAATATTGGACAAATCTATCCAAACCAAAAAAGCCGTTA
This sequence comes from Abscondita cerata, assembly GCA_030710515.1. Classification (NCBI taxonomy): domain Eukaryota; kingdom Metazoa; phylum Arthropoda; class Insecta; order Coleoptera; family Lampyridae; genus Abscondita; species Abscondita cerata. Next base: position 115,963 of record JALBCR010004555.1, read on the forward strand.
ACCTTCATAGATTTTCACATTTTTGGAATAATTAGAAAAATATTCATTTACACATTTTTGCTTCAAATAAAGTAGTTTAGACTATCTCGTGACACTAATTGTTTTAAAAATAACTTCACCAACATCAATTGTACAAAAAAAGTTATGAAAAGAAAGTTGTTGGAATTTTAGTTTGTCTATAAATGGTTGCGTAAAATCATTGTTTTATAAACAATGGTAAAATATAATTAAATGCAATGGACTGTATGGGTTGCGGCGCGAATTATTATCGATCAATGCGATTACAAAGATTTTTATTTTGCGTATGGTTAGGAGGGGGTGTGAACTTACCATAAGTAGTTGTGATTGCGTTGCTTGCGTTGCATTTTTAATAATGTTAATTGCGGTGCATTTTTAATATTATTTGCGGTTTAGATATAATGCGTTAGCGTTCAAGTTTTGAATAGTATTGCCGAAATCTACTTTGATAAGAGAACAGGTTTGTTAGCGCAGAACTAAAAATGTTATATTGACCCGCGCAACAACAATTCCCTACACCGCATTAAGCAACTTTCGGCCGAAACAAATACAGATCCGCTTCCAAACAAATACAAGCGGTAAAAATACAAAAAAAGTAAACTCTACAACAATATGGCGAAAGGTCATGGAATGACAAACATTAAATCAAATTAATGAATCACTCCATCACTGCCTGGATACGTATTTGCGATAATGCCAATAGGCATTTTCAATTGGTTTGGAAGGAGTGTTCCACTTTTTGCCTCGCTTGTAGCGTGTTTAAATACTCAATTCTCCATCTATTCCAAAATGACTGAGTAAGTAGATCAATTAGTTGTTTTCTATATGAATGATTCTTATTCTCATTAGCATAGACAGCAGCAAATTGATTTCAACGTAGTAAGCGTTAAAAGATGAGCAGGTGTGAGCGGTAGCAGTTCCGACGGATCTGAACTTAAAACTGATAAAGGTCGTGGAAGTTTATCAGAGCTTCGAATTGTGCAATTTTGCTAAATGCGTTTTAATACATTTAATATTGCTTTCCCCACATAGCGCCAAAACGTAGTGAGCGAGGAAGATTCATTTTCCATGTTATGCGAACGTCCTCTAAATGAGATGAAAATTTATTTCGATAATCGGAAGAATTTAAAAGCTAATATAAAGTGTTTTTTAAATGAGCCTTGGCGCCTACAAAGTTAGTTCCGCAATCGGAATAGATTACACTTACCGCTCCACAACGAGATAAAAAACGTTTTAAAGCATTAAGAAAAACTTCAATAGAAAGGTCAGAAAGCCAACTCAATATGTATCGCGTGCGTAACAAGGCATATGAAAACACATACATATGCCTTTTGAGTGCAAACTCTTCTTTGTCTACGTCTACTAAGAGGTCCGGCGTAGTCAACTCAGGTGTGTAAAAAGGTTTGGCTTTACGAACTCGATAAGGAGGTAAACTACCCATTAACGGGAATTGAGACTTAGGATTTGTTTTGAAACATATATTGCAAAAGTTGCACTCGTTGTCGTACTACATTGCGTGCGGACAAAATCAATATTTTAGGCACAAAAGCGACATTGATAACTGCGGACCAGCGTGTAAATATTTTACATGATTGCAATCGATAATCAGATTCACTATGTGATCACGACGTAATAATATAGGGTGTTGACTGTATAGTCAAGATCAGAATTTGAAAGTCTTCCCCCTACGTAAAATGTTATCTTGAAGAAAAGCGTTCAATTTTAATAAGGAATGCGGCAACCTTTTCAAGAGCGAATAAAATTAAATTCAGTTGAGAAATATACTTCTTGCAAGGCACGAACAACTGCTAATTCGGCAGTTTCATAATCTGCAAGTTTGAATTTGCGGAGTAATTTTTTAATAAAGCGCAAACATATATGACGATTCTGATATATTTAGACCACGATGAAAATCTAGAAGATAACTCATACAACAACGGCGGACTTGGTTTCTGACAGTCGTTGCTTAAAAAATCTTTAATTTCTGGCGGTACTGATAAACATGTAGGGTCAAACTGGTTAACCGGCCACTCATCGATTGGCAAATGAGCAAAAGTAGGACCTCAAAACCAAGTAGAATGATTGATAACTTGTGCTGGAGTTAAGCCCGCGACGAACAGTCAGCTGGATTTTCGGAACCTTTAATGATAAATGTTTAAGATTTAGATTATCGTGAATGTTGGAAATGCGGTTAGCAACAAATGTTTGCCACCTTGCAGGAGAAGAATGTATCCAAGTCAAAGCAACTGTACTATCACAAAATGCAAAAATATTATTAATTTTACAACGTGAAGAAAACGTATCAATAACTGTTTGCATCAACCTTGAAAGAATTAAGCACCACATAATTCTAAGCGAGCAAGTGAAACAGTCTTCACAGGCGCTACTTTATATTTCGCATATATTAGATTAACAACAAAATTATTATGATTAGGAAAGTAAACGTGTAAGTATATAACACCACCATACGCGCGCTCACTAGCATCAGAAAATCCCAATAGCGATATGGTACAATGTTGGTACACTCCTATGTGACGAGGAAGTTCAATATTTTGTAACAACGGTAACTCTTTTTCGAATTGTTGGCACAAAATACTAATGTGTTCTGGAGGCGTGTCGTCCCAATCAATTTTGTTTTTCCAAAGTGATTTGATGATTAATTTAGCGAGCAATGTTACGGGTGAGGCAAATCCCATTAAATCCCACAACCTTGCAATATTGGATAAAATGTTGCGTTTAGTACATGGGAGTTCATTGTTAGAAACAGAAAAATAAATTTATCTAAAGAAGATCCAATACAGACCTGAAATTTTCAAATTTTCATCTGTACTAAGTTTGATATATTCAGAAACGCGATCTCCAACAGGCAGTTTTGACATGAATTCTGACGAATTACTAGAGAATTTTACCAGTTGAAAATCACCAGCGGCGAATAACCTTTCAAATCTTTAGATAATTCAATTGCATCATTTAATGATAAACAACTTATTACGAGATCTTCTATATGTAATGCTTCTTTTTCTATAACTAATTGCTACACCTCATTCAAAAAGACGATACGGTTAAATTCAAATAATTGCAAGGATTGATTTGGGTTAAAACGATAAATTATGCGTTAAAATTTTCGGAAATCTGGTCGAACTAAAATTCTTAAGTACATTTGTCGTATATCAGCGTGAACAGCAATGGAAACAACCTAAAATTAAGTATTATGCGGAATAAATTTGCTTACAAATTTTGTCCGTATGTAAAAGATCATTCAGAGAATAACTAGAGTCTGTTTTCATGCTAGCGTCTAAAACCATGCGAGTTTTAGTGGTGATTTTGATTTCTCGAATAACAGTGTGATGCGGTATTACCGCATGGGTAATGATTCACTTAAAAAACTAGCATCACGAGAAAATGGTAGCGTTACAGTATAGCGGTCGTTATTATCTCGAGTAGTGGTTTGCGTATAAATGTCTTCACATTCTTTTGTTCGTCTGGTGTTAATGTTGTAATAGATGAAACATCTTCCAATTTAAAAAACGAGCCATACAAGTTTCCTCAATTTCTGAAAAACTACAATAAGAAAGGTAGTGTTGAGGAGTTGATGGATAATTAAAGCGCGACCTACAACTAAACACCCTAGAAGAGTTTCAATTGCGATCGGTTCATTAAATGAGCGGGAATTTTTACTTAATAGTATGCGTGCAAATAAATCACAACCTACAATTATATCTATATCTCCTGGAGTGTCATCTGCTCTGAGAGGAATATTATGTAAATAGTCCAAACATGAGACGTCAATTTTGCAGTCGGCAATTTATTGGTAATGCGTTGAACAACGTATGGATTTATAGCAAATGAAACGTCATTTTTATAGCGCGAATATATTTGAAATAGGTGATCCCTTCGATGTTATTTACAGAATCACCCAGTCCTGATACCTGATTTACGAACGAGGATCGTGTAGGTAATCCCAAGCGAAAACAACAATCACGGCTAATAATTTTCTTTTTCGAACCACTATCAACCAAAATACGTACAGTTTGTAAAGTTCCATTAGAATCAAAAACATTGCAAAGTACGGTACCCAATAATACAGTTCACACAGAGGCGGCGCTAAAATTAGAAATACTAGAACTAAACTCGGATGTACACAAAGTAAGAGAATTTTATAGGGCAGTGTTGTACTTCTGCATCATTCACTTTGCTAGTGGTAGCAGAATCAGATAAAGATTTGTGTGGCGGATTGGATTCAAAGTGCAGGAGAGAATGATGAGATCTCGTGGTATCATTTTCGAAAATTTGGGACATTTGTAAATTTGTTCATGGCCAACAACAAATGCATCTAGCGTTAGAGGTGCTACTCGACAAGTTGATAAATGTTTTAAAGTTGTTACGACTAGTAGAAGGTTGAGTATTTTTAAATACAAATGAGCGAGGTTTTGTATTAAAACTAGCGTGGTTTAATATGCGGGATTGATCACAAACAAATTCTATTAACTGATTACTAGTAGGCGGGTCTTTTCTTCGCAAATGTGCATTTCAAACGACTTAACTGTTTCAACATCTAAGCGTTGAAGACCAATGTGAACAAATACATTTTAATTTACCGTATTTTAAAATAATAATCTAATATACAGGGTGAATTACTTTCAGTAATGACGTCACCGTCATTTTTTTAAATAGAACACCCCATTTTGTTTCAATTTTCGGATTACTCTAGTTGAGCTGATTCCAAAAATGTATCACATGTTGATTCAATTGGTAATTAGGGTGGACAAAAATACAATAGTTTGTGTGTGCTCATAAAGTAACGCATAACATTCTTTATTAGTTAAATTAACAATATTATCAAAAATACTTATTCTCTAGCGGCAATTGGTTTAAATGTAACACCCTGTAGTTTTGTTAATATTTAGATTAATAAAAAAATGAGCTGTTTCAAACATGTTTTGGTACTTGTGGTCTAACAGACAGAATATTTCTTATCGATTTAAAAAAGTTTGAAAAGTCATGTATTTTATAGTATTCTATCCGCTAGACAATAAGTATTTTGATAATATTGTTAATTTAACTAATAACAATGTTATGCGTTACTTTATGAGCACACACAAAACTATTGTATTTTTGTCCACCCTGTACCTAGTGGAATCAACAGTGATACATTTTTGGAATCAGCTCAGCTAAATAATCGAAAAGTGAAACAAAATGGGGTGTTCCATTTAAAAAAAATGACGGTGACGTCATTACTCAAAAGTAATTCACCCTGTATATTAGATTATTATTTTAAAATACGAGTAAATTAAAATCAAAAATCGAAGTGTTTTAGGATTATTTCCTAAAATGGTCTGTTTAGCTAAAAATGAATTTGTTCCATACTTTACGGACACACTGTATAAATTCGGCTAAGTTGTCAAGTTTTAATTGTTTGAGAGCGGCAATGGTTGTCAGTATTTATCAATGAAAGTATCTAAGTTCGACGGCGTAGGGGATGTCACAGGATGTATATTCAATAATTGATCTACGTACAAAACAGCGAAAATGCGTTTATCATTATATTTGTTAACCAAAGTATCCCACACAATACTATAGTTATCCCCAGTTGGCATTATACCTTTACAAATGTCGCGAGACTTTTCTGTTAACCTACCCACTAAATACTGAACCTTTTGGGGTTGGTGGAGAGAAGTATTTTCATGAATAAGACTTCTAAATGTTTAATAAAAAATGGGCCAATTTTCAATATCACCGTTAAATTGCGATAACTGTAAGCGGGGCAGTTTAGGAACCCTTTCAAACCAACAACGTCCGAAGACGTATTTTCCGTTTTAATAGATTTGTTTGTATATTTCGATTGTGCGTATTTAATATTTGAATAGAAATTTTCAAATTTGTTTAAAGGCGAATAATCTATTTCCGTATCGGGGCGTATGGAGAGTTCTAAATCGATTTTATCATCTAGGCAGGATGCAAATTCATCACGAATTTTATCTATTGATTCCGCATCCGACATAAATAAATTATAATTATCTTCACTTTTAGAAGTATAAGAAATAGTGATGTAAACATTGCGTGCGCGTTTGATAAGCAAGGTCATTTTCGCATTATGTTTACGAATTTGACGTTCGACACGATCCGTTGCGTCGGTACCAGACTTTGTAGCCATATTGTTGTAAATTATCATATTTATCAATAAGTTTACTAATTATTTCAAGAATCCGGCTTGAAGGACCAAACTTATGGTTGCGTAAAATATAATTAAATGCAATGGACTGTATAGGTTGCGGCGCGAATTATTATCGATCAATGCGATTACGAAGGTTTTTATTTTGCGTATGGATAAGGAGAGGTGTGAAATAATAAATAGTTATGATTGCGTTGCTTGCGTTGCACTTTTTAATAATGTTATTTTGACCCGCGCTACAACAATTCCCTGCACCGCATTAAGTAACTTTCAGCCGAAACAAATACAGCCAAACCAATAACTGTTAAACCAACAGAAAAACACCAAAAACTGCACCAAAAACTTTAAACTTAAATATTTAAACAATAACTGTTGTTTAAATATTTTTCTAAAACGCAATTTTATTTTCTCGTTCTGTAGGGTTTGTTTAACTTATCTTAAAAGAAACTTTGGGCACGGAACCTTGTTTTGTTCCGACATATAGTAGCAAGGTAATAGGTACCATTCGGTTAACCAGTTAAATACATATAACAACTGTTGGTTGTTACGGAAATGTGTAATCCGATTTTACAAATTGCTTTGCGGTGCACTTTTTCTTAAACATGGATTTTTCCTACAACGTATCGTTTTTTACAATTTTATCAAAATTATTAAATTGCAACGTTGTTAGACACTTTCAATACTCTTTACGTTTGTTAGCAATCAGAACGATGTGGGGTTTGGCGGGACCACTTGTTTTTACTTTCATCACTATTTTCACACCCAGTAACTAAGAGTTTACATAAATGCATACAAACACTGAAAGTAGAATCATACAGATATATCGTTGATATTATACATCCTATAATCTTAATCTTTTACCTCTGGCGAAACGCCCAGTAACAACTAGAAAATAAAAATCCAAAACTTACACATCTATTTGAATACTAATAACATAGCTTAAATTCATGCAGTAAACCTCTCGTTTAAACAAAAATGCACAGTTATCTTCTTATTATATAAAAATAAGTCGGGTTTTCCTTCCTGACGCTATAACTCCAGAACGCACGAACCGATTTCCACGGTTTTGCATTTGTTGGAAAGGTCTCGGGCTCCGTGAGGTTTATAGCAAAGAAAATTCAGGAAAATTTCAACAGAAAAGCGGGAAAATCTTTTTCACATACAGCGCCATCTCTGATACATAGCATGTACTACAAACCAATATTTTAAGTAGATGGCGCCGGTGCGTCGCAATGACAATTAACAAGTTGCAAGGCCAATCGCTTAGTGTTTGCGGGATAAATTTAGAAAATCATTGTTTTCACATGGGCAGTTATACGTTGCGTGTTCACGAGTTGGGAAACCATCCGCTTTGTTTGTGCACTGTCAATGAAACGGATAATTTGTGGACACGTATAACGCTTTGATTCAGTATTTACTTTGGATTCACTTTCATTTACTTAGAAGTTCAACTAAATAACACTTCATTTTGTAATCGAAATGAATTCATTACTGTTGTGAAATGGAATAAAATTTTTCCTTTTCAAATATAAAACAAAAAAATTTTCTTCATCTTTTAATCACCAAACGAAATGTTACATAAAACGAAGCCATCTGGTGGCGAATCGGAGTTCGCCGGGTTTGCTAGTTATGTATAATATTACGATATTTAGTAATTATTTGAATAGAAACAATTTTCAAGGAATTATTTCTTTTCAAATTATTTATATTAAACAAATGCAAACTGAAAGTACCAATTCAATTTACAGCGTTTTTGATTTAATATGATATTAAACGAAAATTGTAAATTTAACTATACAATTTGTTAATCAGATTACCTATATTTGTTATATAATACATTGAGAAATCCTAATCAATTTTTATATTTAACATGATAAAGTGATATAAAATAGCACTTTACTTTATCAACTACTTGAAGGTCAACAATATTGATTAGACATATTATATAATTTATAATAAAAAATATAGCGTTTTCTGAAAATGTTTGATAAAAATTTAATTACTTGAACCCTAATTTTAAAGGTGACTGATATTGTCAACTTTTTGATTACAGAAACTGTCACTTTCGTATATAGTCGTGGGAAATTTTAATAAATAATTTAAGCCGCAAAAACGTTCCGAAACTAATTCGAGAAGAAGGAATAGAAATTTGGGTAATTTGTTACCTACAAAATCTAAAAGTTCACATGAAAAGTGAATGTTTTCTTTCAAGATTGGAAGATTAAAAAAGTATCAAGGAAGTAACCAAAGATGTGATTTTGGCCTTTCTTGATATGAGGGTATTTACCCACTTATTTTGAAAACTCATATAAAGTTCACATTATATTTACAGTCGCAAAAGTGATCACCATCTTCTTTATGGCCAGAATATTCAATGCTAAAAGCTACCCTGAAAACCAAGAAAAGCATAGATATTGGGAAGTTTGGTGCTGTTATAGAGATATTGCCGATAATAAAGTCCTCTGTTGTCAAATTGATTAATTATTGTGATGAACCTAGATAGAAATAGTGCTGGTTAAAATGAAAAAATATTAAATTTGGATTTGTCCCATCATAAGTGATCTAATTCAATGGTAAAGTAGCTACATTTAAAAATAAGTGACTCACTTTCTTGATTGTAAACTTCAGCTTAACCAAAGTAGACATGTTATTGATGCTACATGTTAATTCAATGGTGGTCTCATGGAAGTGTAACCATGTATGTGCTGTTCTATATTATATTAATTCCCTTAATAGATACTCTAAAAAACAAGGCATTATCAAGGTTGGGAAAACCATTCACATTGCCAATTATTAGGATATGGTAAATGTGGTTGAATGTCAAACGTATTTCCACCACCATATTTATCTTTTCAAATATCAACAAATTTATGAAAATTTAAGTGTATTTTGTACAAAGAATTAGTATCGCAATTCAGAAGGGAAGTGCTGCATGCATCATGGAAACGCTTCCTTTAGACTTCGAAATCTTCTTTTCATTTTTGTTATTTAAAATTTTGTGTTTTTTAAATGGTGTTTATCATCATTATTATTATTATTAGACTGTTCATGAATGTTATTAAATTAAACAAATTTAGGGCCTCTAGAGGTCCCTATCTACCATGTTAAAACTTCTACGAAAAAAAAAAATGAGTTATTAGCTTAAAAATAAATCATTTTAAGCTCAATTAGGCTCTTCATTAAAGACAGCTGCAATTCTTTAATGATTGAGTACCTATATTGTGTTACATTTTTTCTGGTACGGGAAAATTTTTAGTAAAATAGAATATAGAACGTTATGAGGAACTACAATTAGATAATTAGGTACCTACTGTACATAACGTTAAACTTTTAATAGTTTTCTTAAACTTAACTACGACATATTTTAAACATTAGTTACGTTTTTTGTATGATGGGCAAAATGTTGAGTTTACTGTCAGGAAAACAATAAAGGTCTACTTTTGAAACTCAAGATTTTTACCCAAAATAATTGAACCGCCTCGAATAGAAATTTTACTTTAAAAAGATAATTTAAATAATTTTCTTATTAATAAAATTAAAGTATACTTAATGGCTGTAACTGACATTTGTGATCTAATTTACTTCCCCTACAAAGTTTGAAAAATTAACCGCCAGATGGCATCATAACTCTTTACGTATTTAAAAAAACTGGATATTGTTTATCGAAAGTAAACAATCTTTTAATGTCCTAAACGAAGCAAAAATCAAAAATTTTTTAAGAGAAAAGAAGCGGTTGATAAAGAACATTTATTTAAACAAGTGGGTTATGCAAATTGTGTACATACTTATTATTTTTATGTAAATTTTTACGGGTTTTTATAGGTTGCTTCGATCTTCGGGTATTGCTGGGGCCTTGCGGAAAAACTGATTTTGCAACTTGCAATTAGGATTGTGGGAGATAGATGTATTAAACATTCTTAAAACAATAAAACACATAAAGAGAGAAAGATTTAGTATAATTAGAAAAGATTTGGTGTTACCCCATAGATCTCATTCGCCTTAGGCCCCTGCCCTCGCAAAAGAATTCGATTTTTTACGTTTGTACGAGAGAACAGCTGGCACAGACTAGCACAACTTTGCAGCAGACAGCAGCACCTTTACTTAGTGGAGTTAATTAGGAGTTCAAAAATCTGAGGGCACAAGGCGAACTAAAGCCTCTCCCAACTAATAAATTTTGATCATTGCACACGGACGAAAACAGTATACACGGCTTTGATCAACGCTTCAGCACAATAATAGCGAAGTTATTGAAAGTTGAATCTAGGAATTAGCCCCCTCCAACAAGAAAATTTTGAACTTTTAACGTTTGAACATTAAAGAGCTGAGCTAGTACAAGCTAACACAATTAAAAATGATGCTAACACAAGCTAAAATGATGTTAACATTACCTTTTACTAACAGAGTTATTGAGGTTTGAATCTGGAGGGGACTAAGGAGACCTCAAACCTCCAACAAAAAATATAAAATTTTTATGTTTGCACAAGAAAGAATAAAGCTAGCACAAGCTAACACAACTTTCTTAACGCTAGCACACCTTCAATAATAGATTTATTAAAGGTTGAATTTAGGAAACCAACCCCCACAAGAAAATTTTAGATCTTTTGATTTTTGAACATTAAAAAGCTGAGCTATCACAAGTGTAGCACAACCAATAATAATCGTTAGGATTCTTTTAATAACAAGGTTATTGAGGTTTAATCTGAAGATGCTAGGCGACCTCAAACCTCCAACAAAAAATATCGAATTTTTGATGTTTGCACAAGAAAGAGAATAGTTAGCACAAGCTAACACAACTTTCTTATCGTTAGCACACCTTCAATAATGGAGTTTTTATGGGTTGAATCTAGAAAGTCAGCCCCCCCCACATGAAAATTTTAAATTTTTGATTTTTGAACATTAAAAAGCTGAGCTAACACAGGTTAGCACAACTATTCTCAATACTAACACAATTAAGGGTGAATCTAAAGCCCAGCCCTCAATAACTCCGTTATTAAAGGTGTGCTAGCGTTGCGCAAACTTGTGCTAGCCTCTGCTATCTGTTTTCTTTCGTGTGCAAACGTCAAAAAAACTATTTTGTTTAGTGGGGCTAAAGCGACCAAGTTACCCCATAGATTTGTTTCGCCGTTATGTTGCGTCTTACAAATTCACCTTATAGGTTTTTTCGTCGCCTTATTAGCAAACTGCGTAAGTCCATTTTCATAATTTTACAGGAGAAAAAATACTAAATTTATCATCTCTTCCAATTACAAACAAATATTACAATAGACAAATGGCGTTAAAAATTCAATGGTTTGCTTTTGAAAACGCGTCATAGGTTAATGGTTGGTATCAATAGCTGATGCTAACATTAGTTCGTGAATTTTACGTTGTTTTCAAAATTTGTCAATAATAATAAAAGTAAGTTTTGATAATAAAAGAAAAATAGTATTGGGTTGCCTAAACAATCAACGTTAACACATTTGACAATAAGGCTGAAAGGAAAGTCATTAATAAGCAAATAAAAATTTTATTCCCAAGGAACAGCTTCGAATGATATTAGAACTAAATAGTCCAGTTACTTTAGACATTCCGTAAATAATAATTCATAAAGTTTTGATTTTGACATTTAATTGTCGATAGGGTTAGAAATAAGAGAGGAAAAAGTTCCCACCCAAATCGTAGGTGGAACATCCTCTTTTGGACAAGAAACAGCCCTTGGCGCGGACTCGTTAGGAGCTTTCTTCTTCTAAATAGTTCCTCGGACGACAAACTATTCGACGACAAAATATTCGCCATAAAATTTTACATAAAAAAGTCTTATATGCCATAAAGTTAATTCTTATAGAATTCTCGCAATTAGGTTTCAAAGTTGCCAGTTTAGGTAAATTAGACGTTGAAAAAAATAATTTATATAATTTTAATTTTTTTGACTATAATTTTCGAAAGAGTTAGAAATAACGGAAAAAAAAAGGTTCCATTCTAATTGTAGATGGAACATACTTTTGGACGAAAAAGTACTCTTGGAGCAGATTCATTCGATTTTTCCTCATTTAACCTCCGACACCGTTGTTTATACGCAAAAATAATAACGATCAAAAATATTTTTCTTAAAATTTTCCATAAAAATTACATACCAAGCTAATACTAGAATTCGGAATTAGAGTTCAAAGTTTAGAAAAATGAACGCGCAAAGAAAACAATAGCTTTCGCACGCTAAATACTTTCAAAACCATTGAATTCACGCAAAAATGATAAGAGCAAAAATTGTAGAGCACATAATTTTCTACAAAGTACATGTCTTACAATTTTTAGTTTCAATTCTTACCAACTTTTACAAAAATTCGTTTCATATTTGTTACTCGTTTTCACACCACCTATGAGGTAGACTTGTCGGCGCGTTGTTTTTAAGTGGTTTCCTTTGTAAGCCTATTCCACTTCAATTTTCTTTCTCATTTTCTTTATTTTCTTTATTGTCTTCTTCGAGTAACTCTTCTTCAGTCATTGAATTTAAACAACCTTTGCGAGACTTCTATAAGAATTAGCTTTATAAGGTTTTTATGCAAAATTTATAGCAACTATTTTTAATCCTATGATATTTTGTCATCCGAGCAACTATTTAGAAGTTAAATGTGGAAAACTCGCAACGAGTCCGCGCCAATGGTAGTATTTCGTTCAAGGGGATGTTCCACCCACCATTAGGGTTTTTCACCTTATTTTTGACCCTTTCGAGAATTCACTGTCCAAAAATCAAAACTTTATGAATTATTTCCATCTAATGGCTATTTTTAAAGTGACTAGGCTAAAATTAAATAGGAAGGTTACAATAAATAAACATCAAAAATACTAATTTTTATTGATGAATTTTAAAAAAGACCGTGTAATTCAGCTGATTTCTGATAGCGAGCACTAGGCGCAATAATTTTAGCTGCGTTTTGATACCAAAACCATTTTGTCACTTGAAAGGGCGAGGTAGAATTCGAAAAACTAGTTCACAATGCTAAATTTCTATGACTCGTTTTCAAAAGCACCACCCTGTATACAACTGCCAAAAATAGTAATTAATAAAAATTGTTAAAATATTAATGTTTTTATTTGAAAATCAACATACATACTTTTCTTGGGTAACAATAAATGTTACGAAATTGGAGATACGCATTTGGATGAAAACCAAAACTACCCATACAGCAGGGACAAAATTATTTAAATTATTACAAAATAACTTTATTTAGTTAACACAAATAGAAAACAAATTAATATAAAAACAAAAAGTGATAATAGAACTTGTTATCTCAAAAACGTAATCTAAGCTCAACATTAACTACAACAGACGTTTTTTAGAATTCAACGTTTATTTTCTGTGATTCAACAATAAGTTGTTTGTTATTTTGTTTTAGCGGATGAACAATTTGACCTTCAGGTAAACCCGATGATATTATTTCTGTAATTGCTTCTGTAACTGTCAGGTGTTAATACTCTCCGTTCTTGGACTATAAATTATCTTATCATTTGAATAGGTAATATTAATGTATCAACCTGACCTTAAACTTAAAACTATAATTGCTTTTGATGGAGACAATGAGAAAATAAACAACCTTGATACGTATGTTATATGTACAAATGTATAATTAATTAATTACTGTTTATGTCACGAAAATATAAATTCTGTACTTTCGCATATCACCATGTATTTTTCATTCCTTATACATGTTTTTATATAATTATTGTGACTAGCGGTGTATAGTTTGAATTTAAACACTCGTACCTAATAATAATACAACAATATGTAAGTTTCAATTAAATAATAAGCCATTGAATAATTGTGTTATTATATTGTAAGTAAAAAATATTGATGGCAATTAACACTTACTCCATGCTTCCTTCTTTGTCTTCCGGTTAGAAATGACATCATCATCATCTTTATAACCAGAATTGAACTGTATGTTAAATACCCGCAAAGTACAGGATTATCAAAGCTTAATAATTTTGATGGGTAACTCATTTTAAATAGTTATTTAAACAAACTTAACTTGAACAGAATTATCGTGCTACTGCATAAGAGAGGCTAAAACTTTACAATATAAATAAACCGTATGTAGTCGATAAAACTTTAATAGGAGGAAACAGATAACCTTGAATATGCTCTACCAGTATAACTGTAGATGTCACTACAATGTTAAAATTCAGTAGAAAATTGTAGTATTTTATTTATGTATCAATGCAAAAGACATTGATTATATATACTTTACCAAAGCGTATTAATTTGTAAAGTAAAAACACAAACGAATTCAAGGTTTGTAATATCTAGTCTACAAAAGGTATGAAAACTGTATAAAACCAACAAATTTTATACTGTGTGCGCTACTAATGGCGCGCCGCGCAGTTCATAGCTCCCAAATACAAAAATTTGTTTACACAAAGCTGCTTTAAATGACCTTGGACATAAGTTAAAGATATAAGAATTGAGGTTTCCATGGCCGGAGTCACCATTGGAACAAAAACGCCAACTACCGTTACCTTTGCCGACACGGTCCAATCCCGGAAGGCGTTTTTTGTTCCAACTTAAATGTTTTTGCTCAAGTGATCGTCACTACAAGTTAGATACCCCAGACAGTAATAATCTGACAATGTGCTGAACATACATTCTTCGAATAAAACTATATAATAAATTCGAATATTCTTAGAAGATTTATTTATCTAAAGATTATTATTAGATTATTTAATAAAGTAGTGTTCAGATTATGAATACTTGCGTAATCTATAAATATATTTTAAATTAATCTATAACTACTTTTAACATTTTAAAATTAATTTTATAAAGTACAACTTATAATTTCGAGGATGTATTGATATCTAGTTAGCCTAGACCAGTTCCTTGCATAAACAAAATATTGCGTTACCATAGCAACGAACAATAACTTATTAGAAGTGTCAGTGTAAAGTTTGACGTCAAAAAAGTAAACCAAAATCACGCAATAAATTAAATAAAAAAAGATGTTCACCAAAATTGTGAAAATCGAAAAATTGGAGTATCGAACCATCATCAAGTACCTGTATTTAAAAGGGTTAAGAGGTAAGCAGATTTACGAAGATATGCTTAATACCCTTGGTGATCAATGTCCTTCGTATGCGACCGTCAAAAATTGGAATGCCAGCTTCAAAAGAGGTAAATTTTCCATTGAGATGATGACCGATCGGGAAGGCCAGTTTCTGTGTCAGTCCCCGAAAATATCGATGCAGTTCATGACATGATTTTATCAGACCGTCGAATTGGGCTTAAACGGATATCTGAAGCACTGAATATTTTATACGAACGCGTTTATCATTTTGGTTCGATCCAGAAACAAAGCAACAATCGATGGAATGGCGACACTCTGGTTCTCCAAGACCTAAGAAGTTTTGTGTCCAAAAATCTGCTGGAAAAGTTCTTGCTTCAGTTTTTGGGATTGCCATGGAGTAATCATGATTGATTTTTGGATAAGGGTAGAACAATAACTGGAAATTACTATTCGACATTACTGACGACTCTACAGGAAAATAATAAAGAGAAAAGACGCTGAAAGCTATCCAAAGATGGTTTGTTTTTGCAGGACAACGCCCCTGCACACAAATCTCATGTTACCATGCAAAAAATTTGTGATTTAGGGTTTGAATTACTAGAACACCCCCCTTATTCACCCGAGTTGGCTCCGTCCGACTATCACCCTTTCCTCAACTGAAAAAAGTTTAAAAGGTTGTACATTTTCTTCCAACAAGGAGTTAATAGAAGCTGTGGAGGTCTGGTTTACAGAGCAAGAAGAAAAATTTTTTTTGAAAGGTCTAGAAACGTTGCAGGTTCGCTGTAATAAATGTATCCAATTAAGAGGAGAATATGTTGAGTAATAAAATATTTTGACATTGAAATTTTGTTTGGTTCTATAGTAGGCTAAGAATTTTTCAATATATCCTCGTATACAGATTGGACCAAAAGTCTGGAAACGCTCAATTATCTTACAAATGGGTAGTACGGATTGTACAACATGTACAATATTTTGGATAAGTATATTTTGGGGATACGAAGATTCCAGATTTGATATCTGCAATGTTGCCAGATTTAATTACTTGAATTCTATTTTGCACGGACAGTTTTTATTGAATTTAAGACCTTCCTGACTTTATCAAATATTGAGTGTTACATTATGGTTGAACTCGTATTGAAGGGGACATTTCAATAATGATACAATATACAGGGTGATCTATTTAAAAAACCAAAGTTAGTAATAATATCAGAAAAACGGTAAATCTGGCAACATTGCAAATCTGGAATCTACGTATCCCAAAAATATACTTATCCAAAATGTTGTACAATCTTGTACTAGCCATTTGTGAGATAATTGAGCGTTCCCAGACTTTTGTTCCACTCTGTATAAATATAGTATAGTTCTTACTCAATATATAATGAAACCTGCAGAGGAAAATTTAAATAAAATTACATACTAAAAGTATACGGTTTATACAGGGTGATTTATACCTCAAAACAAAAAATGAAAATATGTGTTCACAGTTTGATTCTAAGCAAAAAATGCGAAATAATTTTTTGTTCCAATCGGCCTTTGTTTTTGAGATACCGAGGATCAAACTTTTAAAAGACCTGGTCTCAAGTTTCACACAAAAAAAATAATAGTAGGCAATATGAAAACTTTATTTAAAAACCTTGTAACTGTAACACAAAGAAGAACCAATACCTTAACTTACAAAGTATGTTTGAAAGTCCACCGCTACCTGCGATGCAAGCCTGGCAACGTAAAACCATTGAGTTATAAACTGCAGCAAAGTCTTGTTGATTTTCAACTTAAAGTGCAGCATTCACAATTCTATCATGTAATTGTTCTTCATTGCGAATTTCCCTCTGCATACACTAGTTGTTTTACGTGGCCCCAGAAGAAAAAATCCAATGGTGTTGCCATGAATAATTCGCACACAGTCATTTATCACTTGACCATACTCCAAGGATTGAATCCAAAGTTATTTAAATCATAAAATCATTTAATCGACCTCACGAAACCCAGCGACGGCTTATACCTTCTAGTTCCGAAGCTTCTTGTCTACCTAAAATTCACAGATAGTATAGAAACTATCAAGCATTCCTACAGTTTCAAACGCGACCGCAGTGTCAAACTTTCACTTTTGGATTCCTACATTGGCGGCAACGTTTAGCATTTCGACAGACGACGTTTTTGTTTGTGTAGATAATTTTTAGATAGGTTTAAAATATTATTTTTAAAATAAAAACCACCATAACTGAGGTTAAACAAATTATTTAGTAGCCATTTATACGTCAATGTGTGAAAGTGTCATTCAGTCGGGCACTTCCAAAAAATCATCAAGCCATAATTCAAAAATGTACACAGCTCTATCGAGAAAGATTATAATAACACCACGAATTTGTTAAGTTTAGGATTGTAGGAGACTAAAGATTAATTGCAAGAACTAAATCTAAATACACAGGGTGTTTCTGAAAGGTGTGTACATGGCTTTACTAGAGGTTCCCTTGCTCAAAATAGACCGTTTGACACCAATTTACCTGTAACCAAAAGTGCACTATAAGGGCGCCAGAGGGTGTCAACCTTTCCAAACAAATATTGTATAGATATTGGGAATAACTCGAAAACGGTTCGAGGGACTTTGTTCCGTTTTTTATATGCTGGTTGTCTGCTTCCGAAGACGTTTTTCTGTGTAATATGGAAAAATTTCTGATGCCAGGAAAAGTCGCTTTCATACGGGCACTGTTAAATAATTGATAATATTTTAACAACCGTCTACGATACGAAACCAAAATAATTGTGACAAATAAAACAAATAATTTAAAAAACTTTCTTCTTTCTTGTTAAATTGCGCTAATGTTATTAGTTCGATCAGAAAAAATTAAAATCATACCTCCGCAAGGCGCATCCATACGCTTAGAAATTCAAGTAGACTGCTAGAGTGGGATTCACCGGGTTTTAGGTATGACTCATCGCTACAAATTGTATGGATCAATCCAGGCTCGTATGTCGTAACTAATAAATAATTCCTACTGTAAATTTTTGTGTAATCTGTCAATTCAGTTTGATCAGCTGTTTCAAACTAATTAAAATAATCATAAATATGTTTTCGACCAGAAGTATTCTGATTTTCTTCATTTTTTTAAATTGTGTCATTGAATAAAGGTTGTGGGAAGTTCTAATAATTATAATTTATTTATATATTTGTACAGTTGGAAATGTTACATTAATGTATGCGAACAAGATGTCCACGTATAAAACTTCTTAAAATAATTTTACTTTAGTGTTAAATGCAACGTTTAGTTTTGAGGTACCTATTTAACTGAAATTTAACAATTATTTGATTTAAATACAGTTTTATCGACTGTACACTCATCTACTCAGAGTGGTTACTGTATTGTGAGGCAAAATCAATCAACGTTAATAAAACTAATTAAAAAGGATCCGATCTAATCAGATTCATCTGCCCCATATTCCGAATTTGAACTTTGATTACAACCTATACTAATAATGAAGGGTTCCACAAGTTCAAACCGCTGCTCAATATTCCACCACTTCTTCATTTCTTTTCAGCATGTTGAATGCATTTCGTCCATCTATTCTTTCGAGGGATTGTTTCCACACTTCTCGTACATGTTCATCGGTGTACTGTGAATTCAACTCTCCAATTTTTTATTATAGTACTCCTTGCAATTAGCCCAAATTAATTCGATTGGGTTAAATTGGCAATGATACGGAGGTAATCTTAGTATCTTATGGCCGTTTCTAAGTGCAAGCTTAATAAATTTTCGGTTTTGGATTTTCGTTAACTAATTGTAAAAGTTCTCGTTTTAACATTTTTGATCATGCATTACATTATGCTTTAATAAAATGTACACAAATCATGTTTGGTCGAGGAAGCATTGGGTATTTTTTCTTTTAGTGTTGAATGGTAACTGGCGTTGTCTAATATAATTAAACTAGGTTTTGTTAAATTTGGTATCAAATCATTTTCAAACCATTTCTTAAACAAATCTCCACACATGTCACCATGATAATCTTCTTTGGGGATTTAGATGAAAATAGAAGTGAAGCATTAGAAATAAAGCCGTTCCAGTTTCCTGCATGTACAACAATAAACCTAAAACCAAATTTTAATTTATTACTTGTAAGTATAAAATCAGGGTCAAACATTTTGCCTTCTCCAAGTGGCTTTTTCTTTATGCTTTGTTTAGAAGCATCATGTCAACTCCTTTTGGTGAACCTCTACTAAATATCCAAGTTTCATCCATATATACAGGGTCATACAATGCAAGATCCTTCTCAGTAAAATATTCTCGTAAAAATCTAACACGACTTGCTGAAATGTGGTTTTGTTCAAATAAACCACGTCTGCCATCATCAAGTTTAAAGGAAAATCCAATATTATGTAAGAGTCCACTTTTGCTAAAGTTGAATACACCAGCGGTAGCAATTTCATGTTGCAATGTTGCAACAGTAATATGTTGCCCTATATTATTCATAATTACTTATAAAAAAACTAATTTGAGCAATACTTACGATTATTATGCATATCATAAATTGTACGTTTAACCACATCTTTCACGAAGTTATCAACGTCACAAGACTTTGACTTCCTACGTTTTTGTTTTGGCACTACAGGTTCTTCGTTCTCCTTCACTTCATTTCTTTTTTAATCGAAGATACAGTATTTATGTTAACGCCACATGCTTCTGCAGTTCGCAATAAATGAAGCCGTAAGATGAAATAGTATTTTTAATTCATAAAATACCTGCATAACTGACGTGAAAGGCAACAATACAGCAATAGTCCATTACTTTCATAATGACTGCTTCGGTTTCCAATTTCTTTGGCATTGCAACTATTTCTATGCTATCATAATTATCATTAATTTATTATTAATACCATGTACTTACTTAATCTGCCTCGATATAATAATTGATTAGTATTGAAAAATACTGATTTGAATAAAGGAAAAATTAAAAAATTCGAAAACGGTACGAATGTAAGGTTATGACAATGTAAACAAAGAAA
Organism: Abscondita cerata; assembly: GCA_030710515.1. Classification (NCBI taxonomy): domain Eukaryota; kingdom Metazoa; phylum Arthropoda; class Insecta; order Coleoptera; family Lampyridae; genus Abscondita; species Abscondita cerata. The sequence continues at coordinate 136,186 of JALBCR010004555.1, forward strand.
ATTATTCGACGTACGTTTTCTTGTTTGCACATAAAATAAACGGCACGACATACGTTTCTCAATTGCATTTTGCTGATATTTTGATTTACAGAAACAGAAAACTGTGTCACGTCGATTATCATACTTTACTGCAATGAGTCATACCTAAAACCCGGTGAATCCGACTATAGTAGGCTATGTGTTCAAATCTATCATTTGTAACATTCATTCCCAGATCTTCCAAGAATACTCACGTTTCTATTTTGCGATTTGCCGAACAGACTGATTTCCTATTAGTGTTGGGCTTTTGCAGTGGCAATTGTCTGAAGAGCGTGAGGGTTTACCCAGAAAGGTTTCGAAATTGGATTGACATGATCGCATAGCATAGGATTCTACTTGAATTTCTAAGCATATGGATGCGCGTTGAAGGGGTATGATTTTAATTTTTTTCTGATTGAACTATTAACATTAGCGCAATTTAACAAGAAAGAAAAAAGTTTTTAAATTGTTCATTTTATTTGTCAGAATTATTTTGATTTTGTATCGTTGACGGTTGTTAAAATATTATCATTTATTTGACAGTGTCCCTATGAAAGCGACTTTTCCTAGCATTAGAAATTTGTTCACATTACACAGAAAAACGTCTTCAGAAGCAGACAACCATCATACAAAAGAGGAACAAAATCCGTAGAACCGTTCTCAAGTTATTCCCAATATAGAAACATTCACAGAACAGACATCCAACAAAGAACCTTACAAATAAATTATCCAATTTACAGACTAAGTATAACCGAAAAACATCCAGTATATGCTACCATAAAATTATATAATAAATTAACACAATCTCAATAAACTTCTTTTAAAAAAAAAAAAAAAAAATCTTTTAAAATAAATTACAAAATATAGAGTCGGATTCGCCGGGTTTTAGGTATGACTCATCGCTACAAATTGTATGGATCAATCCAGGCTCGTATGTCGTAACTAATAAATAATTCCTACTGTAAATTTTTGTGTAATCTGTCAATTCAGTTTGATCAGCTGTTTCAAACTAATTAAAATAATCATAAATATGTTTTCGACCAGAAATGTTCTAATTTTCTCTTCATTTTTTTAAATTGTGTCATTGAATAAAGGTTGTGGGAAGTTATAATAATTATAATTTATTTATATCTTTGTACAGTTGGAAATGGTACATTAATGTATGCGAACAAGATGTCCACGTATAAAACTTCTTAAAATAATTTTACTTTAGTGTTAAATGCAACGTTTAGTTTTGAGGTACCTATTTAACTGAAATTTAATAATTATTTGATTTAAATACAGTTTTAGCGACTGTACACTCATCTACTCAGAGTGGTTACTGTATTGTGACGCAAAATCAATCAACGTTAATAAAACTAATTAAAAAGGATCCGATCTAATCAGATTCATCTGCCCCATATTCCGAACTTGAACTTTGATTACAACCTATACTAATAATTAAGGGTTCCACAAGTTCAAACCGCTGCTCAATATCCCACCACTTCTTCATTTATTTTTCAGCATGTTGAATGCATTTCGTCCAATATGTACCATCTATTCTTTCGAGGGATTGTTTCCACACTTCTCGTACATGTTCATCGGTGTACTGTGAATTCAACTCTCCATTTTTTTATTATAGTACTCCTTGCAATTAGCCCAAATTAATTCGATTGGGTTAAATTGGCAATGATACGGAGGTAATCTTAATATCTTATGGCCGTTTCTAAGTGCAAGCTCATCTATTTCGTAAATTTTCGGTTTTGGATTTTCGTTAACTAATTGTAAAATTTCTTGTTTTAACATTTTTTGATCACGCATTACATTATGTTTTAATAAAAATGTACACAAATCATGTTTGGTCGACGAAGCGTTGGGTATTTTTTCTTTTAGTGTTGAATGGTAACTGTCTTTGTCTAATATAATTAAACTAGGTTTTGTTAAATTTGGTATCAAATCATTTTAAAACCATTTCTTAAACAAATCTCCACACATGTCACCATGATAATCTTCTTTTGGGGATTTAGATGAAAATAGAAGTGAAGCATTAGAAATAAAGCCGTTCCTGTTTCCTGCATGTACAACAATAAACCTAAAACCAAATTTTAAAATATTACTTGTAAGTATAAAATCAGGGTCAAACCTTTTGCCTTCTCCAAGTAGCTTTTTCTTTATGGTTTGTTTAGAAGCATCATGCCAACTCCTTTTTGGTGAACCTCTACTAAATATCCAAGTTTCATCCATATATACAGAGTCATACAATGCAAGATCCTTCTCAGTAAAATATTCTCGTAAAATCTAACGACTTGCTGCAATGTGGTTTTGTTCAAATAAACCACGTCTGTCATATTCAAGTTTAAAGGAAAATCCAATATTATGTAAGAGTTTTGTTAATCCACTTTGCTAAAGTTGAATACACCAGCGGTAGCAATTGATAAAACCCAAAATAATACTAAAAAAAAACTAATTTGAGCAATACTTACGATTATTAGGAAAAATTGTACTTTAGGTAAAGTGCTCGAATTTTTTTGAAATTTTTACCAAAAGTAGCCTACATGCCACTGATCATAAATATGCAATAAAATTTTGTCGTTCTCAAAAACTAAATTTTTTTAAAATAATTTTCGGAAAAATTTTGAAAATTTTAGGTCGTTTTGCATTTTGCACGTTTCAGACAATTCTAAGACTTTTATTTTCAGTGAAAAAAACTTTGGGGACAATTATATAAAATCAAATTGCATATCAAAATCGTCAGGGTCGTCTCCTTCTTCAGTCTCGATCGGTGGAACAGGCATGGCTGGGTCGTACAGGTCTCAGGCAAGCATGAAGAATAGAATCAGTGGGTCTTGATTCAAAGATTTGACCATCTTGAGGAAAATATACCGGGCGAGGTATCCTCCCAGGAAGGTCTTCAGCCGGTTAGCATAGGGGCCGCTCGCTTTGGCGTGTCACCTAGAATAGTGGGGTTGGTTAGGTTAGGTTAGGTTAGGTTACCATGTGGACTCGATTGAGTTGGTGTGGACTCCGGTTTCGGGGTCCTTGAAATGGAGGGAGTGGTTCACCTGTAGGTTGGTGTAGTTGGGGTGGTCGGTGAGCCCGGAATACCCTTTCCAGCAATCGAAATAAATGGTGGTTCCCGGTTCTATGTATTTTTCAATACATGCCAACAGGGTGTCCGCGAGCGGCCCCTATGCTAACCGGCTGAAGACCTTCCTGGGAGGATACCTCGCCCGGTATATTTTCCTCAAGGTGGTCAAATCTTTGAATCAAGACCTACTGATTCTATTCTTCATGCTTGCCCGAGACCTGTACGACCCAGCCATGCCTGTTCCACCGATCGAGATTGAAGAAGGAGACGACCCTGACGATTTTGATATGCAATTTGATTTTATATAATTGTCCCCAAAATTTTTTTCACACTGAAAAATAAAAATCTTAGAATTGTCTGAAACGTGCAAAAATGCAAAAAAACCGACCCAAAAATTTTCAAAATTTTTCCGAAAATTATTTTTAAAAAATTCAGTTTTTGAGAGCGACAAAATTTTATTGCATATTTATGATCAGTAGACCAAGGGCTATCACTGGTAAAAATTTGAAGCAATTCCGAGCACTTTACCTAAAGTACAATTATACCGATTATTATGCATATTATAAATTGTAGGTTTAATCACATCTTTCACGAAGTTATCAACGTCACAAGACTTTGACTTCCTACGTTTTTGTTTTGGCACTACAGGTTCTTCATTTCTTTTTTAATTGAAGATACAGTATTTATGTTAACGCCACATGCTTCTGCAGTTCGCTATAATGAATCAAGCCGTAAGATGAAATAGTATTTTTAATTCATAAAATAACTGCATAACTGACGTGAAAGGCAACAATACAGCACCGTTGTCACGTTCTCGAATAAAATAGTCCATTACTTTCGTAATGACTGCTTCGGTTTCCAATTTCTTTGGCATTGCAACTATTCCTATGCTATCATAATAATCATTAATTTATTGTTAATAACATGTACTTACTTAATCTGCTTCGGTATAGTAATTGATTAGTATTGAAAAATACTGATTTGAATAAAGGAAATATGAAAATATTCGAAAACGGTGTGGCAACTTGAAGTACGTATGTAAGGTTATGACAATGTAAACAAAGAAAATTATTCGACGTACGTTTTCTTGTTTGCACATAAAATAAACGGCACGACATACGTTTCTCAATTGCATTTTGCTGATATTTTGATTTACAAAAACAGATAACTGTGTCACGTCGATTATCATTGTTTACTGCAATGAGTCATACCTAAAACCCGGTGAATCCGACTATAGTATAAGCGACTATTTATTAATGGAAGTAGTACCTACTTTAAGCTTATGTTGTAATTTATGACATATTTTCATTTAAGGTTTTGTTTTATTTTTGTAAAACTTAAGCTTAATTAAAATTGAAATAAATTATTATTATTAATATTACTTGAGCAAGAAGAAGAGTAATTTATACTCTGTGGTGGGTTAAAATTGTCTGTTTATTCTAAAATCTAAATATAAACATTAATATGATTACAAATGCGCAATTCTCATTATTTTTTTATTTTGTTGTGAGAAAATATAGTAATCATTTAGCAATTTTAATTTAAATTTACAAAGAAGGTCAAAGTTTTTTCACATGTCCATTGTTGTCTAGAAATTGCAAGTAAAGTAAATGTCAATTTAAACTTCTGAATTAGAAGAAAAAGTCATATTATCGAAGAAATCACCAATCGAATTATGATTTTGTCACAACGTTGTGCAGCATTCCTAAAGGAAAACTAAACAAAAAATATACAACGCACAAATATCTTTTTGTACTCATAGTAGTCCAAGCAATGGGTACAGAAAAAGGAGTTCTATTCGAAAAAGGTCGGAAGCAATTTAAATTTGGTGGAATAGTAGGCATAGATCCCCTGAAATTTTGCGACCTCGGGGGCTTGCTATCAAAAAAATATTCAAATATAATTTTGTGGAGAACAAAATTGTGCTCAATTTTGGGTACTTGAATTTTTTGTCTGCGACGAATACTTTCCGCTCTATGCTGTTGATATCGGGGTTTATTTAATTTTCAATCGTTTGCGACGTTGTAAAGCTGACTCGCCTTCCTTGTTATCATCCTTAAAATCGGCAAACTCGGTGTTATCTGTTTGGTCCTCATCGTCCTGCTCATTGTCATCCTTTAACGCAATCTGGTAGGGAATGTTTTCGCAGGATGTCCCAGTACAGTGTAAACACAAAACCGAACATTTTAATTCTGTTTTACGACAACTACTAGCAGGACCACAACTCTTCTGGCATCTGCACGAGATGTCTTAAGTAAAACCTCTGGCCCTGGTTCCCCTGCAATCCGTGTAGTGACTAATTCTGTGGTTGTTCTTTGCCATCCAAGATCCTCTAAATATTTATGAACTCCCCGTCAACTTTGTACTTGATAATAAGCACGCAATGAATGATGATGGCACGATTCGGATGTTGGAGGCATCAAAGCGAGATTGAACTAATTTTTAGAGACGGCTTGTACAAAGTTCGTATATTGGAGAGAGTCTAACTTACGATGTTCGCTTCGTGCACCGTACTGCCTCAACATAAAAGTTTGCCAGCTGCAACGACTTCCGTTAATTTTGCATTAAGGTCGTCAAATATTTGAGTCGCGTTTGTTAATGTTGGGTTTTTCTAAAGTCTTGAATAATATATGTTTTTCTCCAATAACGAATACTGAGGAAGAATAAGGAGCAAGTTCGATCAGTCTGCACAATTAATGAATCCGCTTCTTTGGCCGCCTGTTTAACCGTGTAGTTATATGCTTCCAACTTTTTCTGCAGCACTGCTACAAGGGCCTTTTTATTGAAGCTGTTCAATAAAAATTTTTCTTGCAACACAGTAGGAATCATGGATTCATGGAAAAGTACATCAGTACTGCAGTGTTTCTTCGAGCAACTGTTTCTTTTAGCAGATTTCATACTTGTTTTTGTCCCACTTTCAGGAGATATTTGTCAAAAACAACAATTGTATTCGGCCCATAATGCCTTGTAATATAGTAAATGTAATTAACACAAATCATTGCAAACGAATTGTGCCGACCCCACGCACCTGGCTGCGCAACTTGTTTCTGACGTAGATGTCGTTGAAATGCCATGAAGCGACCACAAGGTGACTGAACAGTAACGGCTCAAACACAAATTTCTGTGGCGTAAGGTAATTTTGTTGGTATAAGAAGTCGTTTATATTACAGCAATTTCAGTTTTGCTTTGACTCACTTTTTATATATCGTTTTTATAATGAAAAATTGATGTCTTTCACTGTATTATTTATTTATTGGGAATGTCCAGATAGTGATAACTACTCCCAATGTCGTTTATATCTTTTTACACAAATGCACTAATTAGTTATGCAGTTCTTTTCAAAATTACTCTAAAACTCTTGCATTCGGACACTGACTTTTACACCAATGGCGTTTTTGGTTTCTAACTACCTGGCAGAACGACTTGAATATCCCATATGCGCGCCCTTATTTCGCGATCTCGATCGCACAATAATTTGCGTTATAAATGCTTTAAATGTGAATAATAATTTCGTTAATTTACTTAGAATGCTTGGATGAAATACTAACATTCATTTCTTTACCTTTTACCTCTGGCGCTGATATTTTAATACAGTGCTCTCTCGCTAGTTCGTCACCCGCTAGTTCGTCACTCCCAGTAGTTCGTCAAATCTGCAAGTTCTGACACGCACGGGGATGTGTGATGCATTTTATTTCTTTGACGCATGTTATTGTGTTGTTTTTCGTTCATCGGCGGAAGAACGTTTGCAAGTGTGTTACAATTAGTGCTCTGTGAACTTTATCTAATCAAAATGGCCAAAACGAGTAAACGTAAACACGATACACTGACTTTGGAAGTTAAATATGAGATTTTGAAGAAACTAGACGCTGGTTCAAGTCCTAGTGATGTCGCAAGACATTTCAATGTTCCTCGAACAACCGTGAACTCAATACGAGCCAAAAAGAAGAGATAACAAAAGCGATAGTAAACGCTGAAACTAGCATCTCGTCGCGGCAGACTTTGCGTTCAGGAGAAAACAACTTGATGGAAGAGGCTTTGTATTCCTGGTTTCTAAACGAACGCAAGAATCGCAACCCTGCCCATCACCGCGGATATTCTCAAAGCTAAAGCGTTGTTTTTTTACCAGCGTCTGTATAAGAAGGGAGGTTTTAGGGCCAGCGAGGGTTGGTTCAACAAGTTTAAATCCAGACATGGAATCCGCCAGCTTAGTGTTTCCGGGGAGCGCGTTTCTAGCGACGAATCAGCTGTGCTTCACTTTGTCGGCAAGTTTCAAGAGATGGTGAAAGAACATGGCCTCACACCACATCAGGTCTACAACGCCGATGAGACCGGCTTGTTTTATCGACTTCTTCCTAATAAGACTTACGTTTATCGTGAAGAACGGCAGTACCCGGCCGCAAAGTCTCAAAAGAACGCGTAACAATCATGCCGTGTTCGAACGCTTCGGGAACACACAAACTGCCGCTTTGATGATTGGGAAGTCACAGAAACCGAGGGCATTCAAGAATGCCAATTTACCACTCAGTTACCGTAATCAAAGCAAAGCTTGGATGACCGGGGCTCTGTTTATGGAGTGGTTCCATGAAGAGTTTGTGCCGAAAGTTCGCCGATTTCTCAGATCAAAAACCTTCCCTTTGAAAGCGTTACTGGTCGTCGACAACGCACCGGGTCATGGTAAAGACAAACTAGCATCGAGTGACGGCTTCATCCGCGTTCTCTTTATGCCTCCGAACTGCACGCCTTTGTTGCAGCCTTTGGACCAAAACGTGATTCAAAACGTCAAGACAAACTTTAAAAAGAAGATTTTACTGCGACTTGTCAGCCAAACTTCGGACATAGGTCTAGCTCTTAAACAGTTGAACCTCAAGGATGTCGCATTTACAGTAGCTGAAGCATGGGACGCTGTATCGACAAAACTAATCATCACTTCGTGGAAGAAGCTATGGCCACAGCTCGAAACTTCAGCCGAGGACGACGTACCGGTATGGGAACCTGAAGATGACATTCCCTTGGCAGAGTTGGTCACCACAGCAGTAGAACAACATCCAGATTCTGGTCTCACACGAGAAGACATCGAAGAGTGGTGCAACGAGGCTGACTACCAGAGTTTGTCTGACGAGAACTTTCTAGAGGAATTTGAATCGGACCGTTGTAGGTAAGTTTTAACCAAAATTCATTTGGGGAGAACTATTTTTTTCCCAAAAGAACTTGATTTAACGCTTTGTCGTATACGTATTTTTAGTGCTGCTACAAACGAGAACGATGAAAATTCTCAGCTGCCGAAACCTACTGCAACAGTCAAGTCTGACGATGCGCTTGCGGCAATTGAGAAATGCATACTATGGTGCGAGGAGAATTCAGAATCGGCAAGCACCCTAAGCATATTAGCAAAGCTACGGCAAAATATTCTTGTCAAATGTATCAAGGAAAAACAATCAAAAATTGATGATTTTTAACCAAACAAGATTAGTATGTACTGCATTTGCATAATTGAAATTTAATTTTTTTTTACTATGTACTGCTACATATTATGTATTTTGTTCTAAAGAAAGCATGAGTTAATCCTTCTAATTCCATCTGTGTTCATTAAATGTGTTCAATAAATAAAGAGTAACTTATATACAGGGTTAACGAGCATTATCTTTGAAAATTTCAACCCTTTTCTCGAAACTTCCAGTAGTTCGTCAGGGTTGCCGACACCAGGGTGACGAACTAGCGAGAGAGTACTGTATTCATATGTTGGAAATGCAACTTGCAAATTGTAAAAAATTTTTCATCGAGAATAACTTTGCAAATAAGAGGGATACGTAAAGTTGTCAGAATCACTTGTGAAATGCAGAGACATTTTTTTGCATACGTGAAAATTTAATTTTAAAAATATTCGGACGTCGTGTTACCATCGAAAATCGACGGAGTGCATGGTTATCAGGTAAAGTGCTATAAGAGATTTGTTTCTCTCAATTGGAAGTACTTATGTGATCCACAACAACTTCTACTGCTCCAAGTTCTACTTCTACTTCTCCAGCACCATTAACAGGAAATACAGAGCCTGCAACAGCGTCATGTTTGGCAATTATATCGATAACCCACGCCAATGACGACATAACGCCGGATATAGCGGGTCCATCAACACAAACACAATCAGGTATTAAAGTGGATATGACCATTAAAAAATAAAAAATTAAATTTTTTGAAACAAATAAAGCAAATAAATTGAATGTTTTATTTACAGAAACCGTTGATATAGCTCCTACAATTATCACAACTCTAACGACGACTCTTCAACGACTACAGGTTCTTCCGCATTGTCTTTTTCTAAAAAACAAAAAAAGAAATATAAAGGTCGACAACTATCACTACACGCTTTGAGGAATATGAATAGGACACAATTGATAGTCTACATGGCAAAACAGCACAGTACTATGCAATCTACATTAGTCTGATTGATAATTATTTATTATTAACTCGCATCATAAGAACAGGAGATTTCGAGTTATTTAAATATATACTACCAAAATTGCTGATTTATTTTTGCGCTTAATCAACAGAATTATTCACTTTTTTCTCGTATTCTATCACGATGCTTTATGCCGAGTTGATGAGTCTCATCCGGGTTTGGAATCATCTTTGAGAAATAGAAGCTTCGGTAGCAAGCGAACAAATAAGCCATTCTCACGACAACCTATTGACCTCACGATGGAACAAACATACAACGCGAATGCTGCCCGACGCTTATCAGGTGTCGCTCATTTTACAAATTCCATCTCAGCACGTCAACGTGGGTCAAAAAGTCACGGCATACGATCGTCAATAATATCGTATGTCTTCGATAAAGCTAGCTTACATAAAAAGCAGGATGTGGCAGCTGAATTAGAGCAGAGTCAAATCAAGTGCAGCATTATACAATGCGACAAATTTCAAGAAGCGATAAAATCAAATTTGAATCCATTCAGTGCGGAATTGGACAAAGACTGTCTCTTCAATATCAAGACTGGAAAAGCGGCACCAGACAACGTATCGGATTTTTACTCAATGTATTGAAAGACGGTAAGGAGTTTCGGGAGAAATTCATTTCTGAATGTTCAGAAAGTTGTGATCGCTTTGACAAGGCAATTAAAAAGAGAAAGATTTTTAATTTTGCTTCAATCAGTATAAAGAGAAAAGTGACAGTTGGCAATAAAGTTTAAGAAATCCGGATGCAGCGAGATATGTTTGTACGTCTGTTGGCACTCTCGATGAATCCTGAGTTTAAAATCGATCTCGCTAAAGCCTTATCGTATCCTTTAACACCGCTTCCAATGTCACTTTGTCACTTTGATGGCACCGTATGCAAAACAAATAAATCATCGCTATTGAACTTACTGGCAGCAGAAGTGGAGAGTGAAGGACGGCCGTATAAAGATGTGGTTTTATTGGACGGCTTTTTATACTACATCTGATGAAAGACGTGCTAAAATTATATGGAAGTATCGCTAAGAAAATAATACAGATAATTACCAGATACAAAGCTCAACGAATCGACGTACTTTTCGATAGATATTTCCACCCGTCTATCAAAGATTACGAGCATGATTTGCCCCAAGCACGTTCGAATAATTACGTTATCACAGGACCAGATCAAGCTCGGCCTACTGATTTCATGAAGGAACTGCAAAATGAAAATTTTAAGAAAGCTTTCATTCAATTTTTAGTAGAACATTGGGCCAGTGATGAATTCGCCAGCTACATCGGAAATAAAACTGTCAATATCAATTACGATTTCTGTTACAACTTTAGGACTGAAAATAGTAAGGTTTTGCGCACAGTGAATTACCAACTTTCCTGTCAACATCATGAAGAAGCAGACACAAAAATTATATACCATGTGTCAACAATTAATAACTCTAGTAATATATTAATCCGATGTTCTGATACCGATGTGTTGGTTATTTTGTTGGGCAATATGGTGAATTTTCAACAATTTCATAAAATATTGATGGAGGTGGGTGTAGGTAATTCTCAGAGATACCTGGATGTAACAAAACTCTATAACAAGTTGGGAACTTCACTATCACGAACTTTGCCTGGCTTCCACGCCTTTATCGGATGTGATTACAATCCATCATTTTTCCGTAAAGGAAAAAATAAACCATTCAAGTTGTTGAAAGCATTTGAAGATTACCAAAGAGCATTTGGAGATCTAGGTGCTAAAAATGTTGATGCATCTGCAGTGTTTCCCATCATAGAAGAGTTTGTCTGTCAAATGTACAGTGTAAAACATGTAGATACGGTCGATGAAGCGCGGTTGGAGTTATTTAATCAAACTTACAAGGCAGAAAGTACTGAAGACGCCTTTCCCAGAAAGATTTGTAATTTCGATGCATCGAACTTACCACCATGCTCGTCTGAACTACACCAACAATTACTAAGGAGTTTGTACATCGCTAATGTTTGGTTTAATGCAAATTTGCAGCAGTCAACTGAAAAATTACCAGAAAACCATGGCTGGTATATTAATGACGAAAAAATACGAGTTCCTCTGGTTCCAAGGAGACCAATTGCCTCAATTCGTTAGTGATATACTCACGGATACTTCGCGTACAACCAGCAAAGATGACGACGGTGATTCTGAATCAAGTATATAGATTTAGCAGCAAATATGAGAGTAATATTGCATTATTCATATCAATTTGTTTAACTTTATAGACATGGACTCCAGAGCATCAAGTGATCTGGATTCAGCAGACGAAGAGGAAAACAATTCTGGTGGGCTCGAAGAAGAATATTAAATGTTTTCACATATGTTTTTTATGTATTAAAATTACTTTACGTCTACTAAATAAAAATGTTTGAAAATTAGTTTTCTTTTAGAAAAAATCTATTAAAATTATTCTTTTAATTCACATACCACGATTCTTTCAAAAAAAAAATTTTTTCCATTGCTAACATTAATTTTGATGTTTCTTGAAATATATTTTATTAATTTCATGTATTCCTTGAAACATTTTTGGACATTTTGTTGAAATCCTATAATGATATTAAATCAATAAAATGTCCAATATATATTTATAATATTCTGATCCATGTGGAACATAAAATTTTAAAATAAATACGATTTTTTAACAAATTTTTGTATTTTTTTCTTGGCAATTGTATTTTAATCAATCATGATACTACAATTATATACATGTATCATAATTTGAGGTTCTCAGTCGATACTGATTATTAAAATTTTTGTTTTCACTATATCTCCAAAATCAAGTAAGATAGGTACGTAAAAAATTAAGTAAAAATATTTATATATTTTTTTTTATTTCCTCTATATCGCAGAAACTAAGCGAGATACGAAAAAGCTAATAAACCCTTTTTGTAGAGAATTTAATTTCCTATAAAAAACGTCTAGACAACTTTTTCGTATCCCTCTTATTAGCAAAATTATTCTCAAATGAAAAATTTTTTTACAATTTTCAAAGTTGCATTTCAACGTATGAATATTAAAATATCAGCTCCAAAGGTAAAAAAGGTAAAAGAAATTAATGTTTGTGTTTCATACAAGCATTCTAAATAAATGAACAAAATTAGTATTTACATTTAAAGCATTTATAACGAAAATTATTGTGCGATCGAGATCACGAAATAAGGGCGCCCATATGAGATGTTCAAGTCGTTCTGCCAGGTAGTTAAAAGCGCCATTTTGTTCTGCCAATTGTTATGTACACTTGAAATAGTTGGTACAATAACATACTAAAATATAAAGCTTAACTAAATAATAAAAGTTCATTGCTCCAGCGACATGTTGGGAGCGTTCTGCCACTCTCTTAGAACCGTCCAATCGATCTACCAATGTTATATCGATTTGTAGGGTACCAAAGGACTACTGGAAAAAATCTTAGGCTTAACTAAATAATAAAAAGATGCGCGTTTTTTAACAGATTGAGGGCGTTCTGCCACCCCCTTGAAACCGCGATCATGGCTAATCCTTACGGATTGCACTCAGTTAGGTCCTCCACAACAGTTTCTCAAAAAATAGGCTTTAACTAAATCATCACTCAAAATGTCACTAGTTCTTAGACTAAAATACTAATTAATCGTTCTTTAGATTTTATTATGTAACGAAAGTAAACAATCTGAAGAGATACTAACAAATTAACTAAAAATATTACGAGTAATCAATGTTACTTTAATTTCAACTTCAGCAACTTCTGTGGTAGTGGAAGGTTTGTTTGGGCCTTCTATGTTAACAAATTTGTAGGATAAAGATGTTGATGGCTCGTCGGTTAACAAGTGTGTTGGTTGACTTGATTGAATTTTGTTTAGTAGTGAATCCTTAATATACGATTCACAAACTGCTGAAGATCTCCATCTTCCATGTTGTTTAATACCTACCAAACCTTCACCACAATTGGCCAACAACGTGACCAAACTTCTACGGAAGCAACGACCAGTAAAGGTCCAAGGTTCTGGAAGCCTAAGGAATTCTGCAACTTTCATTGGGATTTTGCCGATAGTGTTTATCCCCACGGGAGTATTAACACATTTTCCATTAGTGTATGTAAGGAAAAACCGTTATTTATTTATATATTCGTATGGTACATTTTAAATATTGTATTGTGAGGTAAGTGTTATGTATGGTGCCCCAGAAAATCAGTATAAACCTGTATTGTGTGGTGACAAAACCGTGTGTAATAGTGAATTGGTTTGTCTTGGAAAAGCATTTGCTTCAAAGTTTAGGAAAACCACTAAAACCTAAACATGTCAACCCTTACCCACCTTAGTATTCATATTCACATTATTCAAGTGTGTAAATATTACAGAAGGTAAATAAGAACATACAATATAACAGCACAGCTATTGCATGACGACTTTTGATTATTTGATTTTCAAAGATCGTTATATTTTTGCAGTTTATCGATCCATGGCATATGAGTAACGGCTAATGTTTTTGGAACGCCTGTTTTTGTTTCTAGAATAGATATTACTACAACATCCTTTCGGAAGTCAATATTAGCGGGTTCTTCTCGCCTTAACGCTCCTGATATACCTAGTATTAATGCGACCTAAAAATGTTTAAAATAAGAACAATAAGAATACATATAATTTACGTTATTTGTGTTGGACCTTCATCATGAGGTATGAACAATCTGGTGCTTCTTCTAAAAACATCGTTATTTGATCTTCTTGTAGCACTGCAGATTTTTCGGACGATGATTTTGTGTTTCTCTTTTTTAAAAATGCACTTAATTTAGTAAATTCAGAAATGTTTATGTTGTTGTGAACTGTTAGGCACAGTTTAAGCATCGAGTATAGAGACCACAGAGACTTTTTGTTTTCATACTGTACAAAATAAGTTAACATGAAGTTTTTTGTAAATTATGTAATATTTTTCTTCTCATACCAGTCGATAAATTTGTGATATCTTGATCGACTCCTAGACGGCAGCAAATTTGATACAGTTTGCTTTGCAATCTGTATGATTTAAGGCGGCGCCAACACTTTACTAGAATCGCACATTTTTGTATTTGCAGCAAACAAAAGACAAAGCAGCAAAATTGAAAACAATGATAGATTTGAAAAAATCAAGCAATTGGCGGGACAGTGCTACCAACTCAATTTTTTGCAAATAACTAAACTGTAAATTTATTTATTTATGAATTACTATTACATTTATTCGTTACAAAATAATATTCCTCACTTTTTCGAAAAAATATTTCCCGTATTCGCATTAATGCCGCACTTCCCTAACACGTTAGGTAAATAACTATAACTTTGTTTCGGCTAAGACCCAGACTTCTAGCGCCAAATAGTCCAGGTCTTACTGCACCCAGGTTATAATCGCAACTACTATAATTTTCCATCGGTGATTATTTCAATTAATTGAAATTAATATAGTTTATATTGCGATAAGTTCGTCTTCACCATTTGCTTATTATTTGAACTACTAATTCTAATCAGCTGAAGAGACCATTACTTCACTGCAAAATGTTGTTAGACAATAATTTACGTGTTGCATTTGCGGTAACACTCTCGATGTCCTTCTTTTTGGAAAATATATATCGAGATTGTTCGTAACCCATTCAAAATACCGCGCAATATACAGGGTGTTGCTATATTCCACCGACAACGCTCTACCCCAGAGAGGTCTCGTAAATTGGTGAATTTTGATATAAGAACATGAACTCTTAAACGGCTTAGTTGCTGAGATACAGGGTGTTGAAAGTTTAAAATCAAATATGTCTTTATAATTTTTTTTAATTTGCGGACCAAATGCTTTTAAGAAAGTCATATTTTGACATAAACTAACTTTTTAAAATTTAACCAGTGGCGAGCAATAAGGGTTACTAACAACTTTTACACTCCTATTTTTACGCCATTGAAGCAAACAGTTTTTAAATTTTTTTAAATCTCTATTCATTTTTGGTCGAAAAAGTAATAACATTTATGGTGTTAAAATAAGCGGTCTTGAAGATATTTGCTAACATAGTGTGCGTATTAATAAAAACGGACAATTAGAATAAATCAATTAATAACCACATTTTTTTCAATAAATTAACTTCTCTTACTTTATTAGAAATTAAGCTGTTTTCAAATGATTTATTTCTCCAATTTCGTTTACCTTTTCTATAAAAAGTTAGTTTCTAGTGTAATTTTTTATAGGTAAAAATGCTCTCTTTAATTTTTATTTTAATTTTCAACACCCTGTATCTCAGCAAGTAAGCTTTTTAAGGGTTGATGTTCCTATATCAAAATTCATCAAGTTACGAGACCTCTCTGGGGTAAAGCGTTGTCGGTCAAATACGGCAACACTCTGTATATGGAACATCGGGATGATAGAAACTGGCGGTTTGCATTCACGATTTTTGGTTAATAGAAAAAATAAGAATAACGACACATGGGTGTTTGGGATCGGAAAACCGTTCATAAAAAAATGTGTTCATCAACTAACAATAAATAAGTTTATTTATTTGTTAGTAAGATTTTAAAATATATTTTTCAGATACTATAAATATTACAAATGAAAAATATCGATTAAAGTTATAAACATACAAAATTAATTTGTGGCTATTCAAATCCGCAGGAAGATTAAAAAAATGGACCTAAAAAACTAAATAATATTAATTGCACCTCTATATTCGTAGTAAAATAAAATATTTCTACTATTTTACTTTAGCAATTCACGATTTGGATCAACGAATCTTAAGACTTCTCTATAAGAGAATAAGATAAATGATAATTAAAATAATTTAAAATTATTTCAGTATCAAATAATAATTGAATTAAAGAAAACAAACAACAATTGACTGTAAAAAATATTCTGAGATATTAATGTGAATACATTAAATGAAAAATTATTCTAAAACTATTCTTTTCAAATCATGGATATTATGCTAATTTAAATTAATTTAAATCTATTTAATTTAAATAATTATTCTCTAGAGATTCTTGTAATATTTTTGTGCTGTCTGGATCTGGACCGCACTCGATTATTTTAAATAGAACACCTTCTATATTATTTTATATTTAAACTTGTAATTAAGTTTGGGATACATTTTATTAAAGTAGTGTTTCTCTAAAATAATTATTTTTTGAGATATCAAATAATTTGTAAAAATTTTGTAACTTGCAGTCTTCTAGAAAAACTTTAATTTCTTAGAAATGGAAGGAAATCAGTAAACAAAATTTTCAAGATACTTGGAAGATTGGCCAAACTGTCAAACTTAGAGTTTGAATTTTGTTTTCATATACTGAGTGTGCGAATTTTGAGCAACATTTTAGGTATTTCAAACTGCCAAAACATATTTTCAAATAGAAAGGTTATAATCCTTTTGACCAAATAATTGTAAATTTAATTCCAACCTTAAATGTACAAGAAATTTTATGTAAAAATTGAAGGTACCTTAATTTTTGCACTCAAAATACAATAATTTTCGGTATTTATAAAATATTTACCGTTTCCATTAACTTATACGCTACGATATTGATATCTAGTTAGCCTAGACCAGTTCCTTGCATTAACAAAATATTGCGTTACCATAGCAACGAACAATAACTTATTAGAAGTGTCAGTGTAAAGTTAGACGTCAAAAAGTAAACCAGAGTCACGCAATAAATTAAATGAAAAAGATGTCCACCGAAATTGTGAAAATCAAAAAATTGGAGTATCGAGCCATCATCAAGTACCTGTATTTAAAAGGGTTAAGAGGTAAGCAGATTTACGAAGATATGCTTAATACCCTTGGTGATCAATGTCCTTCGTATGCGACCGTCAAAAATTGGAATGCAAGCTTCAAAAGAGGTAAATTTTCCATTGAAGATGATGACCGATCGGGAAGGCCAGTTTCTGTGTCAGTCCCCGAAAATATCGATGCAGTTCATGACATGATTTTATCAGACCGTCGAATTAGGCTAAAACGGATATCTGAAGCACTGAATATTTCATACGAACGCGTTCATCATATGATTCACGTCAATTTGGACATGAGAAAAATTGCTGCAAAATGGATCCCCAAATGTTTGAATGTTGACCAAAAGCGTGCAAGGGTAGAAGCATCGCGTTCGATTTGTGTTCGATTTGAAAACAATATGTAGACTTCTTAAACCGAATTGTTACTATGGATGAGACTTGGGTACATTTCTACAATCCAGAAACAAATCAACAATCGATGGAATGGAGACACTCTGGTTCTCCAAGACCTAAGAAGTTTCGTGTTCAAAATCTGCTGGAAAAGTTCTTGCTTCAGTTTTTGGGATTGCCATGGAGTAATCATGATTGATTTTTGGATAAGGGTAGAACAATAACTGGAGATTACTATTCGACATTACTGACTACTCTACGGGAAAATATTAAAGAGAAAAGACGCGGAAAGCTATCCAAAGGTGTTTTGTTTTTGCAGGACAACGCCCCTGCACACAAATCTCATGTTGTCATGCAAAAAATTTGTGATTTAAGGTTTGAATTACTAGAAAACCGCCTTATTCACCCGATTTGGCTCCGTCCGACTATCACCTCTTTCCTCAACTGAAAAAAAGTTTAAAAGGTCGTAAGAAGAAACATTTTTTTTGAAAGGTCTAGAGACGTTGCATGTTCGCTGTAATAAATGTATCCAATTAAGAGGAGAATATGTTGAGTAATAAAATATTTTGACATTGAAATTTTGTTTGGTTCTATAGTAGGCTAAAAATTATTTAATATATCCTCGTAGTATATCGTTTAAATGCTAATTAATTGTACTAATCCCTAAAAAGATATATAGGGTGATCCATTTAAAATCTTGAGATATTGCTTGGTTTACATTTTGCTTTGCTTTGTATTAATAAAGTTTCCAATAATAAAAAGAATTAATACTAATTACAGTTAATGATATAAAAAATAACATGTTAAAAAAAATATATGTTAAATTATTTCAAGAAATTTTATAACAGAGCGTTAAAGTGCGTGTTATTTTTACTGAAAATTAGCTATATCTTCTAAAATACAATGTATAATATATTGACATGCTATGCATTTTAAAGCTCTTGATGAGATCTAATTGAACCTAAAAAAATATGATATGTTCCATTTAAAAAAATGCAAGTTTATGCTCCAACCGCTCATTGGAACATTCTGCATATTGCATTTATCGACTGGTGCTGTGGAAAAAGTCAAACGTAAATTTAACAAATTAGACAATTCGTAATAGTAGTAGGTAGTGTAATTCGCATGTAATGACTATTAAGACACTCGCAACGTCTATTAGGAATTTCGCTTTTGTCTTATTTTCTAATAGCATTGCTCGTGTCTTAATAGTAAACATTACATGCTTATTGCACAATATACTAATGTACAATTGTTTAAAATATTTATTTCTCAGCATTTAAGAAATATTATATTTTTATTTAAAATAAAAAAAATATGTTAAAGAAATATTCAGCAGCATCTGTGAAAATATACAGTGTGTCTAAAATTCGATGCTCACCATTGGTATTTTGGAAACGGTAAGAGTTACAGGGTCGGTTAAATGGAACAATATGGAGGTATTTATCTTACCTCTTCAGACCTTCTCTTGTTTTTCCAAAGAAATGCGTTGCCTACTAGATATTGCAAAAAAAGTGAAAATCGGCATTTTCTTTAAACTTGCGTAGAATCCACACTATTTATCCTATCAAAAATATGTAAATATAAAAGTTGTAGACATTTAGATATTGAATAATATGCGTCATTAAAATATTTTTTGCTTGCATCAGTAGCGAAATATGACCCAAAGTTGCATTTTTTTAAATGGAAATGATAATTTATTTTTATACAGTTGAATTACTTGATTTTTCCTTTTCAACGATATAAGGTTCGAGCTATTTATCTTGTGTACTTTAGAAGATATAAAGAAAAATCGTTTTTGAGATCTGTAGATGTATTTTAAAGCACATCACACTATCCATGATTGCAAATTTTTAAGAAACAAACAACTGCACATCAAATCTGTCAATAATATTGTTACAGTAGTATCGTGTCAGAACTTGTAGTTGTTGTAGTAAGCTATTCATATTCAAAATTGATGATGCAGTTTTCAAACCATGAAAAAACGGACATGTTTGTTGTCTACATAAGATGCCATCGTAATTCAACTGCGGCAGCAAATGAATATCACAACTTATACCCCGAAAGAAGGCAACCTCACAGAACTTTGTTTTCCCGACTCGAGCAAAATCTTCGACAAGGTGGATCCTTCACCGCCATTCGTCCTACAACCTATCAAAAGACAATGAGGATGCTGAAATAGCTGTTCTAGCCGCTGTTAATGTTGAGCCTTCCGTTTCAGTAAGAAAAATTTCGAATGACAGTGGTATGGCAAGAAGTTCAGTACATTATGTTTTAAAAAGAAGAAATTTCATCCTTATAAGCCAATGATATGCCATCATATCAAAGAGAATGATTATGCTCGAAGAGTTACATTTTGTAGATGGTACCTGGATGAAGTTACAAACGATAATTCTTTTCTAAAAAAATTCTTTGGAGCGATGAAAGTAGATTCACAAACCACGGCATTTACAATCGGCATAATTATCATTATTGGAATAATGAAAATCCGAAAATAGTTCGAGAATCGCGTTTCCAAGAACGATTCGGATTTAACGTGTGGTGCGGTATTTTGGGAAATTGTTTGATAGGTCCATTTATTTATAATCAAACGCTTAATTCGACTAGATATCTTCAACTGCTGCAAGCCGAAGTCGAAGATGCATTGGACGAGCTACCTATTCAAGAAGAAAGAAGTATTTTGTTTCAGCAAGACGGCGCCCCGGCCCATAATTCCAGGATCGTCACTGAATATTTATCAGCAAGATTTGGGAAACCGTTGGATTGGAACAAACGGTCCTATACGTTGGCCTGCGCGATCACCAGATTTGTCCATACTAGATTTTTCCTGTGGGGACACATAAAAATTTAGTATACGTTGTCAATTATGAGAACGTTAATGATTTGCAGCAGAGCGTCATGCAGGCCTTTAATTCAGTTAGCGTCCGTCAATTAATGAATTGCCGAATAAATATTGAAAAACGCTATACAAAATGTTTAGAAGTCAATGGCCGCACTATTGAGAATCTTTTATAGGAAAACTCATTCGTTTTACGATGTTATCCACCCGTTATGTTTTTTGTTATTATTGCTTACAACTTGGTAACATTATAAATCTGCCTCAAAAATGATTTTTCTTTATATCTTCTAAAGTACACAAGATAAATAGCTCGAACCTTATATCGTTGAAAAGGAAAAAAATCAAGTAATTCAACTGTATAAAAATAAATTATCATTTCCATTTAAAAAATGCAACTTTGGGTCATATTTCGCTACTGATGCAAGCAAAAAAATATTTTAATGACGCATATTATTCAATATCTAAATGTCTACAACTTTTATATTTACATATTTTGATAGGATAAATAGTGTGGATTCTACGCAAGTTTAAAGAAAATGCCGATTTTCACTTTTTGCAATATCTAGTAGGCAACGCATTTCTTTGGAAAAACAGAGAAGGTCTGAAGAGGTAAGAAAATACCTCCATATTGTTCCATTTAACCGACCCTGTAACTCTTACCGTTTCCAAAATACCAATGGTGAGCATCAATTTTGGACACACTGTATATAAAAAAATATTTTGGTAAATATTAAGGATATACAGAGTGATTTATTAATAAGTGTAAATATTTTACACAGAAAATCCTAAGCCCTAAAATATGTAAGATTTATACCAAAACGAATTATGAGTCTGTACTGAGATACAGAGTGCTTTATATCAAAATCTAAAAATTGTTTGCAATTTAAAATATTTGATAAATATTTTCTTAAAATATTTACGTGATATTAATTTCAAATATTTCGTATATGTTGACCTAAAATATTTAACAAATATGTCTCTATAATATTGTTTTAATGTATAAAGTGTTACTTTTAAATGTTTGATTAACATTATTTACTAATATTTAGATAATATTTTATGCTGCAAGGGAGGTATATCTAAAGAAATTCAATGTTTTGAAACAATAACGCCTGGAATTGACAGATTCAAATTCAAAAACCTGATGTTGACATATGAAGTGTTCGCTCCAGTAGCCCCAACATTGCACTTTAAGAATTTTATTATTTAAAGACATCTGGATGTAATTGATCAACATGTTTATTTAAAACCACCACAAGGTTTTGTAATTTAAAAATAATAACATAAGGTATATCGTTTAAAAATCCGTCTATGGATTAAAACAGGATTTTAGGACATGAAATGCTGAGGGTAAATAAAGTTTTATCAAAATTTAAGAATAAAATTCCTGAATATGAGCCATGTTTAGTTGCAAAAAAATAGAAATTAATTGATTTTGATTGCACTCTATGTGGATAATTTTTTTATTTTTTTTAATGACTGCAAAAGCAGAAAAAAATATAAAGCAAAATTAAGTTTAATCCTTAAGAGGAGGATTTTGGCAACATCCGCCCGGGATTTCAACAAATGTCGCGTCGATCGCTTATAACACCTTTTTTAAATGATTTTTTTTATAAGTAACATATAGATGTTGGTAGTCTCTAATAAGCAAAGTTTCTTACCGCTCAAACAATGTTAAAAATTTGAAATTAAAAGGTTCCAATTAATGCTTGCGTTTTATCGTCTTATGCTTAGGTATCATATGTCAATCCGTATCAATACTCATTGTGCATTTATTTTTTATCGTCATATGTCAATAGGTGTCGTTTGTGTATTTATTCGGACAGTGCGTATGTTTTTGAGTTTGTATACCTATTATATAAACAAAATACTTTACTGTTTGTGTAAGTGACTGTAAATATAATTTATAATCACAAGATATCTACTTTGTACAGGTAAAGAAAATTTCACTTTTTAATTGTAACCGCTTTATTATTATTATTTACCATAATAAGTAGTGATGTTTGACTTGTAATGTTTGCTACTAGATGGCGATGCCGTTGAAAATAAGGTAAAGTTATTTGACGTCATCTATCCCCCGCAACCAAAATCATTCACGCATAACATGTATTCCCCTCCTGATAACCGTCTATTATAAAAGCCGCCGCTCCTGCTCTAATCACTACCCTTACTTCCCACCGAATCCGACTGAAACCAGAGGCCGATCCCGTCAAGCAACGCTACTACCCCACAACCCGGCGATGCAATCCATAATAAATGCCGAAATCGACAAAATGTTGGAAGAGGGTATCATTGAGCCCTCAAGAGCCCCTGGAGTTCGCCCGTTGTGCTGGTAAAGAAGTCGTCGCGTATCCTTTGCCGTTTATTCACAGTATCCTAGATAAAGCTCAAAGGGGGCCAGATACGTACAGCAAACTAGACTTGAAGCAAGGCTACCTGGCAAGTTCCGATGAAGCCTGAGAGCCGGTCCATTACCGCATTTACCGTACCCGGCCGAGGCCTCTTTCAATTTAAAGTAATGCCATTTGGATTACACTCCGCTCCCGCTACTTTTCAACGCCTCCTGGACACAGTCATCGGCCCCGAACTCGACTCCAAGGCGTTTGCTTACCTGGATGATATAATCGTCAGTTGGAAAAACCTTTGAAGATCATCTCCAAAACCTCACTGAGGTCTTCCAAAGGCTAAGAGAGAGTGGCCTACAATTACAAAGAGACAAAAGTTGCTTTTGTCAGAATAATGTTAAGTACCTTGGTCATGTGTGGTGACTGATTCCGGAATTCAACCCGATCCCGAAAAGGTGGAGGCCATTGTTAAGATGGGGGCGCCAACTACAGTAAAACAAGTTCGTCGCTTCTTGGGTATGGCTTCTTGGTATCGCAAAATTCATTGCGAACTTCGCTCCAAGTAGTACATCCTCTCACACAATTATTAAAATAAATCCACATCTTCAGATGGGGATCCGACCACGAAGAGGCCTTCCGGAAATGAAGCAAGCTTTAAACGACCAGCCCCGTCTTGGCGTGTCGGATTTCAGCGTCCCTTTGCCCTACAAACGGACGCCAGCACCACTGGGATAGCAGCCGTGCTTACCCAAGTCCAACAGGGCGAAGAACGGGTAATTGCCTATGCCAGTAGAGCCCAACACCGCCGGAAGAAATTATGCCACTGTGGAACAGGAATGTGGCTGTGGTATGGAGTATCAATAAATTAAAAAGGATATTTTGAAGGATACCGTTTTACCGTGATTAGCGATCACCGCAGCTTAAAATGGCTCCGCACTTTGTAAATCCCCTTCCTCCCGATTGACTAGATGGGTTATGGAATTGCAACAGTACGACTTTGAGGTGAAGTATCGCAGCGGTGCCAAAACCAAGTCGCCGATGCTTCTATATCTCGCATGTTCGAAAAATCCCCGAACCCGTCACCAAACGTTTCCGCTGTCCGACCGACCGAATCAACCGCCGTACAACCGTCCTGTCGTGGATAGACGCCTGGAAACAAAAAATTATTACAAAATCCGTCCGGATATCCGGGATACAAAGCTAGAAAGTGGTAATTTATTCCGAAACTTTCCAGATTCATCCACGACGATCACCGAAGGGTTTCATACTCCATGGAAGCTGTGTGTTCCGAAATACCGTCGCATCGAGGTACTCAAAGAGTGTCACGATCAACCGGAAGCTGGACATCTAGGGGTGGCTAAAACCATAGCCCGAATATATCAGCACTATTATTGGCCCACTATTTTTAGGGACGTTACGGTACATACGAGAATTGCCACGAGTGCTCTCGCTACAAGTCACGAACAGAGCCCAAACTAGGGAGATGCACTTTTCCCCAACGAACGGTCCCTGGGAAACCATCAGCACCGATCTTATAGGCCCTTTCCCCGGTCGACTCGAGGACATACATACGCATTAGTCTTCCAGGATCGGTTCACCAAGTGGGTGGAAATCCTGCCCGTCCGTAAGGCCACCGGTGAGGTGGTCACAAAAGCCTTTAAGGAGAATATTATTTCGTTTTGGGGTCCCGCGAACAGTTGTATCAGATAATGGGACACCCTATGGCAATCGCTTGTTTCAGGGTACTCTGTCCGAATTTGGCATCCAACACCGCTTGACTCCACCGTATTCTCCGCAAAACAACCCCGTCGAAAGAACGAATAAGGTTATTGGAACGATGTTAGCGCAAAACTGCCAAGAAGACCAAAAGACTTGGGACGTTCGACTTCCGGAAATTATGTACGCCATAAATTCGGTCAAACACAGTTCAACTGGATTTAGCCCTGCCATGCTCAATTTCGGACGCGAATTGGAGACACCCGAGCTATTCATACTCGAGTTGATCAGCCGGAGGAGCTGCGGAAGAGGACTCATGCAGATCATGCGTCACAGTTAAGTAAACTTACCGTTCTAGTCGATTTAGCCCGTCATCATCTATCTCAAGCGTTCGACACTCCAGAGCACTATTATAATCTCCGAAGGACACCCTACAGTCCCGAGTAGGGGAATTGGTCTTTAAAAGAATCACTTTCTTTCCGATGCCTCCAAAAACTTCGCTGCGAAGTTAGCCCCTAAATATTCCGGACCGTATCGCATCAAAGAGGTTCTCTCCCCCACCATTATTTTATTAGAGGATCCTATAACCCGCAAGACCGTCGGAAGAGTGCATGTGCAAGAGATAAAGAACCCTTTCCCAGGGGATCCCTCTCCCTCTCTGAATTCGGGCCTCTTAAATGCGAAACACGGGGGGCGTTTATAGGTCAGTCCAAGAAGAATCTACGATGGCACCCATCCGGATTAAACACGATGCGCGAGTGGGCCTATGCTAAGAAGACCCGCCGGCCAAAATTCCGCATCCGGCCAGCGGAATCCGGATTATTACCGCAACCCGGATTGGCAAGATATGGGTCCGATTTTCTTAGCTAGGGATCTAACGCAAACCGAAGAGAAGTTGGAGCGTTTACAACTCCGGAGAAGACGCCTCCGCCGTCCGAACCTCGACCGCCAAAAACACCTCCAGCCCAGATGCAGAACCTGCTAGAGGAGCTGTTCGGGTCACCAGAGACGCCAACCCCGGTTGTCCCGCTGACCGATGTCTCCCCACCGGTATTGGCAGTAACTGAAACCCCGCCATTTTAAAATTGCCCGAGGCAAGAACCTTCTGGGCCTGCAGCAACTCACCGGAAGAGAGAGGCAAAAGACCCTCAAGAAGATGAGGAAGGTTAGAATACCGGTTGGAAGATTCGGAGTATGTTACCTTCCACCGGTCGGAAGCCGAGGCACTGGGAATCCTGCCTTTAAACCGAACACCGTGTCAGGTCTAGTCGACGAAGGGGTGTAATGTTTGCTACTAGATGGCGATGCCGTTGTAAAATAAGGTAAAGTTATTTGACGTCATCTATCCCGCAACCAAAAATCATTCACGCATAACATGTATTCCCTCCCCTGATAACCGTCTATTATAAAGCCGCCGCTCCTGCACTCTAAAGACACTTCGTCTTCGACTTCTTCTCCTGAGTGCCTTCCTCTCGAAATCCTCTCTGAAGAAACCGTTCCAAAGCTTCTAGTGCATCCGTTCTGAAACTCCGCCGTATACTATTTTCTAACTCTCGTAAAACTAATACTCTCTTACCTCTGCAGACATCAAGCGACACTGATTAAGTTCGGCTGCAGATTGCTTGCTTGCGGGGCTCCCGTTTAACCAACTAAGACACTGTGCGAACACTGATTTAGTTCGGCTTGCGCGCCAGTGTCCCTTCCGTCTATTTATCCACTACCGACCTGACTAAGTTCGGGACGGAGCTAAGACCACCCCCTCCGGTACAAAACCATCCTTATCCGAGACATCTTCGATTCACCGAACGTTAATAAAAACATCCGCAGACCTATTCTGCCGGCGACTCCGATTAATAACGGTGGGCTATTTAAACCGACTTCTAAAAGGACCGAAGAAGTCTTCAAGTCACGGTGAGGCCGTTCGTTAACCACCCCTTCGAGTTGGTAGCCTCCTGGGGGATAAAACATCAAGTCCTGGGATACTTGTCGGATAGCCACACCGTTCCAGAACCGACCTGAAACCAGAATCATATTACGGTAAACCTAATATCGTTATTACTTACAGTACACCACAAAGGGCTGCTCGTCGTGTCTGGTCCTGCTTGAAACCCGTACGTCCGCACCACCTCATTTCACTGGCCTTAGAAATTAATTCGTCAGCTGGTTGGCTGTGTCTCCGCCAACGCCGCAATATACCGACACGACGAATATAGAAACAATTTTATTTTATTTTGTTATTACACGTAATATTTTCTTATTTCTTTTTTTTGTAAAGCCAATTTTATTATTATTATTATTTTGTAATACTTTTGAACTCTGGATTTACTTCATTTTTTTGCGACTGAAGTTACCCGCGGTAGAAATAAATTCTGTATGAAATCTTTTTGGCACTTATAAATTAAAAGTTACATTCATAAGGCCAGGGATAATACATGGCGCCCGAGCAAGGGACCGAAAAAATTACTTCAGTCGAGAAAAATAGCCGTCAAAATTAAAAAGACCGTCCGAAATAATTATTTATTAATTTTCCGTTTACAGAATTAATTTATTTTCCGTTACAGCATCCGTTTGAAGTCTATTTTCCGTTCGAGTTTAATTTTTATTTCTTTTCAGAATCGATTTTATTTTTTCTTTCAGTGAACAATGGAAACTTCGCCTGAAACTCGAATTTAGTTGGATCTACAAACTTAAGAAGAAAGATCTGACTGACCGTTTGAAGATGTTTCGACTGACTACCGAAGGAACCGTAGAAGAGCAGCGAGCTCGTATGGTTCATTTCATCCGGACTGGAGAAGGTCCTGCAGCAAGCGAAGAAGAGTCCGTTACCGTTACCCCAAGCGTCTTAAAACAAGAAGCAACCACCACACCGTTAACCGCCAGGGCTCAATTATGTGACCGCATTCGCAAATGGAACGTAAAGTTCGATGGGAATGGAGACGCCGTGTCATTCATGGAAAGGCTTGAAGAACTTCAAGAATGTTACGAAATACCTCCAAACGAACTGCTGTTGGCACTACCCGAATTATTGAAGGATAATGCGCTCTCATGGTATCGAAATAACAGAACCAGCTGGCAGACATGGAACGAGTTCATTCCCAGCTTCCGCCGACAATTCCTAACGCACCGATACCGATACCAGCTAGAAGAAAAAAAAAAAAAATACGAAACCGGCTACAAAACTCTAAAGAAACCGCATCCCAATACGTTACCGAAATCTCCACGTTAATGCGTAGACACGGCGGAATGTCCAAAGAAGTACAGCTGGAGAGGATATATGAGAACCTGCGGGTGGAATATAAACACTACATTCGCCGGCGAGACTTCTCTCAACTCAGTGACTTAATGGACATGGCCGCGCAATACGAAGCTCTGCCCAAAAGATCGGAAGCCACCAAAGTAGTTACCATTAACCAGGAAGAACGCTCCCCTGTTGTCAGACAGGTGTCCACCGGGAAGAAGCAAGTAGCGTCACCGCAACCCGGCTGGAAAAACCCGTAACTGCAAGATCAGAACCCGTGAGGGTAGACACCGTTCAAACTTTAAATACAAACCGACTTGAACCGGTATGCTGGAGGTGTGGCAGCTACGGACATGGAGAGGCCAATGTAGCCGTCCGTCTAAAATATTCTGCTCTCGTTGCGGCCGCCCGAATGTGCTTTCTAAGGATTGCCGGTGTCCGGGAACGCCTTTCGCCCGCGGAGGACATAAGGCCACTCCCGCGACAGAAGGGCGCAGCCTGTCACACCAAATCGGAAACCGAAACCGCCGACTGGAACCTCTGGTTGCAGAAAGTAAAGGCTTACTTCACTTTAAACCATGCGCCCTTCATAACGCCTCCATCGACGCCCGGCTATTTGCACCAGTAGAAATAGCGAATAAAAAGGATGGTGGGCACTGGTGGATAGCGGGTGCGGCCCGGTCATACGATTAACCAAAGAATCCTCCGATGGGCAGCAGCACCACCCCGCTCCAGCAACAACCCTGGTAACCCAAGTTTTGTTAGCTGATGGGAACACTACTGATGCCACTGGTCCATACCGTATTCCGTTCAAGCTCGAGGGGATTTTTGCCGTATTCGAGGTGTTCTGTATACCGACCTTGTCCACTGAGATGATCTTAGGACTCGATTTTCTTAGGACGTTTGGAGCAACCGCTTAATCTAAACAAAAATGTGCTAGAGATAGGCATGATAGAAACACCATTATCAACTAATTCTATCCCCGGAGTAAGTGGTATTCAGTCGTTAACGAGTGACCAAGCGAGACAGCTCAATCAGTTCCTAGAACGCGAGATAAAGTTGTTCGGATCACGTCCAGGAATCACTACCCTTACTTCCCACCGAATCCGACTGAAACCAGAGGCCGATCCCGTCAAGCAACGCTACTACCCCCACAACCCGGCGATGCAATCCATAATAAATGCCGAAATCGACAAAATGTTGGAAGAGGGTATCATTGAGCCCTCCAAGAGCCCCTGGAGTTCGCCCGTTGTGCTGGTAAAGAAGTCGTCGCGTATCCTTTGCCGTTTATTCACAGTATCCTAGATAAGCTCAAGGAGGCCAGATACGTCAGCAAACTAGACTTGAAGCAAGGCTACTGGCAAGTTCCGATGAAGCCTGAGAGCCGGTCCATTACCGCATTTACCGTACCCGGCCGAGGCCTCTTTCAATTTAAAGTAATGCCATTTGGATTACACTCGCTCCCGCTACTTTTCAACGCCTCCTGGACACAGTCATCGGCCCCGAACTCGACTCCAAGGCGTTTGCTTACCTGGATGATATAATCGTCTTGGAAAACCTTTGAAGATCATCTCCAAAACCTCACTGAGGTCTTCCAAAGGCTAAGAGAGAGTGGCCTACAATTACAAGAGACAAATGTTGCTTTTGTCAGAATAATGTTAAGTACCTTGGTCATGTGGTGACTGATTCCGGAATTCAACCTCGATCCCGAAAAGGTGGAGGCCATTGTTAAGATGGGGGCGCCAACTACAGTAAAACAAGTTCGTCGCTTCTTGGGTATGGCTTCTTGGTATCGCAAATTCATTGCGAACTTCGCTCAAGTAGTACATCCTCTCACACAATTATTAAAAAAAAATCACATCTTCAGATGGGGATCCGACCACGAAGAGGCCTTCCGGAAATTGAAGCAAGCTTTAACGACCAGCCCCGTCTTGGCGTGTCCGGATTTCAGCGTCCCCTTTACCCTACAAACGGACGCCAGCACCACTGGGATAGGAGCCGTGCTTACCCAAGTCCAACAGGGCGAAGAACGGGTAATTGCCTATGCCAGTAGAGCCCTGAACACCGCCGAAAGAAATTATGCCACTGTGGAACAGGAATGCTTGGCTGTGGTATGGAGTATCAATAAATTAAAA
Organism: Abscondita cerata; assembly: GCA_030710515.1. Lineage (NCBI taxonomy): Eukaryota > Metazoa > Arthropoda > Insecta > Coleoptera > Lampyridae > Abscondita > Abscondita cerata. The sequence goes on from JALBCR010004555.1 coordinate 166,095, forward strand.
GGATATTTGGAAGGATACCGTTTTACCGTGATTAGCGATCACCGCAGCTTAAAATGGCTCCGCACTTTGGTAAATCCTTCCTCCCGATTGACTAGATGGGTTATGGAATTGCAACAGTACGACTTTGAGGTGGAGTATCGCAGCGGTGCCAAAACCAAGTCGCCGATGCTCTATCTCGCATGTTCGAAAAATCCCCGAACCCGTCACCAAACGTTTCCGCTGTCCGACCGACCGAATCAACCGCCGTACAACCGTCCTGTCCGTGGATAGACGCCTGGAAACAAAAATTATTACAAAATCCGTCCGGATATCCGGGATACAAGCTAGAAAGTGGTAATTTATTCCGAAACTTTCCAGATTCATCCACGACGATCACCGAAGGGTTTCATACTCCATGGAAGCTGTGTGTTCCGAAATACCGTCGCATCGAGGTACTCAAAGAGTGTCACGATCAACCGGAAGCTGGACATCTAGGGGTGGCTAAAACCATAGCCCGAATATATCAGCACTATTATTGGCCCGCTATTTTTAGGGACGTTACGTGGTACATACGAAATTGCCACGAGTGCTCTCGCTACAAGTCACGAACAGAGCCCAAACTAGGGGAGATGCACTTTTCCCCAACGAACGGTCCCTGGGAAACCATCAGCACCGATCTTATAGGCCCTTTTCCCGGTCGACTCGAGGACATACATACGTATTAGTCTTCCAGGATCGGTTCACCAAGTGGGTGGAAATCCTGCCCGTCCGTAAGGCCACCGGTGAGGTGGTCACAAAAGCCTTTAAGGAGAGAATATTATTTCGTTTTGGGGTCCCGCGAACAGTTGTATCAGATAATGGGACACCCTATGTCAATCGCTTGTTTCAGGGTACTCTGTCCGAATTTGGCATCCAACACCGCTTGACTCCACCGTATTCTCCGCAAAACAACCCCGTCGAAAGAACGAATAAGGTTATTGGAACGATGTTAGCGCAAAACTGCCAAGAAGACCAAAAGACTTGGGACGTTCGACTTCCGGAAATTATGTACGCCATAAATTCGGTCAAACACAGTTCAACTGGATTTAGCCCTGCCATGCTCAATTTCGGACGCGAATGGAGACACCCGGAGCTATTCATACTCGAGTTGATCAGCCGGAGGAGCTGCGGAAGAGGACTCATGCAGATCATGCGTCACAGTTAAGTAAACTTACCGTTCTAGTCGATTTAGCCCGTCATCATCTATCTCAAGCGTTCGACACTCAGAGGCACTATTATAATCTCCGAAGGACCCTACAGTCCCCGAGTAGGGAATTAGTCTTAAAAAGAATCACTTTCTTTCCGATGCCTCCAAAAACTTCGCTGCGAAGTTAGCCCCTAAATATTCCGGACCGTATCGCATCAAAGAGGTTCTCTCCCCACCATTATTTTATTAGAGGATCCTATAACCCGCAAGACCGTCGGAAGAGTGCATGTGCAAGAGATAAAGAACCCTTTCCCAGGGGATCCCTCTCCTCTCTGAATTCGGGCCTCTTAAATGCGAAACACGGGGCGTTTATAGGTCAGTCCAAAGAAGAATCTACGATGGCACCCATCCGGATTAAACACGATGCGCGAGTGGGCCCCTATGCTAAGAAGACCCGCCGGCCAAAATTCCGCATCCGGCCATGGAATCCGGATTATTACCGCAACCCGGATTGGCAAGATATGGGTCCGATTTTCTTAGCTAGGGATCTAACGCAAACCGAAGAGAAGTTGGAGCGTTTACAACTCCGGGAGAAGACGCCTCCGCCGTCCGAACCTCGACCGCCAAAAACACCTCCAGCCCAGATGCAGAACCTGCTAGAGGAGCTGTTCGGGTCACCAGAGACGCCAACCCGGTTGTCCCGCTGACCGATGTCTCCCCACCGGTATTGGCAGTAACTGAAACCCCGCCATTTTTAAAATTGCCCGAGGGCAAGAACCTTCTGGGCCTGCAGCAACTCACCGGAAGAGAGGCAAAAGACCCTCAAGAAGATGAGGAAGGTTAGAATACCGGTTGGAAGACGGGAGTATGTTACCTTCCACCGGTCGGAAGCCGAGGCACTGGGAATCCTGCCTTTAAACCGAACACCGTGTCAGGTCTAGTCGACGAAGGGGGGTGTAATGTTTGCTACTAGATGGCGATGCCGTTGTAAAATAAGGTAAAGTTATTTGACGTCATCTATCCCCGCAACCAAAAATCATTCACGCATAACATGTATTCCCTCCCTGATAACCGTCTATTATAAAAGCCGCCGCTCCGCACTCTAAAGACACTTCGTCTTCGACTTCTTCTCCTGAGTGCCTTCCTCTCGAAATCCTCTCTGAAGAAACCGTTCCAAAGCTTCTAGTGCATCCGTTCTGAAACCCGCCGTATACTATTTTCTAACTCTCGTAAAACTAATACTCTCTTACCTCTGCAGACATCAAGCGACACTGATTAAGTTCGGCTGCAGATTGCTTGCTTGCGGGGCTTCCGTTTAACCAACTAAGACACTGTGCGAACACTGATTTAGTTCGGCTTGCGCGCCAGTGTCCCTTCCGTCTATTTATCCACTACCGACCTGACTAAGTTCGGGACGGAGCTAAGACCACCCCTCCGGTACAAAACCATCCTTATCCGAGACATCTTCGATTCACCGAACGTTAATAAAAACATCCGCAGACCTATTCTGCCGGCGACTCCGATTAATAACGGTGGGCTATTTAAACCGACTTCTAAAAGGACCGAAGAAGTCTTCAAGTCACGGTGAGGCCGTTCGTTAACCACCCCTTCGAGTTGGTAGCCTCTAAGGGATAAAACATCAAGTCCTGGGATACTTGTCGGATAGCCACACCGTTCCAGAACCGACCTGAAACCAGAATCATATTACGGTAAACCTAATATCGTTATTACTTACAGTACACCACAAAGGGGCTGCTCGTCGTGTCTGGTCCTGCTTGAAACCCGTACGTCCGCACCACCTCATTTCACTGGCCTTAGAAATTAATTCGTCAGCTGGTTGGCTGTGTCTCCGCCAACGCCGCAATATACCGACACGACGAATATAGAAACAATTTTATTTTATTTTGTTATTACACGTAATATTTTCTTATTTCTTTTTTGTAAAGCCAATTTTATTATTATTATTATTTTGTAATACACTTTTGAACTCTGGATTTACCATTTTTTTGCGACTGAAGTTACCCGCGGTAGAAATAAATTCTGTATGAAATCTTTTGGCACTTATAAATTAAAAGTTACATTCATAAGGCCAGGGATAATACATGGCGCCGAGCAAGGGACCGAAAAATTACTTCAGTCGAGAAAAATAGCCGTCAAAATTAAAAGACCGTCCGAAATAATTATTTATTAATTTTCCGTTTACAGAATTAATTTATTTTCCGTTACAGCATCCGTTTGAAGTCTATTTTCCGTTCGAGTTTAATTTTTATTTCTTTCAGAATCGATTTTATTTTTTCTTTCAGTGAACAATGGAAACTTCGCCTGAAACCGAATTTAGTTGGATCTACAAACTTAAGAAGAAAGATCTGACTGACCGTTTGAAGATGTTTCGACTGACTACCGAAGGAACCGTAGAAGAGCAGCGAGCTCGTATGGTTCATTTCATCCGGACTGGAGAAGGTCCTGCAGCAAGCGAAGAAGAGTCCGTTACCGTTACCCCAAGCGTCTTAAAACAAGAAGCAACCACCACACCGTTAACCGCCAGGGCTCAATTATGTGACCGCATTCGCAAATGGAACGTAAAGTTCGATGGGAATGGAGACGCCGTGTCATTCATGGAAAGGCTTGAAGAACTTCAAGAATGTTACGAAATATACCTGGATGATATAATCGTCATTGGAAAAACCTTTGAAGATCATCTCCAAAACCTCACTGAGGTCTTCCAAAGGCTAAGAGAGAGTGGCCTACAATTACAAAGAGACAAATGTTGCTTTTGTCAGAATAATGTTAAGTACCTTGGTCATGTGGTGACTGATTCCGGAATTCAACCCGATCCCGAAAAGGTGGAGGCCATTGTTAAGATGGGGGCGCCAACTACAGTAAAACAAGTTCGTCGCTTCTTGGGTATGGCTTCTTGGTATCGCAAATTCATTGCGAACTTCGCTCAAGTAGTACATCCTCTCACACAATTATTAAAATAAATCACATCTTCAGATGGGGATCCGACCACGAAGAGGCCTTCCGGAAATTGAAGCAAGCTTTAACGACCAGCCCCGTCTTGGCGTGTCCGGATTTCAGCGTCCCCTTTACCCTACAAACGGACGCCAGCACCACTGGGATAGCAGCCGTGCTTACCCAAGTCCAACAGGGCGAAGAACGGGTAATTGCCTATGCCAGTAGAGCCCTGAACACCGCCGAAAGAAATTATGCCACTGTGGAACAGGAATGCTTGGCTGTGGTATGGAGTATCAATAAATTAAAAGGATATTTGGAAGGATACCGTTTTACCGTGATTAGCGATCACCGCAGCTTAAAATGGCTCCGCACTTTGGTAAATCCTTCCTCCCGATTGACTAGATGGGTTATGGAATTGCAACAGTACGACTTTGAGGTGAAGTATCGCAGCGGTGCCAAAACCAAGTCGCCGATGCTCTATCTCGCATGTTCGAAAAATCCCCGAACCCGTCACCAAACGTTTCCGCTGTCCGACCGACCGAATCAACCGCCGTACAACCGTCCTGTCCGTGGATAGACGCCTGGAAACAAAAATTATTACAAAATCCGTCCGGATATCCGGGATACAAGCTAGAAAGTGGTAATTTATTCCGAAACTTTCCAGATTCATCCACGACGATCACCGAAGGGTTTCATACTCCATGGAAGCTGTGTGTTCCGAAATACCGTCGCATCGAGGTACTCAAAGAGTGTCACGATCAACCGGAAGCTGGACATCTAGGGGTGGCTAAAACCATAGCCCGAATATATCAGCACTATTATTGGCCCGCTATTTTTAGGGACGTTACGTGGTACATACGAAATTGCCACGAGTGCTCTCGCTACAAGTCACGAACAGAGCCCAAACTAGGGGAGATGCACTTTTCCCCAACGAACGGTCCCTGGGAAACCATCAGCACCGATCTTATAGGCCCTTTTCCCCGGTCGACTCGAGGACATACATACGTATTAGTCTTCCAGGATCGGTTCACCAAGTGGGTGGAAATCCTGCCCGTCCGTAAGGCCACCGGTGAGGTGGTCACAAAAGCCTTTAAGGAGAGAATATTATTTCGTTTTGGGGTCCCGCGAACAGTTGTATCAGATAATGGGACACCCTATGTCAATCGCTTGTTTCAGGGTACTCTGTCCGAATTTGGCATCCAACACCGCTTGACTCCACCGTATTCTCCGCAAAACAACCCCGTCGAAAGAACGAATAAGGTTATTGGAACGATGTTAGCGCAAAACTGCCAAGAAGACCAAAAGACTTGGGACGTTCGACTTCCGGAAATTATGTACGCCATAAATTCGGTCAAACACAGTTCAACTGGATTTAGCCCCGCCATGCTCAATTTCGGACGCGAATTGGAGACACCCGGAGCTATTCATACTCGAGTTGATCAGCCGGAGGAGCTGCGGAAGAGGACTCATGCAGATCATGCGTCACAGTTAAGTAAACTTACCGTTCTAGTCGATTTAGCCCGTCATCATCTATCTCAAGCGTTCGACACTCAGAGGCACTATTATAATCTCCGAAGGACACCCTACAGTCCCCGAGTAGGGGAATTAGTCTTTAAAAAGAATCACTTTCTTTCCGATGCCTCCAAAAAACTTCGCTGCGAAGTTAGCCCTAAATATTCCGGACCGTATCGCATCAAAGAGGTTCTCTCCCCCACCATTATTTTATTAGAGGATCCTATAACCCGCAAGACCGTCGGAAGAGTGCATGTGCAAGAGATAAAGAACCCTTTCCCAGGGGATACCCTCTCCTCTCTGAATTCGGGCCTCTTAAATGCGAAACACGGGGCGTTTATAGGTCAGTCCAAAGAAGAATCTACGATGGCACCCATCCGGATTAAACACGATGCGCGAGTGGGCCCCTATGCTAAGAAGACCCGCCGGCCAAAATTCCGCATCCGGCCATGGAATCCGGATTATTACCGCAACCCGGATTGGCAAGATATGGGTCCGATTTTCTTAGCTAGGGATCTAACGCAAACCGAAGAGAAGTTGGAGCGTTTACAACTCCGGGAGAAGACGCCTCCGCCGTCCGAACCTCGACCGCCAAAAACACCTCCAGCCCAGATGCAGAACCTGCTAGAGGAGCTGTTCGGGTCACCAGAGACGCCAACCCCGGTTGTCCCGCTGACCGATGTCTCCCCACCGGTATTGGCAGTAACTGAAACCCCGCCATTTTTAAAATTGCCCGAGGGCAAGAACCTTCTGGGCCTGCAGCAACTCACCGGAAGAGAGAGGCAAAAGACCCTCAAGAAGATGAGGAAGGTTAGAATACCGGTTGGAAGACGGGAGTATGTTACCTTCCACCGGTCGGAAGCCGAGGCACTGGGAATCCTGCCTTTAAACCGAACACCGTGTCAGGTCTAGTCGACGAAGGGGGGTGTAATGTTTGCTACTAGATGGCGATGCCGTTGTAAAATAAGGTAAAGTTATTTGACGTCATCTATCCCCGCAACCAAAATCATTCACGCATAACATGTATTCCCCTCCCTGATAACCGTCTATTATAAAAGCCGCCGCTCTCACTCTAAAGACACTTCGTCTTCGACTTCTTCTCCTGAGTGCCTTCCTCTCGAAATCCTCTCTGAAGAAACCGTTCCAAAGCTTCTAGTGCATCCGTTCTGAAACTCCGCCGTATACTATTTTCTAACTCTCGTAAAACTAATACTCTCTTACCTCTGCAGACATCAAGCGACACTGATTAAGTTCGGCTGCAGTTTGCTTGCTTGCGGGGCTTCCGTTTAACCAACTAAGACACTGTGCGAACACTGATTTAGTTCGGCTTGCGCGCCAGTGTCCCTTCCGTCTATTTATCCACTACCGACCTGACTAAGTTCGGGACGGAGCTAAGACCACCCCCTCCGGTACAAAACCATCCTTATCCGAGACATCTTCGATTCACCGAACGTTAATAAAAACATCCGCAGACCTATTCTGCCGGCGACTCCGATTAATAACGGTGGGCTATTTAAACCGACTTCTAAAAGGACCGAAGAAGTCTTCAAGTCACGGTGAGGCCGTTCGTTAACCACCCCTTCGAGTTGGTAGCCTCTAAGGGATAAAACATCAAGTCCTGGGATACTTGTTCGGATAGCCACACCGTTCCAGAACCGACCTGAAACCAGAATCATATTACGGTAAACCTAATATCGTTATTACTTACAGTACACCACAAAGGGGCTGCTCGTCGTGTCTGGTCCTGCTTGAAACCCGTACGTCCGCACCACCTCATTTCACTGGCCTTAGAAATTAATTCGTCAGCTGGTTGGCTGTGTCTCCGCCAACGCCGCAATATACCGACACGACGAATATAGAAACAATTTTATTTTATTTTGTTATTACACGTAATATTTTCTTATTTCTTTTTTTGTAAAGCCAATTTTATTATTATTATTATTTTGTAATACACTTTTGAACTCTGGATTTACCATTTTTTTGCGACTGAAGTTACCTGCGGTAGAAATAAATTCTGTATGAAATCTTTGGCACTTATAAATTAAAAGTTACATTCATAAGGCCAGGGTTAATACATGGCGCCCGAGCAAGGGACCGAAAAAATTACTTCAGTCGAGAAAAATAGCCGTCAAAATTAAAAGACCGTCCGAAATAATTATTTATTAATTTTCCGTTTACAGAATTAATTTATTTTCCGTTACAGCATCCGTTTGAAGTCTATTTTCCGTTCGAGTTTAATTTTATTTCTTTTTCAGAATCGATTTTATTTTTTCTTTCAGTGAACAATGGAAACTTCGCCTGAAACCGAATTTAGTTGGATCTACAAACTTAAGAAGAAAGATCTGACTGACCGTTTGAAGATGTTTCGACTGACTACCGAAGGAACCGTAGAAGAGCAGCGAGCTCGTATGGTTCATTTCATCCGGACTGGAGAAGGTCCTGCAGCAAGCGAAGAAGAGTCCGTTACCGTTACCCCAAGCGTCTTAAAACAAGAAGCAACCACCACACCGTTAACCGCCAGGGCTCAATTATGTGACCGCATTCGCAAATGGAACGTAAAGTTCGATGGGAATGGAGACGCCGTGTCATTCATGGAAAGGCTTGAAGAACTTCAAGAATGTTACGAAATACCTCCAAAAAACGAACTGCTGTTGGCACTACCCGAATTATTGAAGGATAATGCGCTCTCATGGTATCGAAATAACAGAACCAGCTGGCAGACATGGAACGAGTTCATTCCAGCTTCCGCCGACAATTCCTAACGCACCGATACCGATACCAGCTAGAAGAAAAAAATACGAAACCGGCTACAAAACTCTAAAGAAACCGCATCCCAATACGTTACCGAAATCTCCACGTTAATGCGTAGACACGGCGGAATGTCCAAAGAAGTACAGCTGGAGAGGATATATGAGAACCTGCGGGTGGAATATAAACACTACATTCGCCGGCGAGACTTCTCTGAACTCAGTGATTTAATGGACATGGCCGCGCAATACGAAGCTCTGCCCAAAAGATCGGAAGCCACCAAAGTAGTTACCATTAACCAGGAAGAACGCTCCCCTGTTGTCAGACAGGTGTCCACCGTGGAAGAAGCAAGTAGCGTCACCGCAACCCGGCTGGAAAAACCCGTAACTGCAAGATCAGAACCCGTGAGGGTAGACACCGTTCAAACTTTAAATACAAACCGACTTGAACAGGTATGCTGGAGGTGTGGCAGCTATGGACATTGGAGGCCAATGTAGCCGTCCGTCAAAAAAATATTCTGCTCTCGTTGCGGCCGCCCGAATGTGCTTTCTAAGGATTGCCGGTGTCCGGGAAACGCCTTTCGCCCGCGGAGGACATAACGCCACTCCCGCGACAGAAGGGCGCAGCCTGTCACACCAAATCGGAAACCGAAACCGCCGACTGGAACCTCTGGTTGCAGAAAGTAAAGGAGTTTACTTCCACTTTAAACCATGCGCCCCTTCATAACGCCTCCATCGACGCCCGGCTATTTGCACCAGTAGAAATAGCGAATAAAGATGGTGGGCACTGGTGGATACGGGTGCGGCCCGGTCATACATTAACCAAAGAATCCTCCGATGGGTACAGCAGCACCACCCCGCTCCAGCAACAACCCTGGTAACCCAAGTTTTGTTAGCTGATGGGAACACTACTGATGCCACTGGTCCATACCGTATTCCGTTCAAGCTCGAGGGGATTTTTGCCGTATTCGAGGTGTTCTGTATACCGACCTTGTCCACTGAGATGATCTTAGGACTCGATTTTCTTAGGACGTTTGGAGCAACCATTAATCTAAACAAAAATGTGCTAGAGATAGGCATGATAGAAACACCATTATCAACTAATTCTATCCCCGGAGTAAGTGGTATTCAGTCGTTAACGAGTGACCAAGCGAGACAGCTCAATCAGTTCCTAGAACGCGAGATAAAGTTGTTCGGATCACGTCCAGGAATCACTACCCTTACTTCCCACCGAATCCGACTGAAACCAGAGGCCGATCCCGTCAAGCAACGCTACTACCCCCGCAACCCGGCGATGCAATCCATAATAAATGCCGAAATCGACAAAATGTTGGAAGAGGGTATCATTGAGCCCTCCAAGAGCCCCTGGAGTTCGCCCGTTGTGCTGGTAAAGAAGTCGTCTGGAGACTACCGGTTCTGTGTAGATTACCGCCGAGTCAATTCTCTGTCGGTTAAGGACGCGTATCCTTTTGCCGTTTATTCACAGTATCCTAGATAAGCTCAAGGAGGCCAGATACGTCAGCAAACTAGACTTGAAGCAAGGCTACTGGCAAGTTCCGATGAAGCCTGAGAGCCGGTCCATTACCGCATTTACCGTACCCGGCCGAGGCCTCTTTCAATTTAAAGTAATGCCATTTGGATTACACTCCGCTCCCGCTACTTTTCAACGCCTCCTGGACACAGTCATCGGCCCCGAACTCGACTCCAAGGCGTTTGCTTACCTGGATGATATAATCGTCATTGGAAAAACCTTTGAAGATCATCTCCAAAAACCTCACTGAGGTCTTCCAAAGGCTAAGAGAGAGTGGCCTACAATTACAAAGAGACAAATGTTGCTTTTTGTCAGAATAATGTTAAGTACCTTGGTCATGTGGTGACTGATTCCGGAATTCAACCCGATCCCGAAAAGGTGGAGGCCATTGTTAAGATGGGGGCGCCAACTACAGTAAAACAAGTTCGTCGCTTCTTGGGTATGGCTTCTTGGTATCGCAAATTCATTGCGAACTTCGCTCAAGTAGTACATCCTCTCACACAATTATTAAAATAAATCACATCTTCAGATGGGGATCCGACCACGAAGAGGCCTTCCGAAATTGAAGCAAGCTTTAACGACCAGCCCCGTCTTGGCGTGTCCGGATTTCAGCGTCCCCTTTACCCTACAAACGGACGCCAGCACCACTGGGATAGCAGCCGTGCTTACCCAAGTCCAACAGGGCGAAGAACGGGTAATTGCCTATGCCAGTAGAGCCCTGAACACCGCCGAAAGAAATTATGCCACTGTGGAACAGGAATGCTTGGCTGTGGTATGGAGTATCAATAAATTAAAAGGATATTTGGAAGGATACCGTTTTACCGTGATTAGCGATCACCGCAGCTTAAAATGGCTCCGCACTTTGGTAAATCCTTCCTCCCGATTGACTAGATGGGTTATGGAATTGCAACAGTACGACTTTGAGGTGAAGTATCGCAGCGGTGCCAAAACCAAGTCGCCGATGCTCTATCTCGCATGTTCGAAAAATCCCCGAACCCGTCACCAAACGTTTCCGCTGTCCGACCGACCGAATCAACCGCCGTACAACCGTCCTGTCCGTGGATAGACGCCTGGAAACAAAAATTATTACAAAATCCGTCCGGATATCCGGGATACAAGCTAGAAAGTGGTAATTTATTCCGAAACTTTCCAGATTCATCCACGACGATCACCGAAGGGTTTCATACTCCATGGAAGCTGTGTGTTCCGAAATACCGTCGCATCGAGGTACTCAAAGAGTGTCACGATCAACCGGAAGCTGGACATCTAGGGGTGGCTAAAACCATAGCCCGAATATATCAGCACTATTATTGGCCCGCTATTTTTAGGGACGTTACGTGGTACATACGAAATTGCCACGAGTGCTCTCGCTACAAGTCACGAACAGAGCCCAAACTAGGGGAGATGCACTTTTCCCCAACGAACGGTCCCTGGGAAACCATCAGCACCGATCTTATAGGCCCCTTTTCCCGGTCGACTCGAGGACATACATACGTATTAGTCTTCCAGGATCGGTTCACCAAGTGGGTGGAAATCCTGCCCTGTCCGTAAGGCCACCGGTGAGGTGGTCACAAAAGCCTTTAAGGAGAGAATATTATTTCGTTTTGGGGTCCCGCGAACAGTTGTATCAGATAATGGGACACCCTATGGCAATCGCTTGTTTCAGGGTACTCTGTCCGAATTTGGCATCCAACACCGCTTGACTCCACCGTATTCTCCGCAAAACAACCCCGTCGAAAGAACGAATAAGGTTATTGGAACGATGTTAGCGCAAAACTGCCAAGAAGACCAAAAGACTTGGGACGTTCGACTTCCGGAAATTATGTACGCCATAAATTCGGTCAAACACAGTTCAACTGGATTTAGCCCTGCCATGCTCAATTTCGGACGCGAATTGGAGACACCCGGAGCTATTCATACTCGAGTTGATCAGCCGGAGGAGCTGCGGAAGAGGACTCATGCAGATCATGCGTCACAGTTAAGTAAACTTACCGTTCTAGTCGATTTAGCCCGTCATCATCTATCTCAAGCGTTCGACACTCAGAGGCACTATTATAATCTCCGAAGGACACCCTACAGTCCCCGAGTAGGGGAATTAGTCTTTAAAAGAATCACTTTCTTTCCGATGCCTCCAAAAACTTCGCTGCGAAGTTAGCCCCTAAATATTCCGGACCGTATCGCATCAAAGAGGTTCTCTCCCCCACCATTATTTTATTAGAGGATCCTATAACCCGCAAGACCGTCGGAAGAGTGCATGTGCAAGAGATAAAGAACCCTTTCCCAGGGGATCCCCTCTCCTCTCTGAATTCGGGCCTCTTAAATGCGAAACACGGGGCGTTTATAGGTCAGTCCAAAGAAGAATCTACGATGGCACCCATCCGATTAAACACGATGCGCGAGTGGGCCCCTATGCTAAGAAGACCCGCCGGCCAAAATTCCGCATCCGGCCATGGAATCCGGATTATTACCGCAACCCGGATTGGCAAGATATGGGTCCGATTTTCTTAGCTAGGGATCTAACGCAAACCGAAGAGAAGTTGGAGCGTTTACAACTCCGGGAGAAGACGCCTCGCCGTCCGAACCTCGACCGCCAAAAACACCTCCAGCCCAGATGCAGAACCTGCTAGAGGAGCTGTTCGGGTCACCAGAGACGCCAACCCCGGTTGTCCGCTGACCGATGTCTCCCCACCGGTATTGGCAGTAACTGAAACCCCGCCATTTTTAAAATTGCCCGAGGGCAAGAACCTTCTGGGCCTGCAGCAACTCACCGGAAGAGAGAGGCAAAAGACCCTCAAGAAGATGAGGAAGGTTAGAATACCGGTTGGAAGACGGGAGTATGTTACCTTCCACCGGTCGGAAGCCGAGGCACTGGGAATCCTGCCTTTAAACCGAACACCGTGTCAGGTCTAGTCGACGAAGGGGGGTGTAATGTTTGCTACTAGATGGCGATGCCGTTGTAAAATAAGGTAAAGTTATTTGACGTCATCTATCCCCGCAACCAAAAATCATTCACGCATAACATGTATTCCCCTCCCCTGATAACCGTCTATTATAAAAGCCGCCGCTCCGCACTCTAAAGACACTTCGTCTTCGACTTCTTCTCCTGAGTGCCTTCCTCTCGAAATCCTCTCTGAAGAAACCGTTCCAAAGCTTCTAGTGCATCCGTTCTGAAACTCCGCCGTATACTATTTTCTAACCTCGTAAAACTAATACTCTCTTACCTCTGCAGACATCAAGCGACACTGATTAAGTTCGGCTGCAGATTGCTTGCTTGCGGGGCTTCCGTTTAACCAACTAAGACACTGTGCGAACACTGATTTAGTTCGGCTTGCGCGCCAGTGTCCCTTCCGTCTATTTATCCACTACCGACCTGACTAAGTTCGGGACGGAGCTAAGACCACCCCTCCGGTACAAAACCATCCTTATCCGAGACATCTTCGATTCACCGAACGTTAATAAAAACATCCGCAGACCTATTCTGCCGGCGACCCGATTAATAACGGTGGGCTATTTAAACCGACTTCTAAAAGGACCGAAGAAGTCTTCAAGTCACGGTGAGGCCGTTCGTTAACCACCCCTTCGAGTTGGTAGCCTCTAAGGGATAAAACATCAAGTCCTGGGATACTTGTCGGATAGCCACACCGTTCCAGAACCGACCTGAAACCAGAATCATATTACGGTAAACCTAATATCGTTATTACTTACAGTACACCACAAAGGGGGCTGCTCGTCGTGTCTGGTCCTGCTTGAAACCCGTACGTCCGCACCACCTCATTTAACTGGCCTTAGAAATTAATTCGTCAGCTGGTTGGCTGTGTCTCCGCCAACGCCGCAATATACCGACACGACGAATATAGAAACAATTTTATTTTATTTTGTTATTACACGTAATATTTTCTTATTTCTTTTTTTGTAAAGCCAATTTTATTATTATTATTATTTTGTAATACACTTTGAACTCTGGATTTACCATTTTTTTTGCGACTGAAGTTACTCGCGGTAGAAATAAATTCTGTATGAAATCTTTTGGCACTTATAAATTAAAAGTTACATTCATAAGGCCAGGGATAATACAGACTTTATGTTTATACAATACAATAATTTGACGTAAACAGTTGCTTATTTTAAATTAAGATAGCAAAATTATTGTAACAGTGATCATTAAACTGCTAAATTTCAGTTTTCGGTTTTGATGATTAACTGTCAATAAAGTCGTATAAAAACCTAGACGAAAAAGTTTCAATTATCACTGCCTCAAAATAAAATAAAATTTGTATTTGCATTACGCTCTTTATATTTTTGGAGCACATAGATTATTAGTATATCGTTCAATTATAGAGCCCTATTTTAATTATTGTAGTACCATAATCTTTTTAAGCAACGAAGGTGAAATAAATAAATTACAAAAACAACAAAACAAAGCCCTCCGCATTATATTACGATGTTCAAAATTAACCAGCGTAAAATATATGTTAGAAACAACCGGTTTACTCAGTATTTGGCAAAAACACAGTATTTAATGTACTACTTTTGATTTATAAATGTTTAAATAACAAATTACCGGGGTACCTTAATACATATTTATTTCACAATCGAGAGTTTCACGGATATGAAACCAGACAAAGAGACAACTTTAGATTACCAAAATACGATAAAACTAGTAGCCAAAATTCACTGTACTATAAAGGATTAAAGTTATTTAATGAATTGCCAAATGAAATAAAATATAGTAGCTCTATGTCTGATTTCAAATTTAAAAACTACACTATATGTTAAGAATAAATTTTAGTTAAGTAAAACATTTATAATATAATTTATGAAATTGTAAGATTATAATAGTTATTATTAACTAAATAAAGCTTATTATTATAAAACCTTTGTGAAATAAATTAATTTTCTTTCAATACAAACTTGACAAAACAAGACATAATTAGGAAGGAAAAACGTAGTTACTAAGTTATGTTGTGGAAGTTTTATAATTTTAATTTTAAACATTTGTTTGCTTTAAGCGCATCAATATTGGATAATGGGAAGCAAAAACGAAGTAAGAACATGTCAAGATATTCTATGACCAACAAAAGATCAAAATCGTCCATTAAAAGGCGGAAAACACGTAAAAAAATCAGGTGCTAAAATGTATAAATACAGCAACCGAAGTCAGTACCACTGTTCCATCTGCTGTTGTAAATTCCCACCTGAAATAAGTTTAGAATGTGATTTTGTTATTCCAGAAAACTGACAAGCAGGACCCGAATGAAATACTTCGTAAACACCTGCCGGTCTTCTCCAACATTTGACTACATTTTAAAAGTGTATGTGTTTCATTTGCATGGTGTCTCACCGAGAACCGCCATTAGCCGTATACAGAAAAGTATACATGGAAAAAAATTGAAAATTTGGAGAATGACTAAAACCAATAGGGCAAACTCAACTGAAATATTTTCATTTTTCTGACACTTCCGGTTGTACCGAAAGTTGGCATCAACTTTGTTATTTTAAATGGAACACCACATTTCCTGTGTCTAGGAGTTATAGATTTCGAGATATCAATCTAAATTGTGTTTATTTTATGTCAATTTTTGTGTTATTCGCGTTTGTTGGCAAATAAAAATTAAATTTGCCTTAATTGCAATTATAGGATCAAAAAAATGATCAAAATTTAAAGAAACAATAAACACATGGAAGGTAATGTAGGTTCTACTTTGTGATTCTGGTAGTTGCATGAATATAAGGCTTGATGTAATACTGTGGTTTTGACCTAATATATAAAGTACGGCCTTCTTTAGGGGTAACAAACCTGGTAAAGTAATGTAACGTTTATTATGCAGTTGAGTTTTTTCCAAATCCAGGACTCAGTATGGGGTTGAAGGTATAAAATAAATTATTATTTGATTGTTGTTTATATACTGATTTATACAACCACATCAAGAATGAAGAAAATTTTAATTCTTACAAAAAACACTGTCATTGTTGTTGTATGTTTTTAAGTGAAACTGGTATGGAAGAAACGTCTCTTAGTTAAAGTACCGATTTTGTTACAGCAAAACAAATTACAACATTTGCTTTTTCTACGTTAGAAAATACCATTTCCACTTAAAAACATACAACATCAATGACAGAAAATACGCAAAGTTGATAAATTTGACTTTTATATAAATCTTCCAAAACCGACTATCATTACAAGAACTGAAGAAATTGATGTTCTGTTGTATGATTTTTGATTTGTATCTCTTATTTTAAAAATTAATTACTCGGTCATTCGCTAACCGATTTTGAAAAACTTTGCATCGCTGGATAGGTGAAAGTCAGTTCTTTCAAATTACAGAAAAATATACCGGATTTTCTATAAAAAAAGATAATAAAAAAATGTCAAAATCCGCCATTTTTGTTATGACGTCCTCGAAGTCGATAGAAAAAATTCAATATATTCAAAGTAAACTTATACTAAAAGGTAACATTTCAGTGAAAACCGCATATTTCTATCCTGAACCGTTTAGAAGTTATAGGCAGTAAAAGTAGAGGAAAATATAAGTGGACATCCTGTATAATAGCATTTTGCACTTCTGTTATTCCGAACATGTGTTTCAAAAACTACCAAAAAACACTCCAAATTAGAAGCTTTCAAGGAACAATTTGTTAATTTACTAACATTGTTCGGTATCTACAATGTAATTTTCGCACATTTTATTTGTTGTAAATGTTGTAAAACAATGCAAATTTTCAAATAAAAGTTTTTACAATTAAATAGGTTAACTAGATGTTAGATGAAAAATGTATACATTATGCGCATATGCGTATAGCTAAAGCTTACTAATTAAATTTTGTGATTTACGTATCACAATAATAGAGATTTGAAAGTGCAATTATGGAAAAAAAATCGTGCAAAAAATAGAATACGCATGTTACGTAAATAACTATTGTAGAAGACGGTAATGGATCTAAATCACCTGCAAAAAACGGGATTTATCGCAGACGTTCTTGATAGTTTTGAGGTATTCTAAATAGTTAATTGTTTATTGTTACTTTTGTAAACAATATTAGTCACATATATTTATGTTGAAAATAATTGTTTTTGTTTTCATTCCCACAAAATTAATTTGTTGGTTACTTATTTTCACGTTTTAGGGAGCCAACGTTGGTATTTATTAGTTTAATAGATTATTTTTAGATATTTGAATTTAGCGCTTCATTTTCGACCCAATATGGACGATTTTTGCGGTACTCTAGCGTATATAGGGACTATATATAAAGCGTTAGTTAAGTATAATGAGCTGCCAAACATAATTAAAAATTGTAATATAACAACCTTTAAATTAGAATTAAAAAAAACTGTATGCTTGAAATGTATTGTTTCTGTGAGTATAAAATATATCTTGTGTTGTAAATTATTGTATATTATTGTATATCACATTAATATTTTATTTTTTTTTATAATATGTAATACTTCTAATATCTTAGTATGTTTATATAGTTTTAAAAAGTAAATAAAGTTATCTATTATTATTATATATAGGTGGAGTTGACTTGGCGCCGACTACATGGAGGTAATAGGGGCGGCTACCCCCATACCTGTCCAATAATCGGGGCGAAGCCCCCAAAATCTTTCATTTTTTTTATGATTTTATGATTGCTTTTTTTGGGAATTAATAATCACATTGGCTTTTGGTGCTCCTTTTGTGTGCGTGTTTGGTTTTCAGCACTTTAAAATAATAGGTACTTCGAAAACTAAACGAATGCGTATGCAAATATTATTGAGCTTTTGTAAGTGCTGACGGGCAGACGGCCGTCATCTGATATACGTTAAATAGATAGATTTCCGCGAATTAACCTGAGATGTTCAAGATAAAATTTTGAATCTTTGCAGAATTCTTGGTACAATGCGAATTGTGAAATACAGTTGGGTTCGGTTTGAATTGACACAAGTTTCTATTTCTTTTAGTTGCATTTGCATCGTTCTGACTTCTTGTTCAGTTGTGCATTGAGAGTTATAATTAAAAACCAGAAAAATACATTTGCCTTGGTAGTTTAATATGTAGTTTTTTTAATAATTTTTTAAATTTTTTATTTGTTTGGTTTGTATTTCACTTTTAAGAGTCTTCTATACCTGCAATACCAATGCAATTTTCTTATATTCCGGCTGCCATAATAACCGGTTTAATTAGCAAATAACGCATTATTTAAAAATTTAAACCTTTTCTACAAAATTATGGAAACATTTTTTATAATTGTAAATGATAACGATGTAATGTAAAAATAAACCCATCATGTTGTGAAGAATGTTATTCTGAATATCCACAAAAAATTGCACACAAAAATTTTGAGAAATACCGTCTCATTTTTAATAAGTAATTAGAGCAAATAAAGAAAACATCAACAGAATAATTATTCACCCAACACAATTATAGGGTTACTACTAATTTGTGCACCTTAGATAATTTTTGCAGAAGACAGAAAACCAGACATTTATATCATATTCGTATTATTTTTCATTACTATCATCACACGTGCGGATTGTAAACCTGCCGACAAAGGGACTCAGTTTATTACGTTTGTACGTCAACATTGATAGAGCGAAAAAATAATGTTCCTCACATCGGTTATATTTATTCTATTCTGAACTTTTTGCGCCCACTTTCGACAAAATTATCCTACTGGTATAGAATACTCTTAACCCGGCGTTGGTAAGGTGAAATATTTTGACGGCAGTGGTAAGGTGGGGTTTGACAAACCCCACCAAATTAAAAAATAAAAAAATAGTTACAAATTATGTAGGTTATTTATATTTTGGCTAAGTCTTAACAAAGTAATATAGAAATGAATAAAACAAGAATTGTTAGGAACTTTTATTTTATTATTAAAATAACATAAAATAACTTGAACGTCGTATTTTAAAAAACAAAAAACACACATTCGAAAATTGGGAAAAATTGGGAAAATTTTCGGAAATTTTTCAGATGTAATGATAATACTTTATAGCTAATACTCAAATAAACACTTGGAAACTAATTTTTATTTGGTATTGACGATAAAAAATAAAAAATCTATTCCGAAATACAACAATTTTGGCAGTACATATGAGCATGTTCTAGACATAGAAACGTATTGCAGGTACTGCAGGTGTATTTGGTTTTGCGGTCACGTGTTCTAGGACATGTTTGGCACCTTCCGATGAGAGTTGGTCGTTTGGATGGTGGTTCTTGGCTTTTCCCACTTATTTCTATGATTTTTCTACGCAAGTTTCTTGGCAATCTTGAATTTTCTTTTCGTTTATCTATGTGTTCTTCAATTAGCGCCAGCCCTAATTTTTTCAGGTATTCTCGTCTCTTCAGCTTGTAGTCGTTATTATTTGTTCTATATATTACCTGGGAATTGATTCCTACCGTGTTGAGGAGAGAGAAAAAAAGGGTGAGAGGCCATCTTCTTGAATTGCGAGAAACACTGTAGCTTCCAGACAATTCGTCTACACCGCATTTTGTGAAGTTATAAAAACTAATTATTTCAGGAAGACGGCGATCTCCTGTACTGTCATCTATCTTATCGTCGTGATGTAGTGTTGAAAGCAGCAAAACATTTTTTGTTTCTTTGGCACGTAAGAAACTAAAGTTATATCTTCTTGGAAACCAAACAAGCTAGATTTATTTTCCTCTTCTGAACATTCAAAAAATCTGTGGGTATAATCCGTTTATTTTTTCTCATAGTACCAACAGATGTCAGTTTATGATCTTTCAGTAGTTTTAACATTACATCGTGACTGGTGTACCAGTTATCAAACGTCACATTCCTTTTGGTACCAGATATAGGTTGTACCATATGCAGAACAATATCAGATGGACGATTACTCATATTGTAAGGTCCATCAGGTTGTAGGCCAGTGTAAACTTCCAGCTTCATAACATAAAAGGATTTGGCATCCACTAAAGCTTGTACCTTTATCCCATACTTCGCTGGCTTGTTTGGTATGTATTGGCGGAATGAGCATCGCCCTCTGAAAGATTCCAGCTTCTCGTCTAGCGTAAGATACTCACTTGGGGAATAAGCTTGGTCAAAGTAATATACAAATTTATCAAATATGGCTCTGATTGGAGCTAGCTTGTCACATTTGCGTCGTTCTTCCCTATTGTTCATATTATCAAAACGCATACAAGATAATAAAAAAGTGAATCTTTTGAGGCATCCATAAGTCATTTAGATTCTGATGATTTGATCTGCATACACCTGCTAAATACAGCAATCCTAAAACTGCTTTATATTCAACGACTGTAGTTTCCCTACAAAATACTGATCTTTATATTTTGTTGCTTTTTGACGAATTTTTTGATTGGTATACTTGACAATATCAGAGAGCATTTGATCGTCAAAAAACAAAGACCAACATTCAATTATACGCTTCGCATTTTTAGCATAAGTCTTTACGCAAGGCAAATAAGTAATTATATTTTCAGCTCTAGTTCGAACATTTCTATGTGGTACATTTCGTAGCCATTTTGTAATATTGTCTTTTCCAACGTAATATTTTTGTGACGATATATTATCAATAGTTTGAGAATTATTGATGTTTTCATTATCTAAGCCGATATCTCCAATATCTTCGTCGTCATTCTCATCTTGTCCAGTATTGAGTTCAGCATTGAGATCATTTACTTCATCTTCTTCTGGCTCACTTTCAGTTTCAGAAAGCTCGTAATTGTCTTGATCGTTTTCGACATCTTGCCATAACGCTAGCAAGCGTTGCTGTTCTTTCTCGTACGAACACATCTTGGAAAAAAAAAACAATAACAATAACTATTTTTACTTCAAAGGTACAAATAGTTACTTTTACTCCTAGGATGTAAAGTGGCACTTCTACGACACGTATAGAGTTAATAAAAGTGCCACTTTTTAAGACTTTTGGAGAAAAACCATCACTGTTGTAATAACAATTTAATATTTCTGAATACTTACCGTTCGACCAAAATGTTACGGCAATGGTAAGGTGGGGTCTGAGAAACCCCAAGTCACTTTGAGCAGCCACTACACGTCTGTTACAGGCGCTGCTAACAAACCAACTGAACCATAGGATAGGTGAAATTATTGTGGAAAGCTATTAAGAGACGCATGCGCACAGAGCAACTATTACAAAAAATGGCTAACAGTTTTGTATGGCCTGGGGTTTGTCACACCCCACCTTACCAACGCCGGGATAATGTTAAGTTAAATTGCAAAATTGTAAAAGCAAGGTAGGCCAAATATGTTTAATGTAATTGTAGTTTATCAAAAATTCAATATTTTTATAAGGAGCATTTACTTTAATATATGTATAATGCGTCCACAAAAAATAACTTGTAAATTTCACGTCATAACTTCTATGGAGGAACCGAAAATAACGAACGCCATACTACGGTGCTGCCATCTTTTAATCCGCAACCTATAAATCGCCCTCTTAAACAGTTTTTTAGTTGAAGATTGTTTACTGCATTTTATGTATTTCTGTTGATTGTTACTAATTTTAAGATTATCGTTTATAATTATTTATTTTAAAAAGTGGTCGTTACAGATTTTGAACAATATTATATCATTCATCAAAAAAACATCATCAACGTTTTCTGCAACAAAATAATATTGACCGTTTATCTTCGAAACAAATTCTTCGTTAAATGTTATAATTGTATAAAAATACAATAATTCACGTAAATATTTATTCAATTACACGTTGTGATGTTGTAATGGTTTGGATAATCTAAAATTTGGACAATTCAAACGTCAAACAAAAATTATAAAAGGAAGTTTCTACAAAATCAATTTTAGTTTAATTATTCACTAAGTTTAGATAATTGTCATGATTTGGATGTTTGACTGGCTGAGGTTTGGAAATTATTTTAATTTTTGTTTTACATTTATGGGCATTTGAAGAGGAGCATCTGCATTTTAAGTAAGTACATTTTCAACTTTTAAGTTATTATAAAAAAAAAACATTTTATCTTGATTAGTACTAATTTTTTTAATTGTAAACAACAATTACTTTTGAGCAATCTTCATTTCAATTTTATACAGCAGTATTTTTTAAATTCTTTTATCAAATGTTAGTCAGTTAATTTATTACCACTTTCAAAATTTCTTTTCAAGATTTTAAGCGTTAGCATTATTAGAAACCGCGATAAATCAACAGTACCAATCAGAACCACCACATCGTATACGCTCGACCAATAACTGGTTGAAGCGATCGAATGAATGGAATCATGAATTGAAATGTCATCTGAAACAAAAAATAAAACACCAAAGGTTGAACAAACTTTTATAGTTTAGACCCATGTTTCAGTAGCTGATATTATTACGATGACGAAGATGATGTTACAAGGGACTTCTCGCTTCTGCCTTGTCAACAAAATAATCAAAGCCCGCAGGACATACATAGCAAACTTTTCTGATTGTACTTATAGTATCAGTAAAGAGTATATCAAATATACAGGGTGTAACAAAAAGGTAAGTCATAAATTAAACCACATATTCTGGGGCTCAAAATAACTCGATTGAACCTAACTTACCCCAGTACAAATGTGCATGCAAAAAAGTTACAAGGTTACGTAGTTTCATCGGAAAAACAAATATTGAAAGTAAAGTTCAGGTTTTCAACTGCTCGTTGACTCATAATTTTACAAAACTGTTGACGACGGTCAAAATCGTCCTCGATGAGTTTGTCTAGTAAATTTATTTTATAGGGATGAAATTTATGAGCTTTCGAATGCGTCGAAAACTTGTTCTGCTGACTTCACAAATTTCCTCCAATTTTCTTGTATGTACTCAATGTTGGATCTAGAACAAATTGACCCAACACGGCTCATTTTGCACCGCATGTGCAACATTTGTATGTTTCTTGTTGCAAACATTTCCTGTCTCCCGAAATTTTCACACTAATTCTATAATGTATTTTTGATTAAGATATTTATCTGGATGACGTTGGTTTCCGATTTTGCACAAAAAACTGTGAGTTACCATTTAAAAATTTGATGTGACGTCATTTCCGTTAAAACCATAGGTAATACTGGAATGCCGACAGGCTGAAAAGATGTCTCTGTCAGAAATAAAATTGACGGGTCTGAGTTTTTTTTTTAAATTATTGATGTGGCTGTTATTATCTCTGTTTTCACATTAAAATTTAATTAAGGACGTACTTAAGAAAAGAAGTGTAACATTAATACCGTTGAAAATTGTTAAATTTTGAGTTTTATAAGAATATTAATATTAACACCACTTCCTCTCCTCAAAATTTAAACATGTAATTTAATTATTGTATTGGAAATACAATTTACTTTTCAATCGAGCAAATATATTCCGGAAATTGGTTTCTAGTATTCTGCGCGTCTCCTAGGGACTCTAAAAACCATTAGATAGTTGAGAAAATGATGTATCTTGTCTCCATAAACCTGAAACTAATTCTTCATTATCTGCACATTCTCTGTCGAACTGTTCATTTGTGCAGTAGATAGATCTTGATAGGGAGTTTTTGGTTGAAATATATTACAGTCAAAGTCACTTTAGTTGCTACATCCGGATTTAATAACATTGGTTTTCTTAGTATACAAAAACCGGAAGATAGAATGCCGCAGGCATTTTCTACTAATTTGTAGTTGAAAACTCCCTTGTTGGGTTCTTTGCCATGTAAGCCAGAAAATGGGTTCTTCAAATTTACCGAGAGTTGGAATGCCTTGTCTCCAACAAGTACATATTGAATCGGATGGGTGCCCCCCGGGGCCCGATAAAGGTCAGGGTACGGGAAGATATACAGAGTTCATATCAAGTTATTTTTTGAAGGATGTGTTATTAAATACTCTACCGTGAAAAATGTTTTCTTGGCAGCCGACGTTTGCGTTTATGAAATTGTAAGACGCATCAACAATAGCGAGTAACACGATACTAAGAAATGATTTCTGTCCGTCCATGTACTGGAGCTTGGAGACTTATATGTTTCCGTCTATGGCGCTGACACAGTTAAGATAGTTCCATCAATCGTTAAACTCTTTTGCGATCATTACTCATTCTAATTCATTTTTCGGTTTCTGAAAACAAATAAAAAGTGTTTTATTCTTTTTAGGAGAAAAACAAAACAGAGAATCCAAATGAAGAAGCGAATGAAAATGAAGAAGCTAAAGAGAATAAAAAAGTTAATGAAAATGAAAAGATAAATGAAGAGCGAGGTGTTAATCAGGAGAAACAGGATGAAGTGACCATAAATGCGAATTCAAACAAGAAACCGCAAAAAGAATTTCTCCGTAGAAACCGATGCCTACCAAACGTAAACACGCATCTCATTTAGCAGCATCAACGCCAGTCTTGAATGAAGCAATAAAACTAATGAGGTCTATTCAATTTAATAAAGCAGAAAAATACGAATACTCACTCTTTGGAGAGCAAGTTGTTATACTGCTCGTACATAGTTCATTATGGCCCTCATTGTCCACACTACGCATACAAGAAATGGGTATGTACTCGCACAATACCCCAGCACACGGTAACCCCAGAAATACATACTCGTACACAGTTCATTATGACCCTCATTACCCACACTACGCATACAACAACAATCCACACAACACCATCATACTCTGCTTCGCTGTCACTTGTTTAAACACAAAGTTTCCTACTGTTTCACCTAAATTGCATGAATCACAATCAATAAACGATATTGACGATATACTATCATTATGATTACTCTTTGATACCTATATAATTTACAGGTGAATTATAATCATACATGAATTTTACATTAAAAAACTTAATTCTTAATTAACGGTTTTTGTTTATTTAGGTTTTACCCTTAACCTAGAGTTTTATTATGAAGTATTTTTCTTACTTTTACTTCACTACTTTTCGTTCTGAAAAAAAAATTTTAAACCAGCGTCACACCTATATTCTAAATTCAATTCATCAACTTCATCCAAAAGTAGATCTTTCATGAACTCGGTTGTATTGTACAGTATTAGCCAAAATAAACAGTACTAAAACTGAATCATCTGCAATTGCCTTCTCGATCAGCTGAGTCAATTATTGATTGTAGAGCATTATTTTCGCTCATACGAAATTGGACGTGCGGGTGGGCCAACCATGTCACACACTGCATCACGTTTTCAAGAACATTTCCACAAAAACCCGCCTAGTAATTCTGTGATTCTTAGAATTTCGAAGAACAGGTAGTGTTTTGACACAGCGAAAGAGTTTTTCAGGTCGCTCAACCATTGTCTGTAATTTCAGTATTGTTTATTTTGGCGCATACTGTATTTACTTCTCCCGTGAATAAGACTGGGACGAATCTAAAATCTCCTGTGGCGCCGTTGATGTCGGTTTACATCAACTTCAGCAAGTATCACGGCAGCAGCAGCAACTACAATAGCGTCCTCGTCACTCATTTCGTGGGAAAAAATAAATACGTAGGTAGTTTGGTCTAAGCTTTAGCGTTGTGTGCATCGAATTATAGATTTATTAGTTCTATTGCTACAAAAGTGATTATTTTCGAAAATATACGCATATAAAACTTTAACAGCTGTACAAGTGTTCAATAACACAACTATTAAAAACTGTAATTGATTACATTAAGTGATTGTAAAGATCGATTAGGATATAAGCAAAATGTGTGTCTTACGACATCTCGTGTAAAACATTGACACGTATGAATAGTATAAACTAAGAAAAATGCGAACAGTTAATTGTAACGACATGTGTGCGTTTAAAGTGCATAGCGCTATCTAAGCGACAGCTTTAATGCTTGAAACACACGTGTGTCGATAAAGCCAAGTAAAACTTGTACAGAAGCATAACACACAACGAAAGAACACCTGATGCCGCATTTCGCTCTTATTATGAGCTCATCAGAGGTGTATACTTAAGTGCGGTATACAACTGTACAAGACGGCGGTTGGTCTTTTAAACTCTCGTGGAGCAATGAACATAAGCAAAATGTGTGTCTTACGACATCTCGTGTAAAACATTGACACGTATGAATAGTATAAACTAAGAAACATACAATTAACTGTTGGCATTTTTCTTAGTTTATAAGGATGACTGAAAGAAGATATAGTAATGGTGACTGATTTGAGGTACAGTGTGTTTTGTTTAATAAACTTTAATTTAGTTACGGATATTTCGGTATTATTAGATAAATTGAAAAACTATAATATTAATTCTAAAACTCAAATTGCAGTAGATAGGGCTCTAATAAATACAATAATAATAAAAAAGTCCTTAAAAGTTTTCCATATGAATATACGAAGCATAAATAAAAATGTTACTCAGTTGTGTGGGACTCTAGAATATTTAGGGATACAATTTAATTTAATAATTTTAACTGAAACTTGGTTAGATTACGAAGGCGGATATAATATTCCAAATTATTGAAAAGTAATTAAGCCATCTAAAATTAATAAATGCGATGGAATAGTGTTATATGTAAAAGATGGCATCAGTTATAAGTCTCACAATGAGGAAATGGAATTTTCAAACTCATTAAATTTCGAAATCAAACTAAATGATGATGTTGTCTTTTATTGTTCAGCTATTTATCGTTCACCGTCTCAAAGTAATATTGATGTGTATTTCCTCAGCACCAAAAAAGCGTATACAAACATTTTGGTCGTTGGCGATCTTAATATAGATATATTAGAGGACAACATGATGCCAGCTAGCCATAGATATTTAAGTGTATTAGTAGAACATGGGTTTGATAAATATCTTTATCGGAATACTAGGCGTTCGGTATATAGAGAGTCTTGCATAGACCATATTTTTGTTATAAGCCGAATATGCACACTTTATCCAGTAATCTACCACTGCGCCATTACTGATCATGATGCAACCCTAGCTACTTTAGTCCTTCAAAATGCGAGTACGTTAAAAAAAATTTGAAAGTAAAGAAAACTTAACACGGAAAAATCTCGACTATAAAATGTTTGCAGAGAATCTAAAAAACGAAACATGGGAAAATGTTTATAATACATTAGACTCTAAAACTGCGTTCACTGGCTTTTACAATAAGTTACTAAGTCTTATCAAAATAAATTTAAAAACAACAAGTAAGCCTAAAGTTTTAGCAGGAATGTTAAATTAAAGGAATGGATGACGACAGGACTTTTAAAATCTATTCGTAATAGAGCATTGAAAATTCGTAAACAGCCATTTAATGATAATCTAATTCAGCACTTTAAATTGTACAGACAAATTCTACAAAATACATTACTAATAGCTAAGAACAATTACTATGGTTTGATAGTTGAATGAAAAAATATATGCAAGCTCTGGGAAGTTATTAATGAATTGACTGATACTACAAAAGCCAAGCGTACATATCCCGAAATTATAGGAATGGATAAACAAATAATAGCATCTGATAATAAGAAAGATATGGTTGAGGAGTTTAATAAATACTTTGTAAATATAGGGGCTAAAATATCAGATACTATATCTCATAGTGACTTTATAAGCAACAACATTATCGAACACATCATGCTAGTACCGACAGAAGTATATGTAATTTGTTTTTCTTTAAGCCGGTTTCTCCTGATGAAATAGAGAGTCATATAAAACTATTAAAAAAAATGTCACACCTGGAGTAGATGGTATCTGTTCCAGCTATTTAATAGAAAATTCGGCGGCTTTATCCGGGCCTTTAGCTAAAGTGATTAACTTGTGTTTTAAACAGGAATATTTTCCATTAGAATTAAAGAAAGCTTCAGTAATACCCCTTTACAAAACTGGAGACAGAACCTCACTCGAAAACTATAGGCCAATATCTCTCCTCTCGGCTGTGTCCAAAATAATTGAGAAATCTGTTAAGCAGAGGATGATAGAGTACCTAGATCAAAATAAAATTATTTCAAATAATCAGTATGACTTTCGCAGTTCTCTCAGTACAACAGATGCAATGTATAATGTAACGAAAGAAGTCACTAGCAATCTTGATAAAGGGAATAAATCATTGGGGTTTTTCTAGATTTTAAGAAAGCCTTTGACACTGTTCATATTCCTACTTTACTAAAAAAATTAGAAAAAATAGGATTTAGAGGCATGGTACAAAATTTCTTTAAATCATACTTGTCAGGAAGAAAACAGGTTGTTGAAATAGATGGGAAAATAATTACGTCAAAAAAAATCAATTGTGTGGTCCCACAGGGAACGGTCCTTGGTCCTACCCTGTTTTTACTTTATATTAATGATCTACTGGAGATTATGTGTGAAGGGTGTGTTTTGTATGCTTTTGCGGATGACACAGTTGTCGTTATAAACGGTGCCACATGGAATGAAACCTTTGAGAGAGCTAATAGAATACTCAAAAGAATCAGAAGATGGGTGTCTAATAATTTGGTCGGTATTAATGTAGCAAAAATCGTCGCCATACCATTCTCCCTAACAAATGCTAAGCAGCCGTGCACTGAACATAATTTATGTCTTCACGACGTTAACTGTTTTGGGGGGGTTTGTAGTTGTCCCTCAATTCTCTTAGTTACTAGTACCAAATATCTTGGCGTAGTATTAGACAGGCATCTACGATGGAATGAACATATTTCGTTTTTGTGTTCCAGATTGAGAAAAGTTATATATAAATTTGTACAACTAAGGTCGGTTATAAATTTGAGCCACCTTCGAACGGTCTTTCAGGCGCTGGTACAGTCCATCATAGAATATGGCATTGTGGTCTGGGGAGGTTGTAGTAACTCGAGTATGTACCCTCTTGTTATTTTGCATAAAAAAATAGCCAAAATCTGCCTAAAGAAATCGTATCAATATCCTACCTCTTTAGTATTTCAAGATTTTAACATTCTACAAATTAAACAGCTTTACTAATTAAATATATTAAAATATACATACAGGGTGTCCCAATATTGCGTGGACATAGAGCTACAGTAGCTTTGTGGGATCAAAAAAAGTCGAATGGGCTAAACTTACCTATATACTAAAGTGCTTCGTTAAGCCGTGAGAGGGCGTCAATATTTTTATTTTTTTTTAATAACTCGAGAATACTTAGCTCGATTTTTGTAAAATTTGGTTTGGGCACATTTCTATGAAGGAACTACGTTTTTAATAGATATCAGTTTAATTGAATTCCAGGAAGGGTGAAAACCATCCCACCCTTCCATAAATTTAATGGTAACTTTTGGGGGGTGGTGATAGTGCTTTACTTTTTTTACAAGAAAGATACATTCATCTGCTGTATTTTTGTTTCTTACAAAATGTTGTATCTCTTTTAGTTTTTGAGCAAAAATAGACAAATTAATAAGTAAATTTGCAATTATGATTTATTTACATTACAATAAATGTTCAATATGACCACCACCTTCGGCCCTGCATAAATTAATTCGACGCAGAAAATTAAAATTGACTCTTCTCAACAGGCGTTGGTCTCGCAAAGAGTTCGCAGCATGTTGAATCCTACCCCACAATTGTTCATAGTTGTCAATTGGAACTTCGTACACTTTATTTTTCAACATTCCCCAAATGAAATAATCACAAGGATTAAGGTCCGGGGAGCGAGGTGGCTAATGAATTGGGGCATCTTGGCCTCTGCCAATCCACCTTTCTGGGTAATGCACGTTCAAGTAGTTTCTAACAAGATGAGAATAATGAGGAGGTGCACCATCGTGCATGAAAAACATTTCACGACGTAAATTAAGAGGCACGTCTTCTAACAATCCAGGCATACTTTCCTGAATGAAATTCAAGTAATTATTAGCATTAAGGCGATTTGGTAATCTAAATGGACCAATTAAGTGAGTATCAATTATACCCATCCACACATTAATTCTGGAATTCCTGTTGAAAATGCCTCTCTAACAGCGTGAGGGTTTTCATCTGCATAAATATGCTCGTTATGAAGATTTGTTAAACCTCGTCGTGTAAAGCATGACTCGTCCGTAAACAAAATTTTCATATGGAAGTATGGATCGGCCGCTCTGAGCTCTTGCATCGACTGAGCAAAATGTATACGAGATCCGTAATCAGGAGGTATGAGTTCTTGGACGCACTGGATATGAAAAGGATAAATTAATTGCTCTCTAATAATCCGGTTAACTGTGCTTTTAGACACCCCAGTTTGACGTTCCAATATTCTTGTACTAATTCCCCGATTATTTTGAACAGTTTCGAGAATCTCTTCTTCGACATCAGGAGGTCTAGCCTGTCGAGGTCGCCCAGCATTAATTTTAATGGGTTTTAATCCACCAGTTTCCCGAAGACGCCTCTCAACATTTGCGAAAGTCTGACGGTTCGAATCTGTCTATTGGGAAACCTTTGACGATATACGCGAACACTCTCGCGACAGTTACCGTTACAAAAACCAAGTACAAGCAACATATCAGTTTGTTCATTAAAAGTGTACTCCATAACAGCCACAAAATTAACGAAATTAACTTATTTCAAATGAACGCCTACAAACACAAAATTAATTCATTGTTTAAAACAAAAACAAGTTGTCGGATATCCGAGCTTGCCCGAAAGTCGTCGAAAGCAACCCGCGTTATTAATCAGAATTCATTAAGTAAATTTTTTTACTCAAAAACTAAAAGAGATACAACATTTTTGTAAGAGACAAAAATACAGCAGATGAATGTATCTTTCTTGTAAAAAAAGTAAAGCACTATCACCACCCCCAAAAAGTTACCATTAAATTTATGGAAGGGTGGGGATGGTTTTCACCCTTCCTGGAATTCAATTAAACTGATATCTATTAAAAACGTAGTTCCTTCATAGAAATGTGCCCAAACCAAATTTTACAAAAATCGAGCTAAGTATTCTCGAGTTATTAAAAAAAATAAAAATATTGTTTCAACTTTGACGCCCTCTCACGGCTTAACGAAGCACTTTAGTATATAGGTAAGTTTAGCCCATTCGACTTTTTGATCCCACAAAGCTACTGTAGCTCTATGTCCACGCAATATTGGGACACCCTGTATATATATATATATATATATATATATATATATATATATATATATATATATATATAACCGTAAAACAGAATTTCCATACTCCTCCGGTCACAAATACGATACGAGGCGTGAAGGTCTATTACTAGAGGATTAGTGCAATACAGTTACAAGAGCAAGGCATGCATACTGCCACGGATCGCAGTTGTACAATATGTTGCTGGGCAATACTCCAATCCATTCATACGCTTCATTTTTACGTTTAGCTAAATCTGCAATAAGAACAAATTCTTAAATGTGATTAGTAATATAACCTTACCTTTTACATTTTTTTGTTCTAAAGTTTACTTAGATGTTTTTGTTGTTTGTTTTGTTTTCTAAGAGCTCGCAATACTAAAGTCAGCCAATATCAGCGGCGGATCTAGGATTTTCTTTAGGGGGCTCAAAGTAAAAATGCAATTGCCTGTAGGAACGTTTTTACTAATAATAAGTATTTTACAATAGTTCTAAACGTCTCGGAGAAACCTTAGCATATTCGTTAATCACTTCTTCAGGAGAGATTGGTATTTTATCATGAATGTACAAAGACGCTAAACCATTCAATCTCTCTGCGCCCATAGTGGATCTTAAATATGTTTTAATTAACTTCAAACCAGAAAAACTTCTTTCTACAGAAGCTGTAGTAACAGGTATCGTGCACAATATTTTTAGTATAGTTTTAGTATTTGGAAACAAGTCAGGTGTTTCTAGAAACGCTTCGGCCGGAGTGGTTGGGTGTGATTTCTGTTGCTTCCAAAATTGTCTATATAGGTGCAACTCTCCTCGTAACGAAGCAGGCGATGGTAAATCTATTTTATAGATTTTAGCAGATTCTACGATATACCCTATGTCTGTAACTTCCGTAATGTTATTGGGAACGAGATCAAACAAATTTATAATATTTTCATGTCCTTCTTTTGAAAAGCGACTTTTGAGTTCGGTGCTGATGTGATCGAGAAAAGGTATATAAAGATTTAATCTGTAATGTTCTTTGACATTGTCAGTCAGTATGTTTGAACGGTTTCTCTGAACATTTGAAATTCTTGGTCTTACAATTGGTACATTAAAAGATTCAGCAACTTGAATTGTTTGATTGTAGATAAAGTCATATTCAAATTCACCTTGCAGTTCATACTTTCTATAATTTTCCAAACACTGAATGATGCTATTCACTAATTCATAGCACTTTCTTAGATCCATAGAAACAGACTGCAAATCTTTTGCTAACGGTAATGTTAACTGAAAAACAGCCGAAACTATCGTCAAGGTTATAATGAAATCAAACTGCATAATAGAAGTTAAAAGGCTTGCTGAATTCACATTTGAGGTGGAATCATCTACATTTTCCAAAAATTGTACTATTACGTCAAACATTTCCAGAAATTGTAGTAATGCATCATGTCGCTCTATCCATCTTGTATCGCAAAGAGATTTTAATTTGTGGCGCTTTTCTGTTGTATCTGTCTCTAGAATAATTTTTTCAATAAAGCGGATCGCTTACTTGAATCCTGTAGAAAGTTGGTTACACTTTTAATAGTACCCATCATGTTCCTTACGTTTTGAATTTTGCAAGCGTTTGATATTGCAAGATTTAGTTTGTGTGAAGCACAGTGAATGTAAACTGCTAATGGTTGCAATTGTTTAAGACGAACTTGAACACCTTTAAATTTCCCGGACATGTTAGAACATCCATCATAACCTTGCCCCCGTATACTATCTAAATTTAAATTAAAAGTCTCTAGTGTGTTTAGTATTAATGTAGTTAACGCTTCTCCAGTTGTCTCTTCTGTGGGAACAAAACAAAGAAATTTTTCTTTGATTTGGGCTACATCGGCATCAAAATATCTAATAAATAAGCTTACTTGTTCTACTGTACTCACATCAGTCGTTTCATCAACTAAAATTGAAAACAGCTTAGCTTTCTTAACTTCCATCAATATTTTTCTTGTAATTATGGAATAACAACAACTAATAATTTCATTTTGTGTAGTTTTACTCAAAAAGTAGAATTTTTCGGAGCTGTATCAATATGATTCTGAAGATCGGTGTCACCAGATTCGATGCGAAATTTAAGTAACGCTCTAAAATTGCTTTGCGATGTCTGATCAATATAGTCAAGTTCACCGTCATCACGATGACCTCTGAGGGCAATGTTTTGACGACCACAAAGAATAATTGTCTTTACAATAGGTATAAGCCTTTTTCTATTATTTTCAATAATTTTCCTTTTTCGGTGTCCAAAATAATTTTTATGGATTCACTTGGTCGTTCATATGTACGATGAAAACCAGCGCTTCTAACAACAGCCATTTTATGGTAATCTGTACATTCATGTTTTTGGAAAGTTTCCAAGGATTTTTTATATTTATTTAGAGGTAGAGTTACTAAAGCTCCAAGAGAAACTTTATGTTTAGTTCCGCTTTCTTTAGGTCCAAAAAGAACACAAGGTTTGCAAAATGCCCCTCCCAAAACCACGCTGTATTCTAACCAAGAATATTCTTGAAACCATTTTTTTGAAATTTCCTGGTTTGTCCACTTTCAGTGTTACATGGGAATTCAAAATGCAATGGTGGTGTCCATTTCCCTTTCAGGATATTATACTTCTCTTCATCAGTTAGCAACTTGCCAACAACAGTGCCAATATCATGATGGGGTATGGCAGTCACAGATACAGCGTTTGTTTTGCTAGTACTAGGCTCCAATTCATTTGAATTATTCGAAGTACTCATTGTCTCTACATCGACTACATCTTCTGTATCATTCGATTCTGAAATAATGTTGAGTATATATGCTTTAAATTTAATATTAACTTAAAAAAGTGATTTGTAGAAGTATAAATGTATAAATGTGTAAGATTTAACATATACCTACAGAAAAAACGAATCTAGGATTTACCCGTTTTTGCTTATTTAGAAAGAAATAATAATTCCGAAAAGTATTTATTGTAAGAGATTTTTTTAGGATTCTACTTTTTAATTTTTATTTAAAATAAGAAAGAACGCTATATCAGAAAATTAATGTTAACCTAACCACTTTTGTATGTACACTAAGATGTGTTGCATCCATGTATTCATAATATTGTCGAATGCGAATATAATTATAAATTATAATTTTAGCAAGTTTTCTATAAATGGCATTAAAACAAACGTAAACAGTCTATTATTTGAGACGCATATGTAATTAAATGATAAATAAAACAAAGATCATTTAACTTTTTGTATGGATGCACAATGTTATCATGTTATGTTTATTATAGTATTTAATAGTGTAGTTGATTTTTATGCAATTTCGATAAA
The DNA here is from genome assembly GCA_030710515.1 of Abscondita cerata. Lineage (NCBI taxonomy): Eukaryota > Metazoa > Arthropoda > Insecta > Coleoptera > Lampyridae > Abscondita > Abscondita cerata. Next base: position 200,225 of record JALBCR010004555.1, read on the forward strand.
CAGTATTTCATAACTTTTGGCAATTATTTGAAAATATGTTGATTTTTACAGCAGACAGTAAGAATCACGTAATGTAAAATAAATAGTATCGAGTTAGAGTTAATGTTATAAATAAGTGATAAAGTTAAATGTCCTACATACCGATTATTAAATCTTCTACCCTCATTCTTTAAAAAATTTGAAATATATTGTTGCTTCTTTTTTGCGACATATTCGAACTACTCAACTAAACTACTCCAACTAATAATGAACAATTGACAACTAATCACTAAACGAATTCTTTTTTAATTTGTAATTGATAAAAGGAACAACAGGCGCAAACAAGAGGCAAACTACCACTACCACACCAACACGTTAATAATCGACAATGCGCCATCCTTTCATATTTGCTTCCAAAATAGCAAATTTAAGCAGAAAAAAATTTTTTGGACGCGGTAAATTTTATGTTAAAGAATAATAAAGAACATCATAAATCATAGTAATATAGCGATTAATAGTAAAAGATTTTAAAACATCATATAATCCTACTGCACCTGCAAACTAAAGGTTTATTCTCTTAATCCTCTTTAGTCATAAATTTGCGTTTGAATGTTTTCCCAGAAAAGTCGGTAAAAGTATAAATACTTTTACAATAGTGAATAACTCGAGCGTTAAAGCGTTTTGAATGTATAATAAAAAAAGGGAAAGGGATGTTTTTGCAAGGTATTATTCAAATAGTTATTGTACTTAAGTAGTTAAGTTATATTAAAATACTAAGAAAAATTTCTAAACTACCCTAAACTTCCCTTCCGCATTAAGAATAAATACTAAACTTTACGTATTGTAGAAGCATGAAGAATTTATATAAGTCTAACTTTCAAATAGAGCCCCCAATTAAGTTTTGCGGGAGGGCCAAAATTGACTAGTTACGTCGCTGTCCAACAATAAGTCAGCGGGATGCAACTGCACAATTAAAAATTTCCCTGCCATGAGAATATTACATATTTTTCTCTTATGCGTTACATCTCGAATCACATACAATAAATTTCAATTTTTAAACTTTTAACTAGTAAACATTTTTTTTGAGAAGAGAAATATTTTGGGGGGCTAGAGCCCTTAGCCCCCTCTAAATCCGCTGGTGGCCAGTATAGACTTCCACCCCGCAACACAAGCATGCTTACCGCGGTGGTGCCAACAGGTTCAATTATGTAATTGAAATAATTTAAGTTATTAAGAAAACATTAATTTATCGTTTATAGCGTACATTGTAATTTTTTTTTGTTGGAAATAAACTTTACTTTACTTTAAACTTTACTTTTACTCAGAATGTTATTAAAAATACGTTGCAAACTTACAGAAGACACACACAACTGTGTAGGCTAGATAAGCTGTCCAATCGTGGACAGTTTCAAGTTAACAACGCCGGAAACCAATACAAAGTAATGCCCGCGAAATTGGGTTAAGGAAGTGTGTACACAGGAGGAGCGTTTACACTTCGAACGTTACATGTTGCCAGTTTGAATCAAGTCGATCTGCGTCGAACAATAAGTCTACCCTACTACGATAGTGTAGATGTGTTGTTCGTGTTTGTATATCGATGTCGATCGACGTCGACTGGTTTAAGAGATCTTATCTTATCGAAGTAATATAATACTTGATTTAAAATATTATTTGAATAAACTTGTCAAATATATATTTTTTTAATTATTTTTCGTAAAGAACAAAGTATAATCTTATAAACCGTAGGAAAAGTTCAAAGTTTATATTTAAAAATTTATTAATTAGAACTTGAAAACACAATTAATTATATTATAAATTCTAAAAAAAAAATTATGTAATGTAAAGGTTATGTAAACAATAATTGATTCAAGTTTATGGGAAAGTAATACGTACATTATAGTTTTAATTCATGTGTTAAACATAAAACAGTGAATGTACGTGAAGAAAATACGTCAAGATACTGAAAATGGATATATCTAAGCAAATCAACAACTGCGTAAAGGAATTTCTGAATAAAAAAGAAATAACGACGTATGCAGTAAAGTTATTTGCTGATTTAAACAAAGGTTCGAATTATATGGGCGAAGTAAAAATATTAAAGATCATTGCGAGAAAACATGGAGATCAAATAACTTACAATTTCATCGTTAAGCTTGTACGAACTGACGAACCTTTTAGAACGTTTATGTCGATAGTAAATATGCATAAACATGAAGTCTTTATGTACGAAACAGTATCATCTCACTTCAAAGCAATTCAAAAGAAAAGTAATATCGTAGGAATGTATACATTTCCAAAATTGTGCGCATATTCTAACGAAACATTTAAAGAAACGATATTATTGGAAGACATGACTTTGAAAGGATTTAGAGCCTTTCCTGTGACAAATACTCTCGATTATGACCACGCAAAGATATTATTCGAAGAATTAGGACGATTTCACGCTCTGTCTTTTGCGATGCAAGAATACTATCCGGAAGTATATGAAGAATGTTGCAAAAATCTGACTGACATTGAGTTTCATGAAGAATGCGGTAAGCTTATAGAACACTTTTTAGGCAATTGGTTTTCTGAATGCGAAGATCTTTTCGATTGTATTAAAAAAGAAGAAACGTTTCAAAAAGTAAATAAGCTGCAGAATACTTTGTTCGAGACCGTTAAAAGCAAAATTACACTCCAAGCTGCAAAGCCTTGTACTGTTGTCGGGCATGGAGATTTATGGGTATCGAATATGCTGTTTAAGTATAATGTAAGTTATGATTTGCCTTACCAAATTTAACATAATATCGTTTTAGGAAGCATCGGTACCGACAGCAGCTTGCTTAGTCGACTATCAATTAAGCAAAGTTTATTCACCGGTTTGTGATATTTCTCAAATTATGTTTGCCTGCATAGACGGACACGTCCGCAACACATATTATAATGACTTGCTCGAAAAATATTATACAAGTTTAACTTCGTTATTGAAGCAAGTTGGATGTGATCCCGAAATATTATTTCCCTACAATACTTTGAGGGAGCATCTAAAAAAGTTTAGCATTGTTGGTGTTAGTACTGCTATTAGAATGATACATGTGGTATCGGTGCTTCCAGAAGAAACGCTCGATCTTCATTTGGGAGAAAGCGCGTTTGACGTTGTCCAAATGGTTCTTAAGTCCAAAAAGAACCCAGCAATATTTGATAGTAGATTGAAAGATGTAATTTTAGATTTTATCAAGTACGAATATGATTACTAAAATACGTGTCATAATATTACATTTATACGGGTATAAATAAGGTGTTTATTTTGTGTTGAGCTCAGAAGCTTGCTAAAGCGTGCAATCTAAGGGAAACACAAATATAGCCTTTTCATTATGATTTTTCATTTTTTTTACACTCAGATGGTACCATTAGAGTAGAAAACAAAATGGAAGTTTATACCTCCTAGACACGGTACTTCTAGGTATTTCCATTTTGGAGTATAACATTAAATCTTGTAAGACATTGATAAATAAAATTATTCTAAATAACGTTTCTCTGTTCAGTTGAAGCTATACTCAACTCATGTCTTCTTGGGCCCTAACCTACGATCCCAAGGAGGCATTACTTAATTGAAATAATTTAAGTTATGAAGAAAACATTAATTTATCGTTTATAGCGTACATTGTAAATTTTTTTCTTGGAAATAAACTTTACTTTACTTTACTTTAAACTTTACTTTTACTCAGAATGTTATTAAAAATACGTTGCAAACTTACAGAAATACGCACAGAACTGTGTAGGCTAGATAAGCTAAAATGTTTGTTACGGTCAGTTGTTAGGAAAGTATGCCCTTCATTGGAGAGTAGGGTGCCGGTTAAAAAGTCAACGTTATTCCTAGAACCTATAGAAAAAAATTAAAAGGTAGGGCGCCAGGTTCGAGTAACGCTGGAGAGAAGAATTTGACCCAGAACCAAAGGTCAGCAGCTAACTGTCCGCAGCAGAATATACAGAAAAAGGGAAACAAATCACGAAAGAATTCGACATAAAGTCAGAGAAACCTTCACACAGTATTTATTCACCCTAATACACAAACGGATTTGTGATAGTTCACAGCATTAAATAGACACAGATATATTACGAATACACACGAGCTAAAACGGGTAACGTACAGCATTAAACATTCAGGTAACACGAAAATGACTAGAGCTACATAGAATTACAAGTTAAAGTAGAGAGAATTACCCAAATATTTACCACTGCTACGCCACTGTCTCGTATATGCAATTGATATTTCGCGTACTGAAGGTACGCCTATGGTGAACTTAACCTAGAATGTGTCGATTTATGGTACTGAGTAACGTTACAGATTACATGAATTTAAGGAAGACGTGTAAGGGAAGTTTTAAGACTAATTCAGTCACCGCGAAGTTTAAACGATTGTTCAATTTGGCCTGTCGGGGACGAGCTCGTGCCGGGAGAGTCAATGGAACTAAATGCGTTCGGCTTAATTAAGATTGAGGTTTAAATTCTTACACGACTTATACGCCACGTAGGTATTAAATACTCTTATCTATAACTAGTTAACGTTCCAGGTATATTATGCAATTACACATTCGAACGACAAATAATCCGCAATAAATTTTCTACGTTCGCGCCTGATAGTTGTTGTCAAGGGGTGACTTCTACTTGAGTGATAGGTCGACTGCAGGTTCACGCGCAATTAAAAGATATTAAAACCTCTGACCTTCCACGCAGCAGTAGGAGTATTACTCTTGCTCTCAATGGTACTAACGGTTCGGAATGAGCCTCTACCGTGGTCTGCAAATCTGACGGAGTATTCGTGGGTACCTATTTCGGCACAACGCCTCCAAAAGCCATGAGTAGACCCGCAATAGCCGTACAAGTTGACGAAGGAACAACCGGAAGAGAATATATTCGTAATAGGGAGACATAAACCACCCTCTCTAGAATAAACATAGGGATGTTAGCGATAGATAAACCCCGAGGGCAATCGTATACCTGATACGAAGCGTCCCCTAGTCTAAAGAATGCAGGACGTGCTTATTGAACAGTTCACGTGGAGCACAACCGTTTAGCAAATTTTAAAACCACTTTATGCGGTATCATATATTTTACATACAAAACCAAGTTTTTAAAACGTTGAAGTGTTTCAGAATCTCTTACCATCGGCGTGATTACCCCTTCAAGCGAGGAAATTTTCAGATAAGGGTTTATCTTCTTCCTCGTGAACGGTTGATTCAGAACAAGCTTTCCGGAAGCGTTTAAATGCAGCGGACTAATCGTGGACAGTTTCAAGTTAAAAACGCCGGAAACCAATACAAAGTAATGCCCGCGAAATTAGGTTAAGAAAGTGTGTACACAGGAGGAGCGTTTACACTTCGAACGTTACATGTTGCCAGTTTGAATCAAGTCGATCTGCGTCGAACAATAAGTCTACCCTACTACGATAGTGTAGATGTGTTGTTCGTGTTTGTTTATCGATGCCGATCGACGTCGACTGGTTATAAGATCTTTAAGAGATCTTATCTTATTGAAGTAATATAATACTTGATTTAAAATATTATTTAAATAAACTTCGGAAATATATATTTTTTAAATTATTTTTCGTAAAGAACAAAGTATAATCTTATAAACCGTAGGAAAAGTTCAAAGTTTATATTTAAAAATTTATTAATTAGAACTTGAAAACACAATTAATTATATTATAAATTCTAAAAAAAAATTATGTAATGTAAAGGTTATGTAAACAATAATTCAAGTTTATGGGAAAGTGATACGTACATTATAGTTTTAATTCATGTGTTAAATATCAATATCAAACAGTAAATGTACGTGAAGAAAATACGTCAAGATACTGAAAATGGATATATCTAAGCAAATCAACAACTGCGTAAAGGAATTTCTGAATAAAAAAGAAATAACCACATATGCAGTAAAGTTATTTGCTGATTTAAACAAAGGTTCGAATTATATGGGCAAAGTAAAAATATTAAAGATCATTGCGAGAAAACATGGAGATCAAATAACTTACAATTTCATCGTTAAGCTTGCACGAACTGATGAACCTTTTAGAACGTTTATGTCGATAGTAAATATGCATAAACATGAAGTCTTTATGTACGAAACAGTATCATCTCACTTCAAAGCAATTCAAAAGAAAAGTAATATCGTAGGAATGTATACATTTCCAAAATTGTGCGCATATTCTAACGAAACATTTAAAGAAACGATATTATTGGAAGACATGACTTTGAAAGGATTTAGAGCTTTTCCTGTGACAAATACTCTCGATTATGACCACGCAAAGATATTATTCGAAGAATTAGGACGATTTCACGCTCTGTCTTTTGCGATGCAAGAATACTATCCCGAAGTATATGAAGAATGTTGCAAAAATCTGACTGACATTGAGTTTCATGAAGAATGCGGTAAGCTTATAGAACACTTTTTAGGCAATTGGTTTTCTGAATGCGAAGATCTTTTCGATTGTGTCAAAAAAAGAAGAAACATTTTAAAAAGTAAATAAGCTGCAGAATACTTTGTTCGAGACCGTTAAAAGCAAAATTACACTCCAAACTGCAAAGCCTTGTACTGTTGTCGGGCATGGAGATTTATGGGTATCGAATATGCTGTTTAAGTATAATGTAAGTTATGATTTGCCTTACCAAATTTAACATAATATCGTTTTAGGAAGCATCGGTACCGACAGCAGCTTGCTTAGTCGACTATCAATTAAGCAAAGTTTATTCACCGGTTTGTGATATTTCTCAAATTATGTTTGCCTGCATAGACGGACACGTCCGCAACACATATTATAATGACTTGCTCGAAAAATATTATACAAGTTTAACTTCGTTATTGAAGCAAGTTGGATGTGATCCCGAAATATTATTTCCTACAATACTTTGAGGGAGCATCTAAAAAGTTTAGCATTGTTGGTGTTAGTACTGCTATTAGAATGATACATGTGGTATCGGTGCTTCCAGAAGAAACGCTCGATCTTCATTTGGGAGAAAGCGCGTTTGACGTTGTCCAAATGGTTCTTAAGTCCAAAAAGAACCCAGCAATATTTGATAGTAGATTGAAAGATGTAATTTTAGATTTTATCAAGTACGAATATGATTACTAAATATCATAATATTACATTTATACGGGTATAAATAAGGTGTTTATTTTGTGTTGAGCTCAGAAGCTTGCTAAAGCGTGCAATCTGAGGGAAACACAAATATAGCCTTTTCATTATGATTTTTACTCTCAGATGGTACCATTATAGTATAAAACAAAATGGAAGTTTATACCTCCTAGACACGGTACTTCTAGGTATTTCCATTTGGAGTATAACATTAAATCTTGTAAGACATTGATAAATAAAATTATTCTACATAACGTTTCTCTGTTAAGTTGAAGCTATACTCAACTCATCTCTTCTTGGCCCCTAACCTACGATCCCAAGGACGCATTACTTTATCGAAGAATGTTAATTATTCTTAAGAATCTTCGTAACGCTAACATGGCAATAAAATTTGAGGGCAGTAGTGAAGAAAGCAGGTTGCAGGATAATTGAGTATTATCCAACTTTTTATAAAATATGTAAAATCGAAGCCCATACGTTCGCCAATTTTAATTTTTTTGAATTACCGTGTACTTTTTACTTTTCAAAAGTGTATGTGCAAGTTGCAATGAATTGAGAAACGATTCTATTGACCGTTAAGGAATGCTCGGGATGTGAAATAATTCCTACTCTACTTGAGTCTATTAATAAATTAAATAACACGGTGGCGGAACTGCAACGAAATATAGAATCAAAACCGCAAACTGACTTGAATATGGAACAATTAATTTACGAAATATCTAATCAACAAATATAATATTTTACAAACTAAAGGAATCAGTATCTGATGACATAAATACTAGAATTGCCGAAGACTTAAAAAACGCATTAACACTGAAAATGTACCGACAGTTAGATTAGGTAAACAACTAGAAAGGAATAAATCGCGCCCCTCAAAAATAAAAAAGAGACACTGAAAATTGTAACACAAAAAAGCAAACTAAAGTTTTCCCACTATGATGTCTCAATTGGAAGAAACAATTATGCAACGTGAATATTACAAAAAATTAAAACAGAAGCGCTTGAAAGACAGAATAAGGGAGAAAGGGTTATTATTCGCTATGTAAATGGTTTGCCAACTATTACAAAACCAAAAAACTAAACATTTCAGTTGCTCATTAATATACACTCAAAACAGGATTTCAATTGTTTTCAGATGCAGTACAAAAATATACGTTTGACTGTCTAGGTGTTTGTGAAACTTGGCTGGATAAAAACACACCCAGTAATTATGTATCTGTCCCTAATTATAACATTATTCGATGTGATCGAAACACTCATGGCGGTGGAGTTGCAATTTATCTAAAAAGCACAATAAAATATAAAGTGTCTTACAGTAATATTAATAACGACAGTAGTCTTGAACAACTGTGGTTAATTATTCAGTATAATAAAATGAACGTAGCTGTGGGTGTAGTTTATAGAAGACCTGGTACAAATATGAACAGCCTTAGTAATATTTATGAAGTGTTAGAAAATTTATATGTAAGTACGGCTGCTGTAACTTTATTGGGAGACATCAACATCAACCTTTTAAACAAAACTAGTAGCGATACAAAGAAATTTCTTTCAATGATTTCAGATTTTAATTTAAAACAAATTGTAGATGAACCTACACGTATTACATCAGTATGTGAGTCCTTGATTGATGTGATTTGTGTAAACAATAATATAAATGTTGTTAAATGTAATGTTATTGACATGTTGAACGTTACAGACCACATGTTAGTGTACTGCTATTTAGGGATGCTCAACACACAGAATAAACAACAAACGTATCCTTATAGAAATTTAAGAAAAATATGTTAAATGAATTAGAGAAGGATACATTACACCTAAATTGAAATTCTTTATACAATTTACGTGACTTAGAAACTAAAGTAAACAACTTAAATCTAAATATTAACTACATATTTAATAAACATGCTCCATTAAAAATATGCACTTTTTCAAAAAGAAAAGATCCTCCATATATCACATATAACATCAAACAAATAATTAAATAAGAAAAATATTTGAAAAATAAAACAGATGTAAATAGATTGAGTTATGTTGAACTATAAAACTATCTTGCAGGGGCAATTAAAAGAGAAAAGGATGCATACATGCAATTTAAACTGAATGTTAATAAAAGCAATACTAAACAATTATGGAAAAACTAAAATGCTGGGGTGTAAAAGTGGTTAACAGTTGTTTTCAATTAATCTTGATAATTTTGTCACAAGTTACGACTTAAATAATCACTTTCTAAACGTTAATGTTGGACAAACATCTGTAAATAAAGAATTACTTTACTACTATAAAAATAATAGCCTTAATGAGAACACTAGATTTAAATTCAATCTTATAACAGCTTATGACATTTATAGACTCTTCAAAACGGTTAAATCAAATGCAGCAGTTATAGATAATTTCAGTAGACAAATGATACAATTAATTTTGCCACACTGTGTTGAGGTCTTAGTCCACATAATGAACTGTTTCCTATTGAATGGAAAAGTGCACTAATTATACCTTATCCAAAAGTAGCAAATGCATGTAATATTTCTGACATACGACCAATAAGTATTTTACCAATCTTTTCCAAAATGATTGAAAAGATAGTGTTTGAACAATTTCAAACTTATTTAGAAAAAACACAATCCTTCCACATTTACAGTCAGGCTTTCGTCAAAATCATAGCACACAAACTGCATTATTCAAAATCACAAGTGACAATAGCATTGCCATGGATAAGTAGGAAATTACCATATTAATTCTTCTCGATCAGAGCAAAACGTTTGATTTAGTAAATTTTGAGTTACCATTAGCAAAACTTAATCATATAGGTGTTTGAGATATCGAACTTCAGTGGTTTCAAAATTACATTACTGGTCGGGTGCAGAGTGTAAGGTATAACAACCAGTATTCCAACATGATTGAAACTAAGAGTGGTGTACCACAAAGTAATATTCTTGAACCCATTTTCTTTATTTACATTTGATATTACTAAGTCACTTAAGCATCTAAAATATCACTTGTATGTAGATGATGTACAATTATACATCTCGTGCAAACCCATTGAACTAAAAGAATCATTAAAATTAATTAATGAAGATTTGCGAAATATTGCGAGATGGTGTGAAAATAATGGTCTTAAACTAAATCCAAATAAATCGATTGATTTATGTATTGGTAGTGAACATCTATTAGTAAAATTAATTTAGCCTTAAATTATGAAAACATTAAGTGGCCATCAACGGCAAAAAGTTTAGGTTGTTTTCTTGACAAGAATTTAAGTTTTGTGAATCATGTAAATAAAATTTGTTCAATGTCGTATATGAAGTTAAAAATGTTAAATAGGATTAAATATTCATTGAGTTCCAACATTAAGGTTAATCCTACAAAAAGTTTGATTTATCCCACCCTAGATTACTGTTCCTGTGTATACTACAATTACTTAACTCAATACAATAATGACAAAATACAAATGATCCAAAATGCTTGTATGAGATTTGCGTACAACATTCCTCTCAAAGAACACATTACTCCGTATTTAAAAACAACAGAGGAACTGATCACCCAACAAAGATCGAACTATATCTATTGTGTATTTTTATATAAATTAATTTATTTTAAGTGTCCTTTATATTTGTTTAATGAGTTGGTATTGAGATCACAGCAACATGATGTTAACATTCGGAATAAAAATTACAGTATACCGAAACATAGTCAAAATTTAAACGCTGTTTTGCGTAAATGCGCCTTATTTTTTAAATTTAGTTTTTTCACTTTTGTCTCTACCATATAAATCATATAAAAAACAATTAAAAATGCGTTTATTAGAAATAGAAGGTTTATGTAAGTAAGATAATACTCGTATAAGTTCAAAACACAATTTGATACATATATTTGGTTTTTTTTTGCTATTTACTATTACATTACTATATTTGTATTTTGTTTACTACTATTGTGATGAAAGTTTAAAGACAGAGTGGAAGATAGCTTGAGAACTTTGTCCTTTTGAGTAACTGTTTCTTTTTGCTCAATAAATATTTATTATTATATTTTTTTTTGGTTTTTTTATCTCGACTTTTGTCGGTTTTAGTCGCAAGTCGAGCTGAAACCAAGACATTGCGGACTATTCATGTTTTGTGTTTGCGTGTTATGCATTTAAAAATTTTCTGACTGTGTTGCATGTGTTGAGTATGACTGCTTCTTGTAATGTAATATATGTGTGTTTTTCTGTGTTCAGTGTGTGTAGGTTTTTGTGTAGTGTATGTGGTATGATACAGGATTATCGGTACTATTCGCGAATCCATTTAACATGCGCTACCTAGCGGTCGTTTCGTTAGTTAACGTAAGTCATACTTTTTGTGTTTAACGCGTGTTATTAGCTTTATTCATTCTTATTTAAGATTGTTTACTAAGATGTTACCTAAAAGCAAGGTAGATAAAACAAACTGTTGTGTATACGGTTGTCATACATCAAGAATGAAAAAACGTAATATAAGTTTTTATTTGTTTCCGCGCAAAAATAGTGGTTTTGTGTACTTAACAAACAATTTTGGCACAAAAGATAAAATGGATCGAAGAAAAGCTTGGGAGTGTGTTTTGCAAATAGGTAAACCTACTACAAAGTACATGCAAGGTTGTGGAAAACATTTTGTGAAAGATTACATAAATGGTAATTTTTAAAATTAAACTTTTAGGTTATGTGTAAATAAATAATATTTTCAGAACTATCTAAGAAGCCTACCCTAAAAAAACATTTGTCAAGGGACAGTCCAATGCTGCAGTTCAACGACAACAGCGAAGTAGAAACAGAGAATTACAGAAGGAGGCTAAAAAGAACATTACACCCATTATAAATTATAATGAAGAGGTAGCAAGTGATGTACAACATGATCAGCCTGGTTTAACAGTAGATAATTTAAATGAAGAGGAACGTATAGCATTAGATGGCCTACTTACAGTGCAAACCCCTCACTGAAGAAAAAGAACCCATTTTCAAAATGGATAAAGAAGTACAAGCGACTAGTGGCGATCTATGTAAATCATATGTTTCCACCATAACAAGTGACAAACATTTGAATTCTTTAACAGGAATAACAAATTTTAATTTATTAGACACTATTAGCACGTTAGTGTCGGAATATTATCCACAGTGTAGATCTCGTAAACTCTGTCTCAAAGACAGAATAGTTCTAGTGTTTATGAAACTAAAATTAGGTGTAACATTTAAGGTACTAGCAATATTATTTCAGATTGCTTCTAGCAGTTGTACGGCAACATTTTATGAATATGTGCAATCCATAAGAAGTGTGTTAAAACCATGCATCATTTGGCCCTCCATAGACGAATAGATATCCCAAATTGTTTTAACAGTTTTAAAAGTGTGAGAATTATTGTCGACTGCATGGAAATTCCTGTTCAGAAACCAAAATGTAGATGTTGCCGTATTAAGACATATTCACATTACAAAGGTCGACATACCTTAAAATTTATGACGGGTGTATCTCCTGCAGGGCTGCTAACATATGTATCTGCTTGTTATGGGGGACGACCATCAGATAAAGCCATATTTGAACAAAGCAATTTAATTATATATAAGGGGTTTGCTATAAAAGACATTTGTACAAAGAACTTTATAAAGCTTGTTCAACCACATTTTTTGAGGAAAAAAGCACAATTTTCAACATTGGAAGCAACACAAAATGTTCTCGTTTCTAGAGCAAGAGTGCATGTGGAACGTGTTAATCAACGAATACGTTTATTTGAAATTTTTAACTCTCCTGTGCCAGGAATTTAGTTAATTATATGGATGATATATTTATAATTGCTTGTGCTATTGTAAATTTACAAACTCCAATATTAGCTGATGATAAATTTAAATTGTTAACAAAGTCAATTTGTTTAATAAATTATAAACAAACATTTACATTCGTCACATCTATTAATTTTATTAATTAATTTTTTTATTTTTATCGAATCGTTAAGGAAATGAATCTTAAATTTTGACAATTTTATAATATTCTTTATTAATATATTTTTAATTAATTTTACATACATAGTGTAACATGTTACAGAAATAATTTAATGATATTTTTTTATTAAACTGTTTATAAACATTTCATCCAAGTAAACTATAATAGTTTTTGATTTTGTCGAATAAACTATTAGATCACATTCTTTAAGGTTCATAATTGCTAGACCTAGCTGAATTTGGCCGTAATATTTGTCCTTTTTTTAATTTATAATTTTCTCCATCAACTTCTATGTAATTTAGCTTGGTCAGTTCAAGTGCATCTTCTCTGATACCTGTAGTTTATAACAATGTACAGTAAGTAATTTATTATTTAAACAAACGTTACCTGAATAAGGACATTTTATTTCCATTAATTTAATTGGATGTCCGTCCTCAGCGACTATGCCATCAGGTGAATATCCTAGCCAGGGAAATAAATGACATATCACAAAACCTAGTTCGAAGACTTCAGCACTTGTACATTTCTTGTATTCGTTAAGAGCTTTCTATTCATACTTTTTCCCATGTTCAGTATAAACCGATTTAAAAGGTTTCGGAAAGAATGTTAAATTAGCCTTCTTTCCCCAGTCTGATTTTGTGTAAGTATATACAGCATAGCATGTGGAACCTACAATAGTAATTCTTGATACAAATGCATTGTCATATCAATTTACATGTATTTACAGAGGCTGAGAAACAAAAATATCAACCACTTTTCAAAAACAATGTAAAACCCAGGTTATTTTATTTCATCAACTTATTAAAAATTGGGAGGCAATTTACCAGTAATCCGTAGTCTTTTCAAATTCAACCATTCATCTGAACCCTGAATAACTTCGGCAGCTTGTTCGATGTCGTCACTATCCAATATGGTTAATATTTTCTGACAACATTTTTTTAGATTTATACTAGCTATATTAAAATCGATAGCTGTTATAAACGATGAATTTTATGCATTTTTGCAAATTTTTTCTATTATATCTTGTGCGAGCACTGATTTATTAGCAAGTGTGTGCTACATAAGTACTTAACATTTGAATTTTGTTTTCGCCACATGTCCGTAAGCTTAAATTTAAATTACATTATTAGTAAATAATACAATTGGATAGATTACTTACTTATGCCTTTGTAAAGTCGAAAAGGCTGTCCTTCTCTTAATTTTTGTAAACAATTTTGTTCCTGATCTGCAGTCAAAAGTTTGCATCGTTTAATATTTTGGTGCTGGGAATGATATTCTGTAACTGGTTGAGCTTTGTACCGGGCTGCTACTGCATTTCTCGAATTAGCCCAATCACATTTAACATCAGTAGTAGACAATTTCTCCAATGTCATTTCTAAAACATAATCAGTACCTACACTTTTTCAGATCCCTGTTGTAAACAAACCTAGAACAGTAAAATAGGCAAACTGAAATGTGTTTACAGGTTCCTGAAAGGCCTGCTTTACAACTACAGATAAATTTGTCAATATCTACAAATGACTTGCTTATTTTAAAGCATCCTTTGATTTCATGTGGTGGACTTGTAACTGCAATTGTTTGGAAACATGTGGCCATTATGCTATAGTTGTTGTCTTTGATATCAATCACACCACAACTGATTAATTGCTCTGCAGAGCTCTGTTCACCTTCAGTTACATTTCGACTTTCAGGTGTCGCTTGTAAATATTTACAAATTGTGCTCAGTCTTAAAAAAGCCTGCGCCATTCTAATGGATAACTAAAATAAATCAAAAAATAAACAATAATATATAATTATTGCATCTGGATAATTTAAATATAACAATTGCTTAACCTCACTATTTACTAAATTATAAATTTCACATGTTATATATTCTATAATTTAAGAATTACATGTTTACGCAATGGGTATTTTTGGTAACTGTTTAAAAGTAAATTTGAAAATACACAAGTTAAACGAATGCTACTAATAAACAATTTCATATAATAATTACACTTACCTATGTATCTCCTACCCAAACACTTTACGCCGACGAACACACGATAATTTTTGTTGTTCCGTATTAATTGTAATCTTAAAATCTCAGCAAAGCTTAATAAACAAAGAAATAAATCACGGCCCATTCAAATCTACTCAAAACTTTATAAAATAATCGCAAAAGAACGTGGAAATCCAAGGCAACCACAACAAAAGTATGACTTGTGGATCACGTGACTAACGCAACAGTGGCGCCGCCAACGTTAGTCGAATTCGCAAATGACCACTTTATTTATCTTCCACAGACGTTTTACTTCAATGAAGAGATCTGTGTATTTGTGAAGTTTTTCTGTGTTGATTTTTTCCATGTTATGGGTGTTGGGTATTGCTATGTCTATTATGTATGTTGTTTTGTTATGTTTGTCTATGAGTGTAATGTCTGGTCTGTTGTGGTGTATTGTTTTATCTGTAATTATCATTCTGTCAAAATATATTTTATGTGTTGTGTTATCTAGTACTGTTTGTGGTATATATTTGTAGTACGTGTGTATGTGTCTATTAGTTTGTGTCGGATGACTAGTTTTTGCTGAATTATGTTTGCTATTTGATTATGTTGTGTAGATAATCTGTTTGAGTAAGTATTGTGCACCCAGATGTAATATGTTGTATTGTTTCTGTGTGTGTGTGTGTGTGGCATTTTCTACATTTGTCGTTTGTCTGTGTTGTATCTTTTATTATGCGTTTTATGTAGTTTTTGTGTGTATAACCTGATCCTGTATTGCGATCATAAACCCTTCTGTCTCGCTAAACATTTCCCCACGGGTCAACCACATGTTTGACCCTTCTTTGTCGTGGAGGGCCTTTTGGATCCATGATTGTTTTTGTGTTTGTGTTGTTTTTATATGTTTGTATGTCCATGTCTGCGTTCTGTAAATAAAGTGGTGTGTAGTTGTTGTCTGTAAGTGTAACTGCTTTATGTAACTGTGATGTGTGTTGTTTGTGTAGAAAATGTTCTTAATGTGTCTATCTGTTTTTAGTGTAGTGTGGATATGTCTATGAGGCCTCGTCCGCCCTCACATCGGGGTAGGGTCAACCTCTGTGGCGGTTTTTGGGTGATGTTTGTTGTATTTTGTTAGTGTTGTTCGTGTTTTCCTTTGGAGTTCTTCTAATTCTGTATATGTCCAATGTATGATTCCAAAGGAATATGTAAGTGTGGGTATAGCGTATGTGTTTATGGCTTTGTAATGTGTTTTGAATTTAATTGTGTTTTTGTAGTATATTTAATCTGTCTGTGTATTCTTTGATCAGTGTTTGTTTTATGTGTTTGTGTTGTGTGAGTTTAGTCTGTTGTTTATAAAGTTCCCCATCTTCCATAGATTCGATAAACCCATTTCCGACCAGTACTTTCTCCGTACTTAAAATTCCTTTTTCTAAGTGTAAGGTTTTACATTTGTCCACCTCAAACTCCATGCGTATGTCTTTTGAAAATGTGTGTATTATGTTTAGTAATTGTTGTAAGTGTTGTTTTGTGTCTGCGTATATTTTGATATGGTCCATGTATAACAAATGTGATAGTGTATATTGGGTTGTTTTATTATGTTTTATGTGAAAACCACATTTCGTGTTGTTTAGTGTGTTGGAGAGTGGATTAAAAGCTTGGCAAAACCAAAGGGGGCTCAAAGAGTCTCCTTGGAAAATACCTCGCTTTATTTGTATGGTATCTGTTTTTATGTGTGTATTGTTTAGGTTAGGTGGAATGTTGTTTTCCAGTGTTCCATGATGTGTTGTAAATATGCCACGAGCGTTGTGTTTATTTTGTATAATTGCAGCGTATGTATTAACCGTGAGTGTGGTGTGCTCTCAAATGCTTTTTTGTAGTCGACGTATGCTGTGTGTAAATGTTTGTTTTGTTTGAGTGACTGCCCAAGAATTACTGAGTCTATCAGAACTTGTTCCTTGCAACCCTTGTGACCCTGCGGCAGCTTTTTGTTGTTCTGTAAGTATTGTGTTATATGTGAATATATTTTGTTTGTGATGCATGATGTGATTATTTTGTAAAGTGTTGGTAGACATGTGATGGGTCTGTATTGTGCTGGGTTGTGTGTATTTGTAGATTTGGGTTTCATGTATGTAGTGCCTTGTGTTACAAAATGTAGGTATTGTGTGTCGATTGTATTGTGTAAGTGTGATTTTTTTTTTGCTAACATCGGGTGTATACAGTAAAATTTCTGGTACCAGAAATTCTGAATCTGTCTACCCCCGGTGCTTTTAAATTGTGTGTTTTATTTATTACGTCTGTGAGTTCCTGTGGTGATGTTTGTAAATGTCATTTGGGGTTTGTATTCTGTGTTCTATTCCTCTTCCCTGAACCAATTTGCATTTTTAATATGTGGTAGTGGCTTAGGACCACAGGAGCGGTAATCTGTAAGTTGTTCTTGTGTTGGTGTACCGTTATTTTGTGTCTGAATTGTGTCTGGTTTTAAAGTTGTGTAGAATATTTTTGTTATTTGTGAATAGTGTATTTTGTTGTTTGCGTAGTGTGCATGTTTTGTATTTGTGTAGTCTTTGTGCTTTGGTTGCGAGTTTTTGTTTAAGGGTGTCAGTAGACAAATAGGGCCGGTTCTGGACCACAACTTGGCGAGAAATTTAAATTTCAAGGTCAAGGTCGGGCCAATGTCAGGTCATTCCAACATCACGCGCTGGGGTCAAGGTCATTGCGGTCGCCCCAAGGCCGCGTGTTGGGGTCAAAGTCACGTCAAGGTTATCTTAGGGTCGCGTGTCGGGGTAAAGGTCATGTCAAGGTCAGCCCAAAGTCAAGGTGATGTCAAGGTCAGATAAAAAGTTATTTGTCGGGGTCAATGTCACAACAAGGTCAAGGTCATGTCAAGGTCAGTCATCGAAGTTAGCGTCAGTCCAAGGTCATTCAATGGCGTCTCAAACAACGTTTCACATTTTCCCTTCCATTTCTCTAAAATTGCTACGTTAAAAATGAGATAGAAAATATTGATTTACTATTTAACAATGAATACCCAACAGTTTGTTACTTCAGTTCCTTGTATTCAACAAGCAACATGGATCTTACATCGTTAAATAATAATACTTATTGTAAACCTTTCGAGAACATGAAGGACTTAGTTATTAGTGAAAACATAAGATTGTGAACTTTGATGTAATAAACACAAAGTTTGGACAACGTATAGTGATTGAAACAGAAAACTTTAAGTGTTTTACCTGAACGATTTTACCGCTACTTTATGGAAGGACATCGGATGATGGAATTCAAAGGAACTTTGAAGAGCAGAGATGTGTTTATAAGTAGTTTAGGAAGTGTCGGCAAAACAAAAAATTTAAATTTTACCTAATGTATTGTGCTTATGGGAAATAAATATCATATTTAACATCTGTATTTTTATTTTAATTGTGAAACTGTGAAAATATTATTTGAGAAGATAAGCGATGAAGAAGGTAACGTTTGATGAATCACAGAATAACGTATACATTATGGTAGTGTGGTGTTTTGCTTATAGTCAAGCAAGAAAAGGATCATGGGAGACTGTAGCGTTAGATAGGTATCGTTTTAGTCGTAAAACTGAGAAATTTAATAAAATTCTGTCTCCTGTACTACATGAAAATCATCGTGCAAAAAATTTACAGAACCATTCCAAGGTCATGAGGTGTAATGTTGAGTGGGGAGATGATTCATATTTTAATAAACTATTGTAAAGATTGTTAGTTTATGTCCTGGGTTGAACGAGTAAAGTAGTGATATAATTTTATTTAACGGTCATGGCGAATGATAATATATTTTCCTCATGTTGGTCATGTGACAAGATCGATTACAATTCATTGCTTGAAGTGAGGTTAGTAATATCAATCAACCAACAACACAACTTCAACTTGTCTTAAAGATGAGGTTGGCGGAACCCAAGTACGTAGAAATAGGATACAGTACTTATCTATGTCTTGAACTAATTTTAAGTTGTAGTTGTAACGTTGTAAACTGTAATCATGGTTGCAATGTGGTATTAACTGGCGAAGATTGAAATGAGTTTTTAAAATGGCAAACATATTAGACATACAATTCTTTCGTTCGCAAGAATTAGAGAGGAGTATTGACTGGTCCGATGTTAAAGAAGGGGACATAAATTATGTAGATGATTAGGAATTTCTCACCAATAACCTAAACATTATTTACAACTGGGAGTTCATAGAGGGTTCTGATAGAATTTTGAGAAGCGTTGATATTCGTCAATATGGGCAATCATGCAATATGGAAAGAAAGGATATAGAAGAATTGTTTTCTTTAAATTTATTATAAATTATCGATTAGAATTACTTTTAGTCATATAATTTTGTAACGCATTATCAAAATTATATCGGGGAAATAATTGAATATCGCAATTTTCGAAGACGACAATTTCTATAAGATGATGATGAAAATGTGTACCAAGATATTAAAGATGTTTTAAATTGTAAGTATAAGAGAAACTCTCATAGATATTGTATGTATAATGGAAATTCTACGTCATTATCCTTCTTATATTGTAAATAAAGTATGTTGAATAAGTTTTATTAATAAAGAAAAAACATTTTATATTTTCTTTTACACGTATAAATACTCCTAAAAGGTATGTGTATGAACAATGTCAGTTAGTAAGCGAAAGAGTGCAGACGGGTTACTGAATACAGTAATCAATTTTTATCAAAAGGAAACCGTTGATTATCAAAGCAAAAAAGAACTCCTGTAAACCCCCTCGCTCAACTTTCATACTTTAGACGAAACCCCCTGCCTATCATCGTCCTCTTCCTCTTCCTTCTCTTATGCAGCTTCTCTCTGATTTTACCATCGTTTTTACAATCAAGTTTGACTGGGGAGGTGAATCCTAAAGATGTAGAAGAAGATCCACCTTTGGCCGATTCTTCTCACTTGAACTCAACCTTACTCGATTCAATAGGATCAGAAGCATTTCTCGAACAATACGATGAATTACCGAAGATATACGTAGAACGAATTATTAGAGACACTCAAAAATTTGATTGATACTACTTATGGTGTTCATTTATGACATTCGTACCGACCAATGGGTAATTGGTAATACACCAATTAATATACAAAGAAAAGATTTGATAATCAAAGGACATAAATACGAAGGAACTCTAGGTCTTTACGATTTAATAATTATGAGTGAACCTGATGAAAGTCTAATAACTAAAGAAGATGAAAGTAATTAGTCATAAATATACTAAAATAATTAAACCTTTATTGCTCGAATCCAGTCCGCAACCAATATCAGGTACTAGAGCTACCATATTTAAAGAACTTAATAACAAACCTGTCGAATACAAATATTGGAACAATGTGCATGAGTTAATACAAGACTTACAAGTATTGTGGGCTGAAAGGAACGCAGGCAACACAGGTCTGATAAACGAGATAATATCAATTGTAGAAGAACTTTATGAAGAAGGTTACATAGAAAAACCATCTAAAAAATTTTTCTCTCAAATCCAATATAAATTGGTTTTATCATTACCAAAATGAACGTTGACAAATTTGGTCGTGCTCATCACCAAAAGATAAAAATTGAATATGCCACTGCTAATGGTCTTCAGTTAACTAGTGACAATGACTTCAATATAGAAAATAAAAGATTGACTAATGTCGCTGACCCAGTTGATGGTCATAACGCAATGACTTTACAATATTATCTCAAGACACGACATAACTTAGACGGTAATCGTCTCAAAAGGTTGGATCCAGAAGAAGATGGTGATGTAGTGACAAAAAGATTTCTTAAAAATTATATAAAAGATATTAAATTAGTCTTAGAAGATCATGACTTTCGTTTGGAAGTGTTACAGAGAGATAATAATAAAATAAAAAGATATTCAATAATGTTCAAACAATAACTAGTAGAAGAGTTACACAAACCAGCAAGGAAGAATTTTCCGATAAGAAGAACCATAATTAAGGGTTTCCGATGATCTTTGGCAAGGGGATTTGGGTGAATTTACTCAATTCGCTAAGCAAAATAATGGTTATAGATATGTACTGGTAGTTATAGACTGCTTCTCAAAATATCTTTGGACTAAAAGGTTTGAAAAAAAAAACTGGGGAAGAGGTGACTAAAGCTATGCAAAAGATTTTTAAATCTAGTCATCGTATACCACACAACATGCAAACTGATGCAGAAAAGGAATTTTACAATAAACATTTTAAAAGTTAATGAATGATAACAACATCAATCATTATTCCACGTACAGTACCAAGAAAGCTGCAATCGCCGAACGTGTGATTAGAACAATAAAAAATTCGTTGTATAAAATGTTTAGTATGCGAGGAAAATACAAATGGATTGATATATTGGATAGTATAACAAACGATTATAATAATCGAAAACACAGAACAATCGGTATGAGACCTAACGAGGTTACTGCAGATACAACCCTTAAAAGCGTACACGCATGTTAAGCTGTTCAATAAGACGCATCGTTTTAAAGTTGGTGACATAGTACGCATCAGCAAGTATAAGAGCGTCTTTAATAAAGGGTATACTCCCAACTGGTCTTGTGATTGTTTAAAATTGCAAAAATTCGAATCACCAACCCTGTTACTTACCTACTTGAAGATATGAAAGGAGATCCTGTATTGGGAGGGTTTTATCAACCCGAATTACAGAAGGCTAAGCATCCTGACGTATACTTGGTAGAAAAGATCCTTCGACGTAAGAATGGCAAAGTTTATGTGAAATGGTTAAGGTTAAATGAAAAATCTTGGATTAATCAAGAAAATATTGTATCATAAACAACTTATTGTATTTATTATTAAAGATGAAAATATCATAGTTTTAGTAGTAGTTTAATATAGATGTATTTATATAAAATAAAACATGAAATACAAATTATTGTTTTTATTGCAATATACACTAAAATTTAGAAATACTATGAAGTAAACTTAAAGTATTTCTGTAATCATCTAAATTATTGGAAGGCCATGCCCTCGAATCTGGTCCACATGTCTATCCTAAACAGGAATTTTGCCCCCTTTTGAAATATTTTGGCATATCCAATCATAGATGTTGTGGTCCTCATTGTTTTTCCATGGTTGAAACTTGTAAACAATGTTTTGTTCTATCATTATCTTAATAAAAATATCAAGACACTTATAATTAGCGTAATAAGCTGGTTTTTCAATACAATGAGCTACAATAACTGAGGTATCCTTATACAATTTTTTAAATTATCTAAATTCTAACAACTCCTAAACTTAAAACATGAACTACCACTCAATAAGTCATACAAATACATTTTGAGCGGTATGTTATCTAATAAGTCCATATCTTTTAAAATATTGTCTACATGCTTAAAACTTAATGAATAATAACCTTTATGAATACAACCTTCAACAAAACTTTTAAACATATAGTGTAATTTAATTTTTTTGTCAAATAATGTCTTAATAATTAATTCATTAGCACAATTGGAATTTACGGCACACCACTCAAAACACTCATCAGGAATAATAATATGATCTAATACAGTTAGTATAAGTTGATAACTTTCACTCATTAAAAATGCTTCAGATTTTCTTATAAATTTGAATGCTATTTTGCTACAGTTTCTTCTTCTTGCTGTAACATGCTTCCTGTATTGCTTATGGAACTAAACCCCACGGTCTAGTGTTTGTACTATTTAAAAGTATTATCCGTTTGTCATCATAGGGACTAAGTATTACTTTATTTTGTTTGATTGTAAATACTTCATGTTTCTTTGATTTTATGAGATGTTGATATCGCTTTATTACCTCACTATCAAATAGTGCATTTTTATAATCATTTACGGTGATTTGTTTTACATTAGCTGCGGTTGAAACTTTTGATTTTTTTACAACCTTGCCATCAACAGTGTACACATACATTTTTGCCCGAAGTCCTACAAACTCTAACATAATTTTACCATGGTTTTCATCTTTTATTAAACCCGGAACTTTCTTATTTACTAAAGGAATTCCGTAAATGTTGTCTGAGCTATAATCGGAAGTATCAAATTTATCAATATCTTCTTTAGTATTTTTATAAATGTCCGGTACGGAAAAGAAGTATATGAGACTGTCTGTATCTGTATATAATAACTTAACATTATTGTAAAACTTGGATAAGATGTAACCATAATGAAAATCATATAGAAATGTCTTTGAAACATCTAAAACAGTGAAACCAGCATATATGGGTTTGTTTAAAAATACTTCCAACTTATTCAACTCAATGATAGCCATATCATTATCAAATAAGGTGCAGTTATGAAAATTTGGTTTTGATATGTAAGCGCGAGCACCGTAGCGCCCATCCCATTTGTCTGCTAAAAGGAGAACGTCGGTTTTTAAATACAAATCAGAATATTCCCCTAACGATTTTACATTAAATTTGTTCCAAACATTTAAAGCATTATTATAACTCTCATCGCTAAATTTATCATGACAAAGGTGACTATAAAATGATTCTTTTGGAGGTAGACAACTTTCATTCAGTTTATCCCAACTATCAATATACTCATAAGGAAATACACCTTTGCGAATTAATAAAGAAAACTCATCATCATTCTTACATTAGCCCTGGTAATAATTTTCTTATCGTTTTCCAAGTAATTAGATAATTTTTCAATACTAGAGCTCATAAATCTAAAAGAATCGATAAATCTGAATCTAATTTTAGTAATTATCTACTTTTTTGTGAAAGAATTATATCTTTCTTTATTCACAGGCAACATTGATACTTGACCAGCAAAACTAGAAGCCAATTCCTAATAATAAAATGTGACTCGTAACCTGACAAATTGTGGAAGACAACTGGAATCATATGAGAATCGGTGTAATTTAAGTTACAACTTTGATGGAAAGCTCCTCCCCGTAAAATGGTTATAGTCTCTAACTTTAATGTCACTGTTGGTAAATGGTTTCAGACAAATATGACAAACTGCGGCATTTTGAAATTGTTCAACCTCGGTAGGAGTTAAAGTTTCCATTGGAATTACGTTATTGATGATTACATTAGCCCACTGTGCAATACCAAAAAGTTCCTTAATAAACCATGAAATGCAATCTTTTCCTCTATACAACCTAAATCGGGACAAAGCATCGTTGTAAGAACACTTAAAGTAATATGTAATACTCTAAGGTATATGTTTAGAATCAAATGTAGTGCTATTGTTTTCAAAGGAATTTAAATTTTTTTCTAAAATACTTTCCAAATCAGCATAAATTACAAACGGTATCTTTTCCTGGAAACGGAAATTTTTAAACTGTAAATGCATCTCTGATTCATTTAGTAACCTAACAGAGCAATTATTTAATTGGTGGCAGTGAATATTATGCTTTTGTAGAAGAATATCTGTTGCAAAGTAGTTCAAACATCTGTTACAAATAAATTTCCTGTGTTCCTTAGATGATAATTGTTTAGAAAAAAGAGCTGACATATTCTTGATCCATACAAAATGATACACCATATTATTTTTAACAGAATCGGTAATAGACTCATCAGACTGAAAATTAGTTGGAAGTACCAAAAGATTTACAGGTTCTCTATAACTATTTTGATTATTACTTAATACAAATGGTAGCACGGCTTTATCCTGAATACAAAACAAATTGATGGCAAGATTATTAAGTTTTTCTAATTTCTTTATATCATCTAGTTTAATTGGAAAATTAATTGAATCATACTTCAAAACTTCCCTGAAATGGGAATAACTTGAAACTCTCTCCACATGATCTTGTACTGGATGTAGAGCTGAAACAATAGCCCATAACAAGCAATATTCATCATTATTTTTGACGATCTGGATCCCTATGGTTTCCTTGAGGAGTCCTTGATGTCACCAACTCTTAGATTGCCTTGAGAAAGATTGGCCATCGCCAATCGAAACGTCGGCTATTAAGAACATGGTGTATCATTGACGACCCTATTGTTCCTCAACTTCTATAAGAAGGCCCAAAAAAAAAAATTATTGGGAATCTCGTTCACATTATTTTTCACATTTACTACAGCATGCTTTACTGCTATGAAATGTGGAACTTTAACAAAAGTTGAAAAACCACCAACAAAAGGAACGTTAATTTTCAATTAACAAAGTTTAAAGGAGCAGGTTTGTAAACATTTATATGGTTTACTAATTTGGAGGACATCTGAAATTAAGCAATATTTGTATTCCTGTCCTGATTATCTGTGTTTTCCATTATTTTGTTTACTATTTCTTTATCCAATTCTTTTTCGTCATTGTCGTGACTGACGCTTGGACCGGACTTTTATATGACCTTATGCAATGGCTGTGTTGTTATATTTTATGTTCTTATTTACCTTCTATAATGTTTACACATTTAATAATACTGTGTTTCCTATTTGCTGTCACATTTTAATTAACATGTTGTTCCTGAGAATCACCACTTTGGCATGTGGAGTTCTGCGGTAAATGCTTATTTTTTTTTGTAATTGGGTGTATTAACCGTTGAAAATATACATGACTATTATTTTACACCCGTAATACACGTATTTATTAGTATTTTTCTCCTCTGTTCTACGGCATGAGCTCCTCAAAGACGTTATTGGAAAGGATCCTAGGTACCGGATACCTATGTAATTGATCTTGTTTAGTATCATCAACGTATCAACCGAGATTTTCTAGCATCGATAGTATAGTACAGTGTGTCCCATGATTGATGTTACAAGAGGTGTAATGGACTAAAATTTTTTGAATTTCATTTCAAGATTCTGGAATTAAGCCCTGGTTGGCGTGAAACAAATTTTAAGAATTTTTTCGTATTTTGAAAAACAAAATGGCCGTCACGGTGAAGCAAGAACTATTTTCTTTTCAGGTAAAGTACCCTTTTGGTTTGCGGTATGGAAAAATGTTACTAAGAAAAGTTGTTCATAATGACAAATCATAGCCGTATACCAAACTTCAGGACGATCTACCTACTTTCATTAAACTGTCTGTATTAGATTGAACAAAATAAATTGTAGGTATCTAATTCATTTATTAAAATTTTTATTTGTAGACCATTGAACAAAACAAATAATATTTACCACAAATTTAACTTACAAAACGTAACACAAGATTGTACTGCAATAAATTATCTATTCAAAGCAACCGCCACCATTTTCTACACATCTTTCTATGCGACGTCTGAATCCTATGAAACTGTTCCGAATTTCCTCTATGCGTATTTGTGTTACTGCGTTTCTTATACTTTTTTTAAGGATTTCTCTACTGTTGTGCATTGGTTGAGAGTAAACCAGTTGTTTGAGGCGACCCCATAAAAAAAAATCTAATATGGTAAGGTTCGGCGACCTAGGATGCCACTCAATAAAACCATTTCTAGCTTTCCACTTTTCTGAGAACACAGAATTTAGCCACTCAGCTACGCGTGCTGTCGAATGTGCATGGCATCCGTCTTGCTGGAAATACATTACTTGTCTTTCTGTTAGCGGCAAGTTATCTAAATAGTCTTTCCTGAATTTTTCAAGTAGCTGTAGATAAACATTTTAATTTAACCGTCCCTCTATAAAGTAAGGTCCAATTATGCCAAAACGATATGAAACAGCACACCACACATTCACTATTTGGTAATATTGTCTTCTACAGTTGATCCGAAAGTTTGGATTTTCTATTGACCAGTAGCGACAATTTTGAGAGGAAACAACGCTATTATTAGTAAAAGCTTTGTCTGAGAATTTTTTATAAAAATTTCGTTCTTGAAGACATCGTTCCCCGATGGTAAGACAAAATAATAATCTACGACCTTCATCACCTTCTTCGATAGTGTGCACAAATTTTGGTTTGAATGCTTTTACATTGGTCGACTTATAAATTCTTTGCAGTTTTGATTTACTAATATCGAGATTATGCGAACGTTCCCTTAGTGATAGTCTGGGATGTTCATCCACCGAATCAAGGGCAAGAACAGTTGCGGTATCATTTTCGTCATATTTCTTTCTTTCTTTCTTAACGTTACCAACGCTGCCAGTTGCAAGAAATTTTTTAACTATTCGTATGGCAGTCATACGTGTAAGATTGATGTTGGAAAATTTTTCGTTAAACCGCTGCACCACAACTCTTAGGTCCGTTGGTCCCAGCCCGTAACACTGAACAAGGTAAATTTTCTGTTGTAACGATAACGTAATCTAGCAGTAATATACTTTGAACTAAAGGCAGTTACCACAAATTACAATCTGACAGTACTTGATATTATACTCAAAGATTGTTTTTTCATGGCCCTCCATTGTTATTTTCTTTATTTCACGCCGTTTGGTGTAAATTCCGAATTCGCAGATAACACTGAGTAATTTTTAAAAAATTTATCGTACATCAATAATATTATTAAGCTTTGTAAATACTATTTGTTTTGTTCAATGGCCTACAAATAAAAATTTTAATAAATAAATTAGATACCTACAATCTATTTTGTTCAATCTAAAACAGACAGTTTAATGAAAGTAGGTAGATTGTCCTGAAGTTTGGTATGCAGCCATGATTTGTCATTATAAACAAGTTTTTTTAGTAACATTTTTCCATACCGCAAACCAAAAGGGTACTTTACCTGAAAAAAATAGTTCTTGCTTCACCGCCACGGCCATTAAATTCTTAAAATTTGTTTCACGAAAAGCAGGGCTTAAATCCAGAATCTTGAAATAAAATTCAAAAAATTTTAGTCCATTACACCTCTTGTAACATCAATCCTGGGGCACACTCTATATTCGCTTGGTATATAATTTCAAAGAAATTTTGGGTTTTTGTCCTAGACGTTACTACGCTCACTTGTCCAATTTTACCTGTTAATGACACAACAATAAAACAAGAATATCCCGCGAACAATCGTCGGTGTAGGATAGCTTGAACATAAGTCTACAAAAATCACTGGAAAAATCTACAATATTTCAACGCTGCTTTATAAGCAAGTAATAGTCGGTGTCGCCACCTTATGAACGGTTGCCATGTACTAAAATCCATCAAATGTAATAATTTGTAGAAATTTGTAGTATGCATGCTGTGAACTCTTCAACATTGCCAAAAAGATAAGACCTATACTAAAAGCTTTGATGCAATTGAAAAAATCTAAATTTTCTGAAAATGTATTTGAATCGACCTTTTTTGAATTCCAACTAAACGGAACCTGCTTAATTTTGTTTGGGCTATTAAGTAATTCAATTAGAAAATTGTCAACTTTTCAAGAACTTCCGTAAGTAGTACGCTAGAGGCTATGGTTAAGTCGATTGGTAGAAAAATTTGATTTTGTTTAATGTTTGTTTTAACTCCTATGTTTAACAAAGCGATTTGATGATTTTCCAACAATCTTTTGATCAGACGACCTCTAGTGTTTGATTTAGTGGAAACCCAGATTATGATGGGGTCACTGAAATTGACCACTATAATAAAATGGTAATCCAGTTGTTCAACGACGTTTTTTAAGGCATCGAGCGTTCAATAACCACGAATAAGTGGGCATTACATAATTATAAATTTATAGGATTTGCGCTTGCCTATTTTTCTTTGCATTTACGGAAAACTCGACTAGAATAGAATCTGACTCCTCCCCTTGCGGAGAAGGAATCAGGTCGGATTGTTTTTGTTTATTGCAGCTGGCTAGCATCAAATCGACAATTACTTTAAAAGAGTTGGCAGTTGAATTAGGTGCAGAACGAGTTTTACTTTCGGTGGTGTCATTACTGTCAATATAATCACGCTTCATTCATTTCTTGCTACATGACCTCTTTTTAAGACTGGCATCGGCACTTTAGCTACATAAATTTGGTTAATTCTATACGAAATGAACTCATGAGTTTATCGAGACTAAAAATTTTTTATGAATTGAACTGTTTGAATGTTGTGAATTTTTAATTTTCAATGTTTAGTTTATTAGAATTTTTTTTCTAATAGATTTTATTGCTGTTTTGGGCTATTCTAACCAAAAATAAAATAAACTGACTCAATCTTACCTAGTTCAACCTAACATAACATAAGATAATCTAACAAAAACTTAAAACATACTAACATAATATAACTTAACTTAACCTAAGTTATTTTATGTTAGTTAGGGTTAGGTTGGGTTATATTAAATTACACAAACTAAACTAAGCTAATGCTTCGGGAGTTTCACAACTGAACGTATTCTGTTATTATCTGAAAGGGAAAGGTTAATTACTAAAAGAATTTAAAGTACTTACCTACCGTAAAACTTGAAAATTAAAAACACGGGGGAGGAAAATTCCAATAGGCTTAACATGAGAAAATAAAAAATTCATAACTTTTGAACCATACATTTCCTAAACAAAAGATTTATATCACTGTGAGGGAGGCCTATGTTCAGCAGTGGACGCGAATGGCTACATGATGATGATGATGAATCAAAAAAAGGTTTCCTATCTATTTATAAATATAATATGTGGTAAAAAAATTATGTAGTTAAAAAAAAAGTTGAGCCGACCAAATGACCATTTCTTTTTTTCGCTTCTTGATAAGGTATAAGTTATCACAGTCTTTTTCTATTTATTCCTTAAGAAGGAAGAGTGAATACCGTTGCAATTGACACACATTATTGCTTCTTTACTGAATGTGTCTTTGTGTGGTCGTTTTCCTTAGGTATACCAGGCGTAGTTATTAAAGCATTTTGTGGAGTATCCAAAATGTAGGATTTAAAACTTTGAACAGATTCAGAGACGTATAAACGGACCGGTAGAGAATGGAATCCTGTTTTTTTCTTTTTTCGTATGCTAGGTTTGTTGAAGGTAAGTATGAAACTTGCTATGCGTTCTAGCATACTTTTCTTCCGCGTTTTAATCCTGCAAACTTCTATTATGTTTTTTCCGTCATGCCTTCTACTATTTCATCAATTGAACAATTTAAGAAGTTTTTACATCGAACTACGCATTTGCTTTTATTAAGCTTTACATATAGTCTTCTTGCTCACTGCCGAGGTCGCGGTCTCGAGTACATTCAATCCGTACCTGCAACGCAGGCAGCCCGGGTTACGGCAGGTTACGCAGACCCATGTAAACCTACTTTTGCATTTAATTTTTCACAGCGAGGTCAGGAAGGGATGGGACCCAGCGTATATGTTACTCCCTGTAAAATTTTGGTCAGGTAATTCAATTGTCAATCCTGGGGGATGCTCCGTTTAGGCGCCCATAAGTAACAAACAAACAGACAGACAGACAAACAGACACACAATCACCTATATTGATATAGATTGATGCTTTTTAATAAACTATATATTAATGTTAATTAAAAAACAAAAAAAACTTTTATACAAACTTTGTACATTATGTCAGTTCACATTTTCAGTTTGTAACCGAAATTCAAGAAGTCTAAGATTACGTCGCGCATTCGCAAACTATATGCATCGACAGGAGCTTTGCTAAAATGATCTACTATTGTGTCTACATCTGCAGTTGTAGCAGTATCCGTATCATAAAAATCATTTTTGGGAACATTCACATTAGTCCATAAAACATGTATAGCCATACATAATCCAAATACACTAAATTTTTTTAAGTGCTCATTCAAGGCACTTTTTGGAAACCATTTTTCAGGATCACTACCAAGTTGTTGCATGTATTCATAAAAGGACTTATAATAAACGTTGATTAGATCTTGATAATGCTCTTCCCTTAATGATTTCTCTGTACAAGTAAATAAACAATGCGACAAATCCAATACTAGAGATCCGTACCGCGCGATTGGCCAATCTAGAAAACATAATAATAATAATAATAATAATAATAAGGCCTTTATTTTCCAAACGAATTCATAACCAAAATTACAAATTATAATTTATATAGAAACGTATGATTAACTAAATTTGTTGGAAAATCTTAGGGCGTTAGTTCAAGATAAACCCACTGGGAATATCTTGTTCTACCACTAAAACCCTATATAACAGAATTTAAATTTAAATTAATACCATGCCTAACAACTAAGTACTTATTTTACAAACTTAAACTTACAATTCTGTGATATATTCCCTATGATACATATTCTTAAAATATTATGTATAAGCGTATATCAATCTAATATGATTCAAATGCTATTTAATTAATTGTGTTGCTTTTCCAAGAGATATGAACGATATTTGGCTTTAAAAGATATACTACTTAAGTTTTTAAACTGATTAGGTAGGTTATTATAAAAATATGCAATACCAAAAGTAAAACTTCTTTCAAATAAAGATGATTTATGTATAGGTGGTGTAATTAGGCCTTTGTTACGTAAATTCAGAGTATGGACGTCTGTGCGATATTTAATTTTATTGTATAGATATGATGGTTTATGTAACGCAATTATTTTGTAATAAAAAGATGAAACCTGCAAGCAACGTCTACCACTCATATTTAACCAATTTATCTCCTGAAGCTTGTGTGATATTCTGTCATATTTCCTTATTCCAAATATCAGCCTCAAACATGAGTTTTGTACACGTTGAATTTTTGAGAAACCTCTTTCGTAATAAAAGTGCCATATATTTCGGAACAGTAAGAAAAATGAGATAAAACCAAAGTATCACACAACATAGTTTTTATACCCAGTGAAAGTGAAGCTCTATGCGGAAAAATTAACTTGAGGTTGCAGTATGCCTTCTTTATACAATTGTTAACGTGTTTTGTGTACTTAAATGAATTATCTATAATTAAACCTAAATTACGCGCATCATTACATTCAGGAATTATGCTGTTATTGATGATAAAGTTGGCAGAAAGTCGCAACTCACTTATGTTATTGGGGTTACCAAAAATAATGACATTTGATTTTTCAGCGTTAAGTAGCAGGGAATGTTGTCTAGCTATATTAGAAATGGCATTTAAATCTTCATTTATCAGTTTAATAGATTTTAGACGATCTTGCATCTTAAAGGAATAATACAATTGAGTATCATCAGCGAACATATGCATAGAACAAGTTTTTATGTGATTATGAAAATTTGATGTGTAGAGGGTAAACAGTATTGGTCCAAGAATAGATCCTTGAGGAACTCCTTTGTTGATTAATCTAAATTCAGATGATTGTTGACCTAGTTGAACTCTTTGGCTTCGGTCAGTAAGGTAACTTTTAATAGTTCAATTGTAGATTTTCCAAACCCAATGTAATGAAGAATAGCGAATAATAAATCATGTTTGATAGTGTCAAATGCTTTACTAAAATCTAGTAAAACCAAGACAGACATTTTATTTTCTTCGCGGGCTGTTATTAGATCGTCTGTTACATGGGCAAGAGCAGTTGTACAACTGTAACCTTTACGAAAACCAGATTGTGTTTCAGATAATACGGAATGTAAATCAAGATACTTCTGAATTTGATCACAAATAATTTTTTCAACAATTTTAGAAAATACAGGCAATCTACTAATTGGCCTCAAATCTTTTAATTGGTTGGCATTCGGAATTTTTTTTAATGGTGTAATGACTGCTCTCTTCCATACTGCTGGGAACTTACTTTCAATTATGCAGCAATTTATTATGTGAGTCAGATAAGGCAAAATTATAGGACAACAGAGTTTTATTATGTGAGTATTTATACCATCGATACCACTACAATTGGACTTTAACTTATTTATAACATGCATTACTTCATATATGTCAACAGTTTTTAACAATAGTTCCGGAGCATTATCATTTGTTTTATTACAATTGTAATAGTTCAAAAGTTCTGAATCACCAGCCACTGTACTTGGCACATTACTAAGGAAGAAATTGTTTATTAACTCAGGATTATTTAGATGACTTGGTAAATTATTATTCTTAGATTTACTAATACCTAAAGAATGAAGTTCTTTCCACAAAAATTTTGAGTCATTTTTGATCATAAGTTGTTTGAAATATGCGCGTTTCTCCTTATTAATTGCAGATGTAATTTCATTTCTAAGTGTTTTATAACTATTCCAATTAGCAGATACTTTGTTTTTCTTAAATTTTTGTAAGCTTTATTTCTTAAACTGATCATTTTTTAATTGTAGTGGTTATCCATGGCATTTTTTATGCGTTATTTTAATGGTTTTAATGGTGCGTGTACATTCAGTGTTTGTATAATATTATCAACCAAGAAATTTACTTTAGAATCAATGTCATTTAAATAGAATACACTTTGCCAGGGAACAAGTTGCAAATCTTTATAAAACTCAGTAAAACGGAATAGATTATAATCTCTAATTGTTTTATACAATATACAGTTTTGCGACGGCATATTTAATTCACAGAATATTGCTTCATGGTCTGAAAACTTGGCATCTAAAATTCCAGAATTTTTTACTAAAGTTTTGTCTGATACTATAATTACATCTAATAATGTTCGCGTATTCATGGTTATTCTTGTAGGAGAGACAATTAATTGTGAAAAGTTTACGGTTTCAATCATGGAATTGAAGTATTTGGTTTCAGTATTTTGGGTTAATAGATCAATATTTACATCACCAAAACAACAAACCACATCACACAAAGTAGACATATGTACACACGATTTCTCTAATTCATCACAAAATAATTTGTAGTCTACGGTTTGTGGTCTGTAAATTACACCTACTCCTATCAAAAGTTTATCAATTTTAAAAGAAATCCATAGTTGTTCAATAACATTAGTCATCTCAATAATAGAAAAATTATAAAATTTATTTAGGAAAAGTGCAACTCCACCACCAATACGTCCTTGCCTATCATTTCTTATAACTGAATAGCCAGAAATTTCTATTTTATCATCAGTAATTATGTTGTTTAACCAGGTTTCACTTAAGCCAAAACAATCAAAATTTGAACTTAGCACAAAATCTCTCACAACATTAAATTTAGGTAACAAAGACCTAACATTAGTATATGCTGCTTTAAATATTTTTGGAGGCATATATAAGTATAATATAGGTATTTATTTACTGGTATTGAATATAACTATACATACACTCTGTGGTACACCGGTAGGCTAAAGAAATGCATTTTAATATAACAACTACTTCAATTACTTACCTACTTACAAAGTATTTAAACAATAAGTTGCCAACCGACAGGTCTCCATGGCAAATAACAGCATATTCTCCGGAAACTTTGGACGAAGTAATTTCCCATACTTTATAAAATTTATCTTTGAAACAATCTATCTTTTGGTACATTTCAAATTCTTGCAATTTGTTTAGTGTGTTACTTGCCGCTTCTATGAGTTCAAATTTGGAATAGTAAGAGTCTTCCATATTATGCGACAATTTCATAAAATCGTTGTGATCCTGATCTTTCATTGCAAAAGAAATCGCATGAAATTTGCCTAACTCACGCACTACCAACATAGCATGATGGTAGTTTAAAGACACTTCTCGACTAAGATTTTTGTAACCCAACTCTTTTACGTCTTCTAGAAGTATAGATTCATTTTCAATATCTAACACCGAATCGTAATATTTTGGGAAATACCCGAAACATTTTTTTAAGTTTTTGTTTTTTTGAAATCTTTCAAATTCTGGTAGCACTGTACGATAAACATACGATTCTCTTATAAATACTGAATTAATTGAAAAAAATTTTCTGTATACTAACGATTTTGGTCCATTCTTTACTATACACAATTTTTTAGATTCTTCGTCTACCACTTTTACTGAAATTATTATTCTTAGATGATTTTCGCCTAGTTCCTGGTTTTTGGTTATATTTAAGAAATAATTGTTTATTCCCAATGATATCCAAAGGTGTTTTTGCAGGACAACGCCCCTGCACACAAATCTCATGTTGCCATGCAAAAAATTTGTGATTTAGGGTTTGGATTACTAGAACAGCCCCCTTATTCACCCGATTTGGCTCCGTCTGACTATCACATAATAGATGCTGTGGAGGTCTGGTTTGCAGAGCAAGAAGAAACATTTTTTTTTGAAAGGTCTAGAGACGTTGCAGTTTCGCTGTAATAAATGTATCCAATTAAGAGGAGAATATGTTGAGTAATAAAATATTTTGACATTGAAATTTTGTTTGGTTCTATAGTAGGCTAAGAATTTTTCAATATATCCTCGTACGTCATACAAATTGTGACTGTGGAAACTAACCAGGAACTGTTGCAGATATTGTTACAATAATTAGTATCACGTGATTGTTATATCTCAGAAATCGAAAATCTGTGTAGGTTAACGGCCTTTTTGGCTAGATAGATTATGCCCAAAATCTAATCAGATTTTTGGAATTATAAATAAAGTCTTTGTACAGAGTTTAATAAAAAACGGAAGAGCTGGTTTTCTTGGAATCTTGTTTACATACGGACGGACGGCCGGTCGTCGGGCATAATTTTTTTTTTGCTTCAAAATTTTCGGTTTGAAAACCGTCGCCTAACTTTCCATTTCATTTTAAAAGATGTGGAGTAAACATATGTACAAATCAAAAAGTAGAATACATGAATTTTAATAAAAAATTCAAATTGTAACTCGGGTTGTTGTTTTACCTCAAAGGGAATTAATAACTACACGTATTTTAAAGTAAACACTTAAAAAGGGGGCCACACACGTTCAGTTTAAACTGTGCAATCGGATAAGGCGGCGGTTACATTGGATCCGAATTCGTACGAAAAACCAATCGTACGAATTCGTACGAATACGTACGAAATCATCAGAAAGAAACAAATGTGTACATGTTTATAGTGCGTGGTTACATTACTTGCGTATATTTCTTACAAATTCGTACAAACTCGTACGATTTTCGATTCGACCAAAATAATTTGTTTTTTCTGCCACTATTCGTACGAAAAGTTTGATTTTGTGGTTATGCTAACACAATGGATGTTGAAAAATTAATAATACTGGTCCAAGAAAGGCAATCGTTATGGGACCAAAAAAGTAAACAATACAGCAACCGAGAGTTGAATAAAAAACTATGGAAGGAAATAGGGGAGAAGATGAATGTAGCAGGTAAGTTTTATAACTTATTAATAATGTAAGCAAATAATTACAAAATATATAGGATAAGGCCTGCTTATTTACAAGTTAAAATATTGTACAAATTTGTTGCGAATTTGGTAAGCTACGTCAGTAGCTCTGTTGAAACGCAGTGGCCCATTTCTTTGGTGTTGATTGTGCTCGAGGTTTTGAATAATTTGCAAGTCAGCCGGACTACCCTCCAAGTTAATAATTACATTATGTAATAAACAAATACATTTCACAATAACATCCACCTTGTCAGGATCAATTTCAATTTCCGATTTTAAGATTCTCCATTTGGAGGTTATTATGCCAAAAGCACATTCAACAAGACGTCTTGCTCGAGAGAGACGATCATTGAAAACTTCTTGTTCTGGACTCAGATTTTGTCCTGAAATGGCCTCATTAAATAATTTTTTAGCGGATACGCTGCGTCTGCTACAAAAACGTGTGGCACGGTAATATCTGTTTTTGGTAAAGCTTTTGGTGGAGGCATATTAAAAGTATCATGTTCAAGATGATGGTATAGCGATGAATTTGTGAAAATTCCACCATCGCTTTGTTTTCCATAACTTCCAACTTCAACACTAATGAATTTGTAATTTGCATCTACCACACCTTGTAGCACTATGGAAAAATATTTCTTATAATTAAAATACATAGAACCAGAATTTGCAGGACATTTAATTCTAATGTGTTTGCCATCAATGGCTCCGACACAATTAGGAAATTTCCATTTGTTGTAAAACTGCTCTTCAATAGATGAAAACATTTGTTGTGTTGGAAATGGCATATGTTGTTCATATAAGGACGACCATATAGCATTACAGGTTTCATAGACAATTTTTCTGATTGTCGTATGGGACATTCGAAATGAGAAAGCCAATGATCGAAAAGATATGCCAGTAGCAAGGTACCTGGAAAATATTTATTGATAATTACCTTTAAAATAAAGGATGTACGTTATTTTTGAATATAAATTGAACATTACATTGTGAAACCTCGCAAAATATTTAATATTATTTTGTTACAGACGACATTGTACGTCAGAAATGGAGAGGATTGCGAGATACTTTTAGGAAAGAACTCGTTAAACTGCAACAAAAGAGAAGCGGAGACAGTGCAGATGAGGATGATGAAATATCGAAATGGAAGTTTTTTGACAATATGCTGTTTATCAAAGATTTTTTGTGGCTCGGAAAACAAGCGGAAATATTTCAAGACCTCACACAAGTTCTAAACCTAGTGAGACAGACCAAATGGAAACACCATCAGATATAGTCTACAGTGATAATGAGCAATCACAAACGGAAACAGAAAACACTTTGATAACAGAAAATGAACCTGTACGTGCTACATCATCCCCAAATGCAACACGACCACCGATTGCCACAAATCCAGAATCGAGCAATACTCGAAAAAGAAAGATAACTAGGAGGGACGCTACAATGCAGCAATTACTGGCGATAGAACAACGAAAATTGGACCACTTCCAACGTACCTCTCAACAACATGAAGATGATGATACCTATTTTGTGTTAAGTCTTGTTCCATATATGAAACAACTTCCAACTCATAGAAAATTATATGTTCGAACCAAGTTTCAAGAATTACTTATGAATGAGCACGAACTAATAACTCGATCGCACGATACTACACAAGCAGTACTTTCACGTCAATCTCGTCAATATACCACAATACCAACGCCTTCGCCTGCATATAGTTCGAGTTCAACAGATTTTTCACAACCACCTTCAGTTCAATCAGTAAATGATTCTACCTTCAGTTCAATAAACTATGATCATCCTCCTGGAAGTGGTACAGAAAGCAACTTTTCACACTCAACTCAAGCATATTTCTCGAACTTTCAACCAGATATTCCATAAGTTATTACTACATTTTATGAAATAATTGTTACTGGACTGTTATTGAAGAAATACATATATTACTTAATATGATGATTTTTTACTTACCGTAACGTTATAATTAATTTTTCTTCAGGTGTAATGCATTCTCGAAAATTCGAGTATTTGTGAAGTTGAGTTTCAACAGATTTTAGTATGTAATCGAAGGTAGTTGGTGTCATTCTTGTATATTCAAAAAATTTTGTATCATTTAACCTGAGCTCATTAAAACATCTCACAAATTCGCCGTCTTTACTCCTTGACAAAAAAAGTCATCCACCCAAACCCTGGAGTTTTCCAATAAAAAAGAAACTTTAATAATAACGGTGTTTCTAAAAGATAAAACTCCTCCATTTTATTCATTATTAAACCACTGTCTGAAAACTCTGATATATTGCGGTTTTTCGTTAGCACTCACATCATCAATGTAACCAATCTATCTTACGTATTCGTACGAGTTCATTTCGTACAAATTCGTAAGAATACATTTTGGTACGAATTCGGATCCAATGTAACCGCCGCCTAACTCGTAGTAGTCTTTGTAGAACAACATAGCGTCGACAGATGATCCTCTCGCAATTATACGATTAATTTGTATTTTAAAAAATAAAAAACGAAAAAAATCGTGATTTATGGTGTAAACAATGGTTACTTAAAAGAAGTTAATATTCACATACAAATTTAATAAATGAACTAAAAATTACTCCGAAAGATTTTAATAATTATTTGAGGATGAATGAAGATACCTATTTGAACCTGATTTCTTTAGTTACTCCGCTAATTAAAAGATAAAATACTGTAATGAGGGCTGCTATATCGCCTCATGAAAGATTGACTGCGACTTTAAGATTTTTAGCGACCGGAAGAACCTATGAATGTCTTAAATATTCTACGATTATACCACCACAGTCATTGTCTACTACCTTTTACACAAGGTTATTTAAGGGTACATAATATAATTACGATTTCTTAAGTGTTTTAATGAAAAGAAAAGTTACTATATTTTTTATTATAATAAATATAAATTAAGATTAAGTATTGTATATTCAACATATTTTTATATAAAGAGGCGTGAATATATAAATAAATTAATGACTGTCATCAAAGTTAGAGATATATGAAGATGCGGTTTCAGGTGAATTTGGTAGTGACATCAAAATGTTTTTTTGAGTATCTTGTAGTTGGTTAATAGGTTGAAGCATAGAAGTTGGATAAGATGACTGAGTTGGTCGAGGCTGAATGATAGATAATTCATTATATCCTGCTACAATATTGGGATAATAACCAGGTAATTGAATTGAAGAGTTGACTGAATAAGAATGCTGAGATATGTTAGAATGGTTTGATGAAGAATCTCTAGACAAAGGTGTTGATGAGCAAGTGCAAACATCATCAAATCGCGTTGTTGTT
This sequence comes from Abscondita cerata, assembly GCA_030710515.1. Lineage (NCBI taxonomy): Eukaryota > Metazoa > Arthropoda > Insecta > Coleoptera > Lampyridae > Abscondita > Abscondita cerata. The sequence goes on from JALBCR010004555.1 coordinate 239,471, forward strand.
GGTGTCATTACTTTATGTGATATTATTAAGATCCCCATTTCTGCGTCAAACAATGTTTCGTTGATAATTTTTTCAGCCAATAATCTTTGTGTTTTCTGTAAGTCTCGAAGTTTTAGAGCTACTACTTTACCAAAAATGTGATATCGATCATCTTCCAAAGTTGGTCGTTTAAAGTGATTCTAAACGGTTAACAAAACACCTTTTGTTAGAGCTGTTTCAGAATTTCTTCTCATTGGTTTTGTAGATTGAGTTGTAGCACAAGTAATGCCTGTGGATGTAGTAGTCTTAGAAGTAGTAATTGGAGGAGTAGATGTAAGTAGATCTTCAGGGCAAGGATTCTTATTTGGATGTATTTCATCTACTTGTGAATATAATGCTGTATCCGATAATTTTTCGATGTTAATCTAAAACAGTATTTTTTATTGAAGTTTCCACGAACAGTCAGTGAATGGAATTTTCCCCACCTACTTGGGGCAATAGATGAAAAACATGTGGCTATAACTGCACCAATAGGAAGTGGATCGGAGTACTACAACTATAAAAAACATCACAGCATGGTTTTAATGGCTATCGATGATGCACACTATCAGTTCATTTTGTGTGACTATCGTGTTTCACGAGCTACAGTCTGTATACTATTGGCGCGGAGTAATAAATCATAATTGCTTGAAATAATTCTTTATTTTCTTGTGAAAGCGGTACTTCTACGGTTAAGTAAAAACCAATAAATTCTAACCAAAATACGATCATTGTGCCGCTCTTGCAGCATATCGACCCATCTAGGGTCTGAGAACAACCGGTAGTTTAATCTCTGTAAAAAAATTTCCAAAAACCCCCAACAAAAACATTTATATATTTGTTTATTTTATAAAAAAAAAAAAAAAAAAATATAAAAAATAAAAAAAAAAAAAAATATAAAATTTTATAAAATATAAAAAAAAAAAAAAAAAAAAAAAAAAAAAAAAAAATTAAAAAAAAGTATAATTTATTATTATAAAAATTAATTTAAAAAATAAAAATTTTAATTAACAAAAAAATAAGTTACCCCCAAAACGGAAAAAAGGATAATTTGAAAAGGTTTTTTTATTTTTTGCTAAAAAAAAATAAAAAAAAAAGAAAAAAGAAAAAATTTTTGTGAATTTTGGAAAATTGATTTTGAATTTTTAAAAATTTATATTAATGTACACTCATGAAATTTAAAACTTGGACACCACAATTTCTGTAAACAAAAGTTTGCACATTGTGAAGCGGGCTTAAGGGTATCATTTACAATTCTAACAGCAGGTAGTCTCAGCAGGGGTTATCTTATAGAAGGACTGTAGAATGAATCATTACACTAAGCACGTTTTAGAAAATAGGTAATTTACGTTGCTTACTTAATTTTTTCTTTAAAGAATATATTTGAAGGTATCGCTAATTAAACACCATAGCTCGATTAATTATCGAATCAAAATTTTGTTTAGGAAATGTTTACAAAATAAAATTAGAAATAATTTTGATTTAAAAAACGTCTACAAGCAATAACTTTTAAATTAAATCAAAAAACTAAACATGGTTATTTGGGTTGACTGATTATTACTTATTTTTAAATAAATCTAACCTACTAATTATTGTAAGTTATTAAAAAAATCATTAAACTCTCTATTCATAATATTTAGTCCTTACAAAATGTATATTTTATGACGTTTCATTTTTTCTGTAGTTAATATAAAAAGTGAAAATAAAAACTAAGGCAATTCTTATTGTCAACGTATATATTTAGTTTTTGACAAGAATTTATTACATAATTATAATTAAGATACCAAGTTATAGTTTAAAATTAAATGAAAACTTTTTTTAAATAAAGGTATTACTATATAAATAAATATAAGAAATCAATAATGGGTGTGACCTCCATTATTATTGATACATTCTTGGAGGCGTCTGCTCATTGACGCTATCAAGGTATCAATATAATTAATATTAATCGTTTCCCATGCGGTATCAATGGCTGCAATTAGTGCATTACGGTTTACTGGTATAAAATTTGGCCCTTGTTGTCTTCGGATAACAGCAAGTATTCGAGCCCAAACATTTTCGATAATGTTAAAATCTGGGCTTTTGCTGGCCAGGGTAACAGCTCAAGTTATTTGCTTGTATCCAGTTGCGCACAACCTGCGAAGTATAGGGTCATCATATCCCGATAGTTAATTATCGAATGTTCCAAGAAAATATGTGTAAATAGTAAATGGAATCTACTAACGTAACGTTAAGTCGTTAATTATAGTTACATAACTCTCCTTTCATAAGATATAGTTCATATTAATATGCTTATTGTAAAGCTTCGTACACACCTGAACAACAAACCGAGGAACAAACAGAACAACGAACCGAACGGCAATCGGAACATTAATTTGGACGGTGCTACGTACGAATTTTAGAACAGATTCGCAAGTCCTGATTGTTCCACGAACGGTTTGCGGCGTTCCCGCAACTTGTCGGTTTTCTCCGACATCAAAGAAAATGCGCGCGAATGCGTTTGCAGGTTTGGACGAATCTAAACAAAACGGCGAACAAACTTATGCGGGAGAATTAAATTATTTATTTTTTGTCCTCCCTTTTGTGGGTTTGTTGTGTTTTAGGTAATATTATGGAGTTGACAGAAGAAAAATGTTTTAAATTAATCAGTGTTTAAGAATGCAAGAAAAAATGATGTCCCTATTAGCATCATTTGGGCGGGAAATTTCCAAAAAAAAAAAAGCGAAGTAAATTATAATTTTTACTCTTCTTTGTGCGTAAAAATTTGGTTGGCACTATCTTCTTGTTTTCCGCAATTTTCTCTTCTCAATAATAAATATATATGAACTGAAAACTACTGAAAATAATTATGGGAACAGCACAAACGTTCCGTTTGTTGTTCGGATTGTGGAAATCATAAAAGATCGTTTGTCGTTCTGTTTGACTTTCGGTTCGTTGTTATGTTTGTTGCTCGGTTTGTTGTTCAGGTGTGTACGAAGCTTTACAACTTAAGCAACAATTTTTGGCGAATAAAGATTAGTTTGTGATGTAATATTAGAAACACAAATTTATATCATATCAAATTTATGACAACTTAAAACCAAGAACGTGTATGTTATTGCTAAGAAATTATTAAGGAAAAAGCGCAATTGCAGTGTAAATATTTATAATTAGATATTTTCGAAAGTTTATAAGTCCTCTATTGTAATCTTAATACTTAAAAGAAAATCCTGTCCATTAGCATTATAAGGAAATGGCTTTTACTTTATGAATAAGTTTCAATAACAATAGAATATCCTTGCTTGTTTAATTTACTTCCTTTGAGTCATATTGCTCTAAGGGTTGTTACATTGGTCATTAGAAGTATGTAATAAATAAACAATTACCTACTGTTTGAGAAGGGGTAGTGTGAACCAATAAATAAAGTAAGAAATGTAAATTCCATTTTAGTTTAAAATTTCAAGTGTTGTGAAAATGCCACCTCATCTCGGTGCTGATTTGAAAGCGCGGATTGTTTCGGAATTAGCGGCGGGCCGTAGCGTGCGTGAAATTTCACGTATGTTAGATATACCAAAAAGCACCGTAGGGCATTACCGAGTAAAATGGAATCTTGAACACACTTTGGAAAGAGCCATCGGAAGTGGTAGACCTAAAGTATCTACACGTGCTCAAGATCTCGAGTTGTTTCATTACGTAACAGAACAACCATTTGCTACATACTCCAGGGCTATAGCAGATACACATTTTCCCGGATGCCGTATAACTGCACAAAAAGATTAAAGGAGATGGGAATAAAGAAGTATAATGCTGCTGCGAAAGAAGTTCTCAGTGACGAAAATATGAGACGTCGTCTGGAATTTGCAAGGCGATATGTGAACGAACCTTTGGAATTTTGGAATCGAGTGATTTTTAGCGACGAAAAAACGTTCAATAGCCGCAACGATGGACCACTAAAAGTTTTTAGAATGGAAGGAACTCGTTACGAAAATAATCACATATGTCCTAAAAAACGAAGTGGTTATTTTTCTGTGAATGTGTGGGGTTGGGTTAGCGCGCGGGGTCAGGAGTTTGTTGGGCTATCGATGGACGTCTTGATTCTGCTGCGTATTTAGATATTTTGGAAACTATTATGAAACCTTCAGTCGAAGTGTTTTATCCAGACGAAGATTATATTTTCCAACAAGTAAGTATTCTTATTTCACTATACTTTCTCCAAAAATAGTTCGGGATCTGTTGAATTAACATTTTCATAATGTATTTTTGTTGTTAAAGGACAACGCCCTATTCATACTTCGCGGGTTGTGCGCAATTGGATACGAGAAAATAACTTGGAGCTGTTACCCTGGCCAGCAAAAGCCCAGATTTTAACATTATCGAAAATGTTTGGGCTCGAATACTTGCTGTTATCCGAAGACAACAAGGGCCAAATTTTATACCAGTAAACCGTAATGCACTAATTGCAGCCATTGATACCGCATGAAACGATTAATATTAATTATATTGATACCTTGATAGCGTCAATGAGCAGACGCCTCCAAGAATGTATCAATAATAATGGAGGTCACACCCATTATTGATTTCTTATATTTATTTATATAGTAATACCTTTATTTAAAAAAAAAGTTTTCATTTAATTTTAAACTATAACTTGGTATCTTAATTATAATTATGTAATAAATTCTTGTCAAAAACTAAATATATACGTTGACAATAAGAATTGCCTTAGTTTTTATTTTCACTTTTTATATTAACTACAGAAAAAAATGAAACGTCATAAAATATACATTTTGTAAGGACTAAATATTATGAATAGAGAGTTTAATGATTTTTTAATAACTTACAATAATTAGTAGGTTAGATTTATTTAAAAATAAGTAATAATCAGTCAACCCAAATAACCATGTTTAGTTTTTGATTTAATTTAAAAGTTATTGCTTGTAGACGTTTTTAAATCAAAATTATTTCTAATTTTATTTTGTAAACATTTCCTAAACAAAATTTTGATTCGATAATTAATCGAGCTATGGTGTTTAATTAGCGATACCTTCAAATATATTCTTTAAAGAAAAAATTAAGTAAGCAACGTAAATTACCTATTTTCTAAAACGTGCTTAGTGTAATGATTCATTCTACAGTCCTTCTATAAGATAACCCCTGCTGAGACTACCTGCTGTTAGAATTGTAAATGATACCCTTAAGCCCGCTTCACAATGTGCAAACTTTTGTTTACAGAAATTGTGGTGTCCAAGTTTTAAATTTCATGAGTGTAGTGTTATACAACTACTTGAATCAAAAAAAAGTACCTAGCTTAGTATGCACCAATCTGATTGTTTCCTGATCGTGAACAAATAGACAATGGAAACCACCTTAAAAGGATATGATCCGCTAATTCTGCCATGGAACCTTTAGATGCAGGAATCCAGGAAATAGAAGCGAAAACACCGAAAACTGATCAGGAGAATTTATGAATTATTTTAACTATGGCAAATCACTTTTTTTGATTGGTAAAAAAATTGTAAAGTCCTCTCATTGTGTAATATGTTATACTATGTAATTGTTATTACATAAAGTGTAACAGCAATCTATTTCATTAATATTATAATAATTAATTGTATAATTTATAATTATTTTTAAAATTTTATTTTCTTACATCATCATCGTCGTTGCCCAAATTGGAGCGTGAAGGTCTTGGTATATCTTGATCATTTAAAGTCATTAACGGGAAAGCACACCTTGAACTTTGGTTCATACATATCTTCTGGAGCCTGATCCAGATTTTTGATATACCAATTACTTTTAACTCTTTTGTAGGTACAAACGCAAATTATTAATTTTTTAAGACTGATTCTTTATTTGCGTCGGGTTCATTTCATGTAATTTTAAAATAAATTTTGAATATTACGCGGTATCTTTTTTGTTTCTGATCGTGATATTCTTTTTTGTTTGATTTTCCAAAGACAAGGTTTGAAACGATAAATATCTATAAATTCTTTCCGGTCCACTCTCGTAGTTTTGTTGCCAGTAATTTAAAAGACAAAGGTAAGTTATTTAATTTTTAAATGGTTAAAAGATTTTACAATAAAGTTTGAAGTTCATCATGAATTTAAGTCGATATTCACCCGGGGCTATAGACACTAAACGGTGCTGCAGTTACTCCGCCATGTCTACAGACACATTGTCTTATCTCGTACAGTTTAATTGCCACTGTTTTTATCAATTGGTATTTTCAATTTATTTCCGATCAACTGCACAGTTCTAAAAATTACGTCGCATTAACCTACACATGTCCGATTTATCTGTACAGATAAAACTGTTCAGTCGAATCGCACAGTTTAAACTGAACGTGTGTGGCCCCCTTAACAGAATATTTATTCGTTATTTTGGTAACTAAAATCATACGTTATCAATAACACAACACAATGCCTGCGCCAATACAATTCTAATACTACTGACAATCATCGATCGAATCGATGCAAACCGCGGTCGATGGATTTCCCCGCTCGCGGTATATTATATCTTCAGCGGCGTAACAACACAAAAACACTAGAGGGTGTTAAAAATTACAAAAATGAAATAAAGAAAATAATTTCAACAAGAAAATAACAAAAAGATCCAACAAAAAAAATGTTAACAATGAATTCCTTTTTCCAATTATAGGCTTCAAGCAAAACTATAATAACTAGATCATTGATAGTGAGGCAGAATATTTAAAAAAATTAAATATCAATAGATTCACATCTCGAGACGGAAAACAATTCCGCAAAAAGAGCGAAAATTATCAAAATAATAACAAGAATGTAAACAAGATTGGAATTGCATTACTAACGCCAAATAGAAAACAAATAGAAACCAACGTGAAACGAAAATAAAGTTCCATCAATTTACCAAACGTCATCTGCTAAAAGGCAAACAGACACCGATCTGTTCCATGTAATACATACAAAAAAGATTAGAGAAATGATATCTTTGAAAAAATATAACGAAAAATCGTTGTTTATGGAATTGAAACCATTTATGTAACTTACTGTCTTGCATTAGTAGTAAGCTAATGACCCCAGTAACCAATGCCCTTAAAAACAAAAAATATATTAATAATAATTTAATAATAACAATAATGATAATAATAACATATTTCTCATTAGTCAAAACTATCGTTTCGAATATCAATAAAATAAGTTTTTAGTGTTTTTCTTATGTACCTATCAAGAAAAAGAAGAAAAGCTATTTACGCCATTTTAATTATTTTTTAGTTTTTTCTTATTACTTTAAAATGGTTGTTTTCTTATTTGTATTCTTGGTTATTCGTTTTAGGTTCCAAATGTGTATGTTAAAATATGTATGGTGAACTATAAATTGTATTAATAATGAAGTAATCAATCACTCGAAATTGTAACCAAGTTTATCAAAATCGAACAAAATATCCTTTACTCTAGTGAAAATTGTTGCTGATCTTTTAAATTAAAGCAAACGGATTTTCAGGATCTTTAGTGGGTACCGTATCTTCAATGTTTTGCATTTGTATGTATATTACTAGTATAGCCCAGAAAAGTCCAAAATGCTGTACTTTGTGAGATCACGTAGAAGAATATTTTTCGGTAAACAACTCATTACCATCACAATTAAGCTTTTCTAACATTGAGCATAAACTCTTATAATATTCATCAATTAAATCGTTGTAATGAGCATCTCTAAATTTCTTATCAGTCACTGAAAATATAATTGAAGATAAATCTAACACTGAGATCCTATTCGAGCCATTTGCCAGTCAAGAAAGCAAACATCTGTGGTGTATTTGCATTTTCACGATCCTGTAAAACATGAAAATATAAATCAAGAAAACGCATTCAAAATACTTTCTTACTTGATATCGGAACAAAATATTGCTAATTGTAAATCCCCATGATTGATAACAGCATACTCGTCTACTAATGTAGAGTCGATGCATTTTGATATTACAGCAAACATATTTTCAGAAAACTTTTAAATTTACTGTAAATTTTATCTTTGTTAGGATCCAGTGAGCTAAGTACAAGATTGAATCTGTCATTGCATATAGAGCGCATACATTCAGTACCAAAGTTGTGGAATGATGCTTCTTGCGTATCATTAACGGTGTGTTCAAACAATAGCGGCTTTGAGAACGAAGTGCGTACGATAGAGAGCATGAAATTGTAAGTTCACGTAGTATCAAAAAACATATGATCTTTGTCTATTATATTTTCTCGATTCCAATGTTGAACCCGTTAACGGTAACATCTCCAAACATCAATGCTTCTGCACCATATTGTGTTGAAGCACCATAAAATATTGGATAAGCTTCAAAAATTGTTTCAATGGCATTTTCTGATTGCAAAGTTTTAAATTCAGAAGTAGTTTGAATAAATGTAAATTTCTCTGTGGCAAATCTTCCACATAAACAATTTTCTGAATTCTTTCACTAATTGGCGCACTTTAACTATGAAATGTATTTCCATAATGTATTTCAACATCGTAAGCACTAATATTCACCTGCAGAAATAACTCCAAGAAAATTGTGACCCTTCATTGTTTTTAAAAATGTATTTCCATAGAATCGTAGTTGATGTTTCTTGTTTTTTCAACGCATATTTTTTAAAAACTTCCCATACTTCTCGCTTAACAAGTCGGTTTATTTCACTATTCATCTTCAAATAATTATTTACCAATTACTAAAAGCTTTTTTTGTATTTGATGTGTCTATCCATTCTAATCAACGTTAAAGTTATCACAATATAACTAACTAATAACCCTGATTTACTTTTTATCTTATCTTTGTATAAACTAACGATTAAATGGCTGCAATTGACTTTATTTTTACTGTCTGTTGATCTACACTAATCCAAAATATAAAAATTACTCACAAAATGATTCCATCGACACAAAATAAACTTTCTAAAAAAAATCTTTTTTGATAGATGTAACTAACTTTTGCTTATACCAGGGTGATTCAGTTAACCATTCATTAAGTTTATAGACTTCCGTTGAAATATTTGTTTAAAAAATTTGGGAATGAGGATTGCTCGAAAAGTTCTATTTAAATTAAAATATTTCAAACTCTTTAACTTACAGTTACCGAGTAGCTGCCAACTTTCTTATTTTAATTCAGGAATAATATATTTTTTTTTTGTATATTTGGATTCTACGCTAAAATATGAGTTACTTTTCGTGTAACTCAACCCAGCTGAAGTTAACAGAAGAATTTTGTTGTGCTTAGAAAACCACGGACATTTATATCAGACAGTTGCTAAATTAATAATTAAATTAATTTGCTTCATTTTGCAATGTAATTTTATTTAGAAGGCCATAAATGTAAATTCTATAAATTGAAGCAAACGGCAGGTCCTCTAACATTTTATAACATTCTCCATGAATAAAAAAATAAATTTAGTATGTCTTCATTCGAGTCTTCTTGGTGTATTTCCATATCGTGTATAATGTGTCAAAGTCGACGTTTACAGTTTGATAAATAAGGCACATTGATTTTAATTTTCCCGGCCTCAATTAAATTATTTAATAAAGTAGAGAAATATTGTGTGTCGAATGTAAATACATCGATAGCTAGGAAATGGTAGCAGATGGGTATAGGAAACCCTTGTAAGATTGATTGAAAATTTTTAATTCTCCATACATAGAGCAACGAATGCAGAATGATTCATTTTAAAAAATTGACTTTTGGGCAGTTGAAGTTAAGTCAGATTTAGCAAACATTTTGACACCCTGTAAATAATGAATGTCAAATTACATATCATTTAAAAAACTTAACAGTCCTCTGCTATAGTAAAATTTTATTATATAACTTTCTTTTTGAATCTTTGACAAACGTTTTGAAAACAATGCTACAAAACCAATTTTTCTCAAAAAAATGACAATATCTCAAAAACTATTGATTTTTCATATAAGTTCTGCTACATGAAGTAACTCTCTGATTTTAGCTGGTGTAACCGGAACTAGAAGAGCTGAAATATTTTAATTAAACAGAACTTTTGGGCAATCCCCTATTCAAATTTTTAACAAATATTTCAACGGGAAGTCTAAACTTCTAACGAACGGGTTGGCTTAATACCCGGTATGCTCTAACAATTGCTTATAATTATCGGTCCTATGAAGAAAATTAGATTTTTACAAAAATTTTTGTATTTCTCAACTTGAAATTTGTTTGTTTTAACGAAAAGTTGTTTGAATGCAATGTGCTTCTCATAAAAGTCATAACTAAAAGATTATTCGTTGTTCTTATTGGAATCAGCGTACACGTTTATTTCTTTTGAATTTATAAAACACCACTTTATCGCATTATTTAAAAATTTAAACATTTTTTTCTAATTGTAAATGATAACGATGTAATGTAAAAAAATAAACCCATCATGTTGTGAAGAATAAGTTATTCTGAATATCCACAAAAAAATTTAACAAAAAAATTTTGAGAAATACCGTCCCATTTTTAATAAGTAATTAGAACAAATAAAGAAAAACATCAACAAGAATAATCATTCACCCAACACAATTATAGGGTTACTTACTAATTTATTGCACCTTAGAGCATTTTGCAGAAGACAGAAAAACCAGACATTTTATATCGCCTTCGTATTATTTTTCATTACTATCATCACACGTGTAGATTGTCAAACCTGCCGACAAAGGACCTCTATTTCAGTTTATTACGTTTGTATGTCAATACTTCGATAGAACGAAAAATTAATGTTCCTCACATCGGTTATATTTATTCATTCTGAACTTTTTTGCGCCGACTTTCGGAGAAAATTATCCTACTTGGTATAGAAGACTTAATGTTAAGTTAAATAGGATTAAAAAAAAATTAGTTATTTTTAGCCGCCTATTTGTACTAAATTAGCCATTTGTTAAAGTGAGCCGAGCCTTCGATAATTAGTCTCGATTTTAATTACCAGCTGCATTTAGCTACACTGTTTTTCAAAAAGTCGGCGCGGTTATACACAATGATTGTGCACCACGATATCTATTACAATATCATTGAACTATTTATGCGTACTCAAGGGTTGCTATCTCCCAGCTGTAGTGTATTTATCAACGATAAATGAAAAATTATGCGTTTTTTTTTCGGTTTGGCTAGCCAATTGATATTGTAATTTTATACTTTGGTATTTCGGCTAGGTAACTTTAACATAGTGAACTAGATGCCTTGCATGTTTTTAATTCAATTTTATTTACATTACCATTCAAAAAATTGTAAAAACAAGGTAGGACAAATATGTTTTAATGTATTGTAGTTTTCCAAAAATTCAATATTTTTTATAAGGAGCATTTACTTTATATACAGGGTGTTTCCTAAGTAATCTAAAATATTATATGGGGCGTTTCGTTACTCAATTTTAAGACGAAAAGTTCATATAAACATGTGTGATAAGTCTTGTCGTTAATGAGATACAGGGTGTTAAATTGTTTATAATAAATCAGCTCTGATTGTATTTGAAATTAATTTTTCCTGGTGACGCTACTGGTTTCGAAAAACATGCTTATTCTAAGTGGCCTTTGGAATAACGTTGACAACTGTGTCAAACCTAAAAAACTAACGCAAACAACGAACAATAAATTGTTAATAATACGATCTTTTTGTGTTAAGTTAACAACGATGCCTGTGTTTACTAATGCCGAAATGGCTAATATGCACTTTTGTATGGATTAGCGAATGGTAATGCCTTAGAGGCTAGACGTATGTATGCCCAGCGTTATCCTAATAATCGTTTACCATGTTCAGATACGTTTACTAAGCTACATAATAAAATAATAAAACACCCTGTATCTCATTAACGACAAGACTTATCACACATGTTTATATGAACTTTTCGTCTTAAAATTGAGTGACGAAGCGCCCCATATAATATTTTAGATTATTCAGGAAACACCCTGTATATATAACCACTCAAAACCTAAACACGAAATCAAGAAAAGCACCGATTTGATTTTTATGAAACTTGGCATGCAGGTGATTAGGTTTTGGGCATAATCAGCGAGGCCAAAATGGCTATTAACCTACATTTATATTCTTACAATAGTTTCAAAAATTATCACTTTACACACATTTTTGAATATGAAAATGTCTGTTTTTTTAATCCGATAGGTAATTACTCAGATATGGCAATCATGTAAGACTAATTGTTTTAATAATATCTCCAGGAATATATCAATTATACATATAAAAAAAAAAAAAAAAATGGAAAAAATTGTTCGAAATATCATTTTATTTATTTATTTAATCGTATGGTACATTTTAAATATTGTATTGTGAGTATGTGTTATGTATGGTGCCCCAGAAGATCAGTATAAACCTGTACAGTGTGGTGACAGAAACCGTGTGCAATTGTGGATTGGTTCGCCTTGGCAAAGCATTTACTTCAAGGTTTAGGAAAACCACTAAAACCTAAACATGCCAACCCTTACCCACCCTAGTATTCACATGTAATAATATTAATTAAGTGTGTAATGTGATTGTGTTTGTGAGGAAATTGTGTTGTACATTTTTCCTAATTATCAGGTATCCGAATGAAATCAAGGTTAATGTTATAAATATCGAAGACCATGGGTAACTAAAGTCCCTTATCACAAACTGATAGGCAGCCTATTGTATCTGTCAGTACAAACAAGGACAGCTATAATTTTTCTGTCAATTTTAAGTCAGTATAACAATAATGATACTGAATATCATTGGCAATGTAGCGATTATCTGAAGGGTACCAAACATTATATAATTGAATTTTTTCTGCGTATAGCAATAAGTTAGAACGACAAGTTTTGTAGATTCTTATTCGGTGAATGATAAAAATAAGAAAGATAACACAGGATACTTATTTAAACTTTCAAGCGATGCTATTTCTTGGCAAGCTTGCAAACAGAAAGACCACTGCTTTAAGTAGTACGTAAGCAGAATACGTAGCTCCTGGTGAGGCATCAAAATAGGCCATTTATTTAAAAGATTTTTTTAATTAGTGATGGATATAAAGGTGTTAAAATATACAATATAATCAAACTGCACAAAAATAAAAACTGCAATTAAATCCACTTTTTTAAATCAGTTTCTAAGTCGATTTTTAAAACAGGTTTTTAAGTCAATTTTAAAAATCGGCTTCTAAGTCTGATTTCAAATCGCTTTTAAATGGTTTTGTAAATCGCTTCTTAAGGCCGCTTTAAAAACGGTTTTAAAGTGGATTTCATGAATTGAATACCAAAGTTGAGCTTTCTAAATGCAGTTTTTAAGTTTACTTTTAAATCGGTTCTTAAGATATGGTTTTATCAATTAGTAAACCAGCAATTTACCCCAAATGTTCATTTATAATATTCACTGGTTTTTAAAAAAATGGGGAAAAAACGCAAATAAAAAACTGCCAGAAAAAATACACGCATAAAAAACCGGATGAAAAAAGCCCGCTGACCAAAAAGTGTGATAAGGTCAACGTCTAAATGTAATTTTAAGCCACCAAACGTTATATCTTTTTGATACCTTAGCGCAGAAGCCCGGCTCGAGTAGTTCTGACTCCTAGGGCATTATTTGAAAATAAATGCCCATCATGAGTCTTAGAGGCGCATGCATAGTGAAACGTGCGGCAATGCCACGCATGGACTCGGGAAAACGTGAAACTTGGCATCAGCATGACTCTGTCTACACATAGCAGCATAAAGCAAAGCTTGTACAATTTGTAATCATAAAACTAGAAAAATGCTGCTAGTCTGTATCCCAAATACAGAGTTTTACCGGTAAATATTTATAAAATCCTCCAAAAATTTTTATTAATAGTTTGCATAGATTCTAAATACAACACGTTGAAGCCTGTCTAAATCGTTGATTCGGCATCTGAGCTCACCAACCGGGACGAGACTCCTGATGCCGCGTCGCCGGTAGTGGCAGCCAGATGTAATATGCAACTCCATACTATACCATTGCAATTTGAGTCTTGAAACATAGGAGTCCATGCGTGCAGTTTTACTGTGTATGGGTCGCTACATTGATAAATTTATCTGCTGCACCAGCAAATTGACTGTTTTAATCATTTATTGTTAACTATGTATATTCCTTAGAAACACTTGTCAGCATAAAACTGTCATTGCTTTGTACGGAGTACAAAGGTCGGTTTGGAAAACATAAAAAACTGTAAAAAAAGCCTTTTTACAAAGTAAAATCAATAACAGAAAAACTTATAAACCACGCACACAATTAATTAAAGCAAATTCAAAAATATTTATTGTTTATAAAACACGTAAAAGTACAACATAGAATATTTTAAATTATTTTTGTTAAAAATAGTACCGTTTAACCTCTATTATTATTCTAATATTAACAATAATGGAGCAACTACTACAATATATTATATTAATTACTAAGAGGTCTGATGCTCGATGGGTAGAGGTTGAGTTATTTTTTAAATATTTAAAACTAAGTGTATCGGGATTTAAAAGTGAAAGGGTTTAAGTAGTTAAAATTTACAAAGATCTTAACAAGGTAGATTAGAAAGAACCAAATAAAAATAAGAGTTTCTATTTAAAATAAGAAAGTCCATGGTTACTTCCAGTGCACAGCAAATGCGACATATTTAATAATGTTTTTCTTAAAAAACTCATATTTTATTAAGCTTGTTTATAAAAGTTCATGACAAAATTATTACTGTAGATTTAATAAACAATTATGTTTAAAGTAAATGTTTAAAAAACGATTTTAAAAAACTAATTATAAAAACGGTTTATAAATCGATTTTAAAAACCGATTTTAATATACGATTTTCTAGAAAGTAACAATTAATCGGTTTTTGTTTTTGACGGTATCGCGTAGTGGTGGCGAAACGAAATGATTTAACTTTTGGAACCTCGATGTCATAATTATAAATTATAACTTAAAAATTCTATTATAGTCGTTTATATCAAATTGTTTATAAATAACCGCCATTGCTGAGAAGTGAGGAGTCAGCAACAATCTTTATTTGAAGTTTCTTCTTTTTGAGAATCGCATCATCGATTATTATCGACGATTGTTTCGCGGCAAATTAAGAATCGAATTTACTGCCGTTTTGAAAAGGACTAAAAATTCATTTCCCTAATGTTTTCATTATCGTGACATAAAAGGCTGAATATTTGAAAATTATGTTTACTGTTAGAAAGTTTGTCATCTACTATGGCTGTATTACAAGAAAACATATTTTACAAAAGTATCAACAAACAAAGAAAAACTACATGTTTAAGTAGGACACAAATTTCTAGTAAGGACACAATAACTCAACGTAGAAATTTGTAGTAAAAGGCGCCGGATTACGCAGTCTAGGAAGAACATCCGGCTTTTGTATGATTTGTTTTTAAACAATGATGTTATAATCATAATTATTTAAAGTTTTCAGTTAACAGCAAAAGTAACAAAACTAAAAAAAAAAAAGATTATCAAGATAGGTAACTTTATTTGTACTGACATTGCTTCTTTCGACTTACATACATGGTTGTTTCACTACTAGCTGTGAAGTGGACAGTTATTGCGTCTCTAGCCAACTGAAAAGTTGAATTTTTCTATTAGTGGTTAATAAATTTTTTCTATTGTTGACCGAGGTTAATAATGGACAAATTCAATTTTTGAGAATCAGAATAGTTGTTTAACAAAAACGAGTGAGGCACTAATTTTGTATATCCAGGAAGTTATCTTTAACGTATTTGCTGCTTAAATTATTTAACACGATAAAATTTTTGAATAAAAAATGCCATTAGTTTAAATTCGCACTTGTCATAAGCAAATACATAACCTGAATTTATTTATTTATTAAATATGATGGTAGAATCAGTTTTTCAGGTTTTCCCAAAAGGGGATTTAACCCAGGCCAGTTAAGTTACATGAAGAATTTTAAAGTAAATTACAAACATTTTGTTGTTGGTGTTTTGAATGGTTAACAGAATGTGGAAGGTCTGAATGTTGCATAAAAATGTGAAACTATAGAAACTTAACAGGTATGTGGCAAACACTTGCCATTCTAAATGAATTACAGTGTCAATTTCTGAAACCTAATATTCAAATGATGCAATATACCTTGCGAAGCAATAGTAAATTACAGATGTTTATACAAGTGTTTTCAGATCGATATAAATAAATACCCGTTAACATCTCTAGTTATACCAAAACTACTCAAGCTTGCAGCTCAAATACTCTAGGTAAAGAAAATTACGGAGGAACCTTTTTAAGTACAACGTGAAAAGAAATGAAATTGCACTTCAATTGAAGTTAACATCTCTTAACTCTTACTTCCCAGCGGAGTAGTTTAAAAAATAAATCACTAAGAAGCAGAAATATACAGAGGAATTCAAACAATCTTCACTAAATTTATTTTTACGAGCCCCAAAATGTTAATTTTAAAGTAGGGTTTAAATTTTTAGTAAAATATAATACTTGCACATCCGAAGATAACAAGGGCCTAAACGTTTTCATTTAATTTTAAACTATAACTTGGTAAATTAATTATAATTATGTAATAAATTCTTGTCAAAAACTAAATATATACGTTGACAATAAGAATTGCCTTAGTTTTTATTTTCACTTTTTATATTAACTACAGAAAAAATGAAACGTCATAAAATATACATTTTGTAAGGACTAAATATTATGAATAAAGAGTTTAATGATTTTTTTTTAATAACTTACAATAATTAGTAGGTTAGATTTATTTAAAAATAAGTAATAATCAGTCAACCCAAATAACCATGTTTAGTTTTTGATTTAATTTAAAAGTTATTGCTTGTAGACGTTTTTAAATCAAAATTATTTCTAATTTTATTTTGTAAACATTTCCTAAACAAAATTTTGATTCGATAATTAATCGAGCTATGGTGTTTAATTAGCGATACCTTCAAATATATTCTTTAAAGAAAAAATTAAGTAAGCAACGTAAATTACCTATTTTCTAAAACGTGCTTAGTGTAATGATTCATTCTACAGTCCTTCTATAAGATAACCCCTGCTGAGACTACCTGCTGTTAGAATTGTAAACTTTTGTTTACAGAAATTGTGGTGTCCAAGTTTTAAATTTCATGAGTGTACGTATTAAATTTTGTTATGCTTTAGTTAGCAGATTGTCAACAATTAAGCTACTATTATTAATATCAGTACAACGATTGGAATCAAAGACCAACAGGTTTTCTAACAGTGTTCTAAACAGTTTTTTTTTTTTTTATTAAGCTGACTATTTAATTATATTCGTTTTTTTTTTGGTAA
Organism: Abscondita cerata; assembly: GCA_030710515.1. Taxonomy (NCBI): domain Eukaryota; kingdom Metazoa; phylum Arthropoda; class Insecta; order Coleoptera; family Lampyridae; genus Abscondita; species Abscondita cerata. Next base: position 256,692 of record JALBCR010004555.1, read on the forward strand.
AACGGTTGTATGTAAACCGTTTAGATGTTCCATTTTTTTTCATGTGTTTTCGTCAGCATTAATTTAAACCAGCAACAAATAAAAACAAACGCAGACGATAATTAAAAAATATATTTATAACGCAGGTACATAAATAGATGAGATAAATTACAAGAATTTTATGAATTACCTACACTCTATAAATTAAGAAAACAAAATTGTCTTTGCTATAGGTACTATTTTGCAGACTAACAAGAAATGTTTTACTCTCTTATATTAATATTTCTTACATTATCTTAAATAGTTTTATCTACCTAAATATAATTGAAATATATAAAAATACAGACGTTCTAATCTTTTTATTACCGTTTTAAAGCCGTCTCATTCTAAAATAATTTAAACAAACTCATCATCAGCATTAGCTTCAGGCTTGTTATTCACTTGTTCGCCATTCGATTTTATCATTAATAGCGGGATAGGATGAGAGTTATTTGCAGTTGGAAGCGATGTGGTGGTTAATGTATAATGCTGCGCTGTTTTTCTGCATATCCGCATCTATGTACAATCGTATGATACTAATAAAAAAAAATATTACATTTTAATTGTCCGAAACATACCTAGATAATAACAGGAAAAAATCTCTTCTGTATTGAGCAGTCATAATTGCGTACAGATAAGGATTATTGGCACAAAGAAGTTGAGCGGATAAAAAAATACTAATAATATTTTGGATCTTGTGACACCTATCAGCGGATATCCGGCCAAAGCTGTTAGAGAAAAGAAAGCGATTGGTGCCCAACAAGCAAAATCGGTAAATACTAATAACGCCATTTTTTTGGCAATTGTCATTTCTCCATTAGTACTACAATGTCTTGTTTCATATCAAGACTAAAGTATATTTGTGCATAGCAAATTACAATTAACCCAAAAAGCTATGGTGTTTAACACAATAATAGTTATTAAATAAGCTTTATCAACCATGTGGTTTATTTCCATTGGAAGACAAATACTGAAACAAAAATTCGTTTTTTTTTATTATCGAGCTCCAGATCGTTATTTTACCTGGTGCTACTATAATTACTGACACCAAATAGCGGTAAAGCTGCTATTAATAATGAGTATAACCATCCCAAGCACATAAGTTTTTGCAGCTGCCCCTATACGTATTCTACGAGTTAGATGCATAGCGTGGGTAATAGCAAACCATCTTTCGATTGTTACTACAGTCAAAGTAAACACAGACAGCTGACAAACATTGTAAGAAATCCTGCTATTTGACATCCAATACCTTTTAACAAAAAAAAAATATTAGGGTTTATATGAGTACCTAGGTATTTCGATAACTTACCGTACTGCCAGTCAAAGGCGCTGTTAAAGTACGATCCAACTGAAATAAGATCCATGCTCGCAATAAATAATAAATAAAGACCCATAAAAAAGTCCGCAAACGCTAAATTACATATGAGGAATCTCTGCACGGAAATTTCTCCACCACTAAATATAACTACAATTATCACAGCCAAATTTCCCATCACTGCTAAAATGACTACAAACCAAACTGATATTCTTAGCCAATAAGATCCCATAATGTCCTCACATGGATTGAGAGCGTTTGGCTCTGGGTAACATTTAATCATACGTGTGCTGAAAACAAAAAAATATTAGATATCGAATAACGCAGTACTGTGCATATGAACATATGTATAAGGGTTATTTGGAAAGTAAGGTCCGTTTTGTTATAACACATTTAAACCATGACAAATTTTTGCTTATTTTTATATTTTATTCGTAAACTGTTGGTCTACTTATCTCCATAATTTGCATTTTCGTTGAATATTGAATTGTCATAGGACCTACGAGCTTTTGTTTGCCTAAGTTATAAAGTCTATCGCCTTTCAAAGTAACCAGTCTATAACTGTTGTTTTTTCACCTCGCAATCTGTGGCGAAGCAAAGCGCTTGCAAAACAAGTGAAAATCGATTGGTGCTAACTCTGGACTGAACGTTAGATATTTAATCTGTCATGCAGCAACAGAACTTTAAATGATACATCTCTTATTCTGAATTGCGCATAGAAACTTAGTCAGGACAGGACAGTAAGCGGTTGCATTTATTGTTATCCCTTTCTGCATAAACTTGACTAGAAAGATTCCATGTTTACCACAAAATATGGATGTGATAAGGTTGCGTGTTGAGATTGTCTGCTTGGTCTTGAATAATGATGTCATGTAACCATTCCATTGACTGATGTTTAAACTGGAGTTATGGAAAAACTCACATCTCGTTCCTTGTGATAATGTTCTCTAAAAATTTAATCACCATCCTTATAATATCTGTACAAAAATCAAGACCACAAACCACTCTTTTCATTCAGTGTTCTTCAGTCAGCAGCCAAAGAATCTAATATTGCCCACAACTTGCGGAATTACCAAATTTTCACACACAATTTTGTGCACTTGGGACCATAGACTTCACTTATCTGTGAATGGATTTCCATAACTTAAACGTTCCTTGCTGTCAAAAACCGAACTACTGACCATATTCCGCAATCAGCGCCCTAATCAATTGATTTAAACATTTTGAACTGTCACTGTAAACAACAATACTACAACAGTACAATTGAAATTGTTGTTTTTTAAAAAAGAAGTAGCAGGGAGAACACCAAAAAAAGCGTCTCTTCCATCTTCACTTGTTTTATTTAAATTAAAGGTTTTTTATTTTTTTTTCGTTTTAATCGGGTAAATTTTAATGATAATTCCCAAAAAAGTATATTATATACCAAGGTTGTGAAGTCTGTCATTATTGCCTTAGCACCGGTTTATTTCGCGAGGGCGGTAGCCTCGAGCGGGAAATAGAGTGCGTGAGCAATAATGGACTTCTAACCATGGTGTATATACTATTTTTCTACTACTAGCCAAATTTAAGCGAAAAATAAAAAATAAACATTTTTCTTGTAAAATCAAGTAGCACAAGAATGCAAATAAATCAAAAAGCATTAAAAGCTACATACATTGATAAACCAACTGCAACTGATTCACTAAACACTTGTGTGACATATTTCACCTTCATTTTCTGAAAATTATTCGGAGTGATATGTAAATTAGTTGATTTAGGAGCCAATCGCAGCGGTTTAGATTTGTCTGACATGTAGAAATTTTAATGTCTTTCCAAGATGCTTTTTGTTATTAAAGATTATATCATATTTAATCAAGTTATTTTGCACCGACTTCAATAAATAGAGGACATCGAAGAAATAATAGTTTTTCTTATCGTTTAGAGAAGGTTTGGTTTTTCAGGTGATACATATATTCTTTTAATTAGGTTTAGAAAATTTTACTACTGCCCTAACATTCGCACCGCATTGTAATTGTAGCTTTTCTATGCAGTCTAATACTATCGACTTTAATTTGTCACCTTTACATATCGTATTTGTAAAGATGTAGCACAAGGGTTGTTTAAAATTTTTTATATATAACTCTAACCATGATCACGTAACAGTTTGAGCTAGCAAAAATTTAAAACCTACTTTAAAATTAACATTTTGGGACTCGTAAAATATAATTTTAGTGAAAATTGTTTGTATTCCTCTGTATATCTCCTGCTTCTTAGTGGTTTATTTTTAAGTCCACTTGGGCTGTCACAATTTGTGCTCTGCTTTCAGGAAGTAATCGTTGGGAGATGTTAACTTCAATTAAAGTGCTTTCTTTTTACGTTGCAATTTAAGAATGTTCCTCCGTAATTTTCTTTACCTAAGAGTATTTGAGCTGCAAGCTTGAGTAGTTTTGGTATAGCTAGAGATGTTAACGGGCATTTAATGCTTCGCAAATATATCTTGCATCATTTGAATATTGGGTTTCAGAAATTGACACTTGTAATTTATTTAGGAATGGCAAGTGTTCACCACATACTCGTTAAGTTTTTAGAGTCGAGATTTTTATGCAACAGGTCGGACCTTCCAGATTCTGTTAACCATTCAAAATACCTACAACAAAATGTTTGTAATTTATTTAAAATTCTTGATGTAACTTAACTCGCCTGGTTAAATCTCCTTTGGGAAACCTGAAAAAACTGATTCTACCATCATATTTAATAAATAAATAAATTCAGGTTATGTATTTGCGGTTATGGGATAGGGGGCGAAATTTTTAAACCAATGGCATTTTTTTTACAAATAATTTTATCGTGTTAAGTAATTTTTAAGCAGCAAATACGTTAAAGATAATCTCCTGGATATACAAAATTATATTTCACTGGTTTTGTTAAACAACTATTCTTAGATTCTCAAAAAAATTGAATTTGTCCATTGATAACCTAGGTCAATAATAGAAAAATTATTAACCACTAATAGAGAAATTCAACTACTCCAGTTAGCTAGGAGACGCAATAATTGTCTACTTCACAGCTAGTAGTGGAAAAATAGTATATTATACACCCAAGGTTGTGAAGTCTGTCATTATTGCCTTAGCACCAGTTTATTTCGCGAGGGGCGGTAGCCTCGAGCGAAATAAAGTGCGTAGGCGAATGGACTTCTAACCATAGTGATATACTGTTTTTCTACTACTAGCCAAATTTAAGCGAAAAATAAAAAAATAAACATTTTTCTTGTAAAAATCAAGTAGCACAAGAATGCAAATAAATCAAAAAGCATTAAAAGCTACATACATTGATAAACCAACTGCAACTGATTCACTAAACACTTGTGTGACATATTTCACCTTCATTTTCTGAAAATTATTCGAGTGATATGTAAATTAGTTGATTTAGGAGCCAATCGCAGCGGTTTAGATTTGTCTGACATGTAGAAATTTTTTTAATGTCTTTCCAAGATGCTTTTTTGTTATTAAAGATTATATCGTATTTATTCAAGTTATTTTGCACCGACTTCAATAAATAGGAGACATCGAAGAAATAATAGATTTTCTTTATCGTTTTTGAGAAGGTTTGGTTTTTCAGGTGTACATATATTCTTTTAATTAGGCTTAGAAAATTTTACTACTGCCCTAACATTCGCACCGCATTGTAATTGTAGCTTTTCTATGCAGTCTAATACTATCGACTTTAATTTGTCACCTTTACATATCGTATTTGTAAAGATGTAGCACAAGGGTTGTTTAAATTTTTTATATATAACTCTAACCATGATCACGTAGCAGTTTGAGCTGGCAAAAAATTTAAAACCTACTTTAAAATTAACATTTTGGGGCTCGTAAAATATAATTTTAGTGAAAATTGTTTGTATTCCTCTATTTATCTCCTGCTTATTAGTGGTTTATTTTTAAGTCCACTTCGGCTGTCACAATTTGTGCTCTGCATTCAGGAAGTAATCGTTGGGAGATGTTAATTTCATTTGTAGTGCTTTCTTCACGTTGCAATTTAAGAATGTCCACTCCGTAATTTTCTTTACCTAAGAGTATTTGAGCTGCAAGCTTGAGTAGTTTTGGTATAGCTAGAGATGTTAACGGGCATTTAATGCTTCGCCAATATACCTTGCATCATTTGAATATTGGGTTTCAGAAATTGACACTTGTAATTTATTTAGGAATGGCAAGTGTTCGCCACATACTCGTTAAGTTTTTAGAGTCGACATTTTTTTATGCAACAGATCGGACCTTCCAGATTCTGTTAACCATTCAAAATACCTACAACAATATGTTTGTAATTTATTTAAAATTCTTGATGTAACTCAACTCGCCTAGTTAAATCTCCTTTGGGAAACCTGGAAAAACTGATTCACCATCATATTTAATAAATAAATAAATTCAGGTTATGTATTTGCGGTTATGGGATGGGGGCGCGAATTTTAAACTAAGGCATTTTTATTCAAATAATTTTATCGTGTTAGGTAATTTTAAGCAGCAAATAGTTAAAGATAATCTCCTGGATATACAAAATTATGTTTCACTCGTTTTTGTTAAACAACTATTCTTAGATTCTCAAAAATTTGAAATTGTCCATTATTAATCTAGGTCAACAATAGAAAAAATTATTAACCACTAATAGAGAAATTCAACCACTCAGTTGGCTAGGAGACGCAATAATTGTCCACTTCACAGCTAGTATAAGAAAAGATATTTTTTGTCAATATACACAATAATAATACTTAATAACACACATGTGTTACCGTTGCTTGTGTTGCCGAAAAATGCCCTTAACACATCTGATTTACTAATTTAATGAACTATTTATCTGAGCGGGTATAATGACTACTTTAATTCCCCATAACGCTAAAATGATGACCTCTTGAATCCTCTACATAATGAAGACAAAACTTTAGTACTTGCGCGTGTCAGATTTTATAGATCCAAAGATAGCATATTGATTAGCTCTATATGGGGAAATGCAACATTTACATAAAAACCGCTATATTCAATCCGACATTTTAAATTTTTGGGTTTTACAGTAACAATTTAAACCATACTTTTATTATACAATGACAAAAAATTAATTTTTAAATGGTTCAAGTTCATATTACGCCAAAAAATGATAGGTTTTACAATGTACCTACCATGCAAAGTATTGCCGAATGTAATTTTTCAATATATTACCGAATTAGCCGGCAACCAGCCTTATTGAAGATGAATGTACCGGTTTCGGTACCGACATCTGAACGGTTGCTGCTTGCAGCCGTTTGGATCGACTCAAAGTCCGGCGGCAGAGGTAGACGAGTGCTGTCTTAAAATGTAATGTTTTCACACACAAGTAATTGACGACGCGGTTTTTTATCTTTTCCGATGGGAATTTATAAAGGTATAAATAATAGACTGACAAAGGAAAGGAACACCAACTGCAGCGTCTATTTAACCAACAGAAAAAACACCAAAAACTACACCAAAAACTGACTCGGACACGTGTTTCAACAGCTGGTTTATGTTATCATCAGCGATACCGAAAAAACTTGACTCGGTTACGTGTTTCAACAGCTAAGCTGGTTATCATCATAAATACCGATACGTGTCCGAGTCAAGTTTTGGTGCAATTTTTTAAAAGTTTTTCGTTGGTTAATAGACTGACAGTTGATCAGCCAGATATCACAACATTACTTTTTCTAATTCTACCTCAAAACGACAAATGACTAAACTACTCTAGACTATATTTTAAAAATATTTTGGTTTGCATGTGGTTCTCCAGAAATACGTTTAATTTACTTTTTATTTTTTCTATTTCTATTTTTAAATTATAGGTACCATGAAAAATAATGTATGTATGTACATATATCGTTTCAGAAATAAAATCGATTAGATTTTGATATGCAGACCTCAAATAAATATAATAAGTTCAAAATGAGTAAAGAATTTGCTTTTTTATATACACTACATTAATAAGAGCTTTTAACATCATTTTTCTGTATGTACTATTTGAAATAATGTATAGTTTGTTTTACTTATACGTATTTTTCTAACTACTTAAACTACTTAACTTAAATTGCATAGGTAACTTGAGAAATAACAACGTCTTCCCGTTTGGACCATGTCGAAATTGTACCCAGAAGTTCCAAAGTTTTGCCCCCTATCGTAAAGGGCTTTATGAAGCCACCGGCTTTTTCTCCACTAGGGGAATGAACACTACACCAATCCCCTAACGGAGGCAACCAAGAGAAGAAAGGTTTTTAAACAGAGACGAAAAAGAAAAAGGTCAGGGGCCCACCTACATCGACAAACAAACAAAAATTTAAAAACTTGTCTTTTTAGGGACCCTTCGGGTTGGACGGTGTGGTTTAAAATACAAAACTTTTACGTTGAACTGGGCGACGTTTTGCCCCTCAAGCGGGAGCTTTTTCAAGACTGAAATTTTTCTTTGAATGAAAATTATAAGAGTATTTCTTTAAATAGATCAAAATATACGTACAAAAAGGATTAAATGTAAATACGTCACTTCACAATTTCACAATTGACCATTATTTTAATTAATTCTAGGACTACTAAGTAATGTAACTTCCAACTAGTAAACAACATTGACCAAACTTGCAAAATTGAAAATGTTTATCAAATTATATAAAACTTTTTTAAAAACACTCACCTTTGTTCAATAAAAGTTAATAGTCACAACATTACAAAAATTACATTTAATATCCATAAATAAATAGATAGATGTCACAATAATTAAAAATAAAGTAATATAACAATAGTACATTTCTCTTTAAATTACACTACAACAACGAACAGAACGAACGATATAGAATGAATAAACACGGCAAATTTGACTGGTAAAGGTCGTTATTAGAAAATATTAGAAAATATTTGCGACAATCGAAAGATAGTGTAACTATAGGTTAAAGTCAGTAAATTTTTCTTAAAATATTTTTAAAATATGCGTGTATTAAATGAATCAAGTAATATGGTTTCTTATTTTCTTGAGTATATTGCTGTACATAAATGACGGTAAGATTGTTGGTGTCTGTATTAAAATTTACATTGTTGGGGTGATTCTTTATAGCTTTTTCTGTTTTTTTGTTACAATTGTATTGATGTTGTTTAATTCTGCAACCTAGTTTTTGTTTCGTTTGTCCAATGTAGCATCCGGAATTAAAATTACAACAAATCTTATAGACAACATTAGATTTTTCGAGTATGTCTGTTTTGTCTTTTAAATGTGAGTAGATGTTGTTGTATATGGTGTTTTTGTTAAACAAGACTATTTTTATTTGTTTGGTTTTCAGTACATTAATAATTTTTTGGCTGAGTGTGGGAGTGAGTATTGATAATTTTTGTATGTACTTATTTGTAGTTCATTATTAAAGTTAGTCAAATTGTTAGAATTGTTGTTGGAGTTCAAAAGTATATTAATGAGTTTGACAGGATAATTATTATTTATAAGTATTTTTTAGCAGTCGTTTGTTTTTTTCATGGAAAGTGTGGTCACTCAGTCTCAGTAGTTTGTTTCTCACGGCACTTGTTTTTTTTTTTTTAATTTTTTTTTAAAAAATTTTTTTTAAAATATTTTATTTTTTTTTTTTTTTTTTTTTTTTTTTTTTTTTTTTTTTATTTTTTTTTTTTTTTTTTTTTTTTTTTTTTTTTTTTTTTATTTTTTTTTTTTTTTTTTTTTTTTTTTTTTTTTTTTTTTTTTTTTTTCTGAATTGTAGGATAAATAATATATGTTTGTTAACATGTTCCTATACCTACTTACTTCCGTTTCTGAGATAAATCGATTTTACCTGATTTGTAAACCCTCCAAAAAATGCAATAACTTCAAGATAAATAAGAACAAGCAATATTGTTTTACATCACCTTACTAAGAACCTTCAAACATCCCTTTTGTAATATTTACTATTATGTTATGATGTACAGAGTGTTTTAAATACTACCGCATAATGTTAACGACTTAAAACTTAAATAACTTGCTTAACTTAAATGGAACATTCTGTATTTTTGTAGCCTGTTGGTATCAGGAACTAGTTACCTTTCAATTGGTATTAGGGTTACCAACCTTTAACTCGATAGTTTTCGAGATATTTTAAAATTTGGGAGTTTAACAATTTGCAATTTACTGGAATTTTAGTTACCTGTGAGATATCAGTAAAATGAACATTATCTTGCAAACATTTTTAATGTATAGGCTAATCCAGCTTTAAATTTTAACCTTAAAAAATTTTTTTATAACAAGTAACAGAAATGTGTTCATGACTTATGCCGTGCTCTAAGAGTCAGTCGAATCACGCCCACCTGTCACAAACAAAACAACCCTTATTGGTTCTAGCAAAATCCAGTGACACTGTAAACATTGGTAACTTTGTTAAAAAAATTCTAAAAATAATGGTTTTCGAAATTATCGTACTACTATTAGAGCGATTTGTATTACATTCTTAGTTAACAAGTTAAAGTTTGTCGATGTTTACAGTATGTCCGATTTTTGAAGTACCAAATAACGGTTGTTGTTGTTAAACATTAGTAAATTGTGACCGGTGTGCGTAATTCGACTGACTCTTAGAGCCGGGATACTATTCATAAGCACATTTCTGTTTCAAATAATCTTGACATATGTATGCCTTAAAATTTCTAACATTATTTGTCGTTTATGCTATAGAATAATTCGTCGGTGGTGCCCTTACCTTGTAGTTCTGCCAGAACAAATAGGTTCTTTGTACCAATCGTTTTAATAATGTTATTGTATGTCACGTATCAGTAAAACATCAAGTAATGGTATTTGTTGATTTTTTTCAAGTTCTGTGGTGAATTGTAAATGAGAATCAAAATTGTTGAACAGGTTTAAAGTAATATCAATCATGTTTCTGGGATACATGTGATGATGTAGTCCGCGTATACAAACATGAAAGTCGGGGAACAGTTATTAGTAGTTATTTTTTTATTGTATCATCACAGACTCAACTGCGTCGTGCATTGTAAGATTAGTAAAATGGGAGAAGCTGCGTTGCCCATTGCAGTGCCTGCCTGTTGTAAATAATAACGACCTTTGTATTTAAAAATAGCCTGAGTCGAATGTAAAATTTATAAGAGTAGTTAGTTCTTCTCTAGTTAAAGTTGTGAAGGACTGTAGGTAGATTCCAATATTTTCTGATTAATGACGTAATTAGTTCTCTTCTGATATTAGTGAATAGGGATGTAACGTCAAAAAAAATCATGATATAATCAATTGGTATACCTAATGTAAGTTTTAATTTTATCCACTAACTCAATAGAAATAGTTAAATTATATTCAAATAAAAATAAAATGTTTTTTTTGTAACATTTAATGTAAAAGTTTATATAATTTGAAAAACATTTTCCAATTTTGCAAGTTAGTTTTAGTGTTGTTTACTAGTTGGAAGTTACATATCTTAGTAGTTCTTAGAATAATTTAATTAAAACAATGGTTGACTTTGAACAATTGTAAAGTTACAAAGATAAACGTTAAACACCAAGTGGCGACAAAATTGATTATGATGAGAACAAAAACAAGATCAATAAATATTCAAGTTAACTTGTACACTGGCAAAATGCTACCTACTTTGTACAGTTTTAGAAATTTAGATTGAAAGCTTAAGAATACTGTCAAAGTTAGATGGGACTAGATTGACATTAAAGAACCTGTCGTGAATCAATCTGCAACGCAAATCAAAATATACCTTACTATAAATGTATTTATTAAACTACGGTATAATTTGAATAACACTACAAAGATTACAGAAATACACTTCGTTGTTGCCCTTAATGTGAACAGTAGACTCGTCCGTTTCATTTTCGTTCACGGCACAGGTCCGTGACAGGTCTATATTTCAATCGTCCCTACTAATACATTCAGCAATATGGAACAAAACTTCCTTATTGTTTGAAAATTTATATTTATTCACAACTATATTTTCACAAATAATTATGTAAATAGACTTATTGAAAGAATGAATTCAGACTGAAAATTCATCACTAGAAGGTTAAGCTTTTCAAACCCATTAAGTGAGTGAGCCTCAGATCCGATCTTGGACTAATTTTTTTATTGTAATGTATAAATGTATACATTAACAATTGCGAGTAACATTTTCAAGATTATATATGATGTAATTCAATATTTCTTCCGTCAATTATAATAGATATTTTACTAAGAGAAACGCGAGGACGTCTTCTTGTAAGGTGGCGAATGTTGAGAAACATACAAACAAGTTCGGGTAGAAGCAACGTTTCGCACTGTCAAGTTGGCGCATCTTCTAAGCCAGTTCCAGATTAAAGTAGTTTTGCAATATTTGTATTAGTATTTGGCAATATATCAACATTCTTATGCTTCTGGATGGTTATCATCATATCCATAAATATTATAATGTTAACCTATGTAAATTTACAATTTATGATTAAATGTAATGTTACCTCTTTATGCTAGTTCCGATACCTAAGCTGTTCGGAGAGTGGTGTGGGTTTGAACGTTGTTGGTCAAACAAAGAAAAACATTATCGGGCGGTGCCAAGGGTTTTACCCAGTATCGGTAGTTTGTCCCAGATAATTCCAGCGTAAGGCGTTATGAAAAAAAAAACAGTAAAACTACTGCTTCCCAAAATAATTGATATAATAAGATAAATATCTCTAAAAAAAGAAAAAAAACCCAAAAGCAGTAATGAATTAAAAATTAAGATAATCGTTAGTATTGTTAGTAATATTGATAATTCGTAAATAAATTTAATCTAATATTAGGTCTAAATAAATCGTTTTTTTAGTAATACACAATTAATCCGACTAAACCGTGTTAACCACAAAAAATAAATAAATAAAATTAACCGACCGTTGTACAAAAAAGTAGCACCCATTTGCCTACGATATTTTTTATTTTGATGTATGGACAATTGTTTAATAAAGCCCAAAAATAAAACCTAAAATAAATAAATTTATTGCAAACATTGTAGCGGTTACTAAACGTATCTCTAATAGCAGAGAGTAATTAAAAAAAAAAAAAGTTGAGACAATTCATGAACCGCATCGATCCGCCTAAATCTCACACACACACGTGGTGAAATTTAATTGCTTTAATAAGATTGTTCCACATCCAAAATGCTTCCCAGCAATTGCTTCTGATGGCAAAATTTATCCGACTATGTCGCATAAGGTGAACATGGAGCTGAATTATGTTCACCATGCAAACCTTACAATATCACCGGAAAAAAACATTTTTTTCTTTATTTTGCTGAGAAAATTATGAACATCCGTTATCAAAAACTCGTAACGTCCGGAAACTCACAAAATTCAAAAACAGACATAAGCGTCCCAAAGAAAAATATGCCCAATCAAAATTCAAATGTAGAATGACATTTAAATAAAGAAAATTTAATCGTCTCACTACTGCTTATTATTTTTAACAATAAAACGATAACTATAAGAAACACAACCAACTACTTTACAAACATTGAACAAGAAGACACGAAACTTACAAATCAAAATTTGATAACCGTGCCGTAAGAACAACAATTAAATCGTATTTTTGACTCCTATAAACAAAATTTAATTTAACCCATATTGCAAACAATGTCACCTTTTTGGCGAAAAAATTGTTTTTTTTGTAAGCGCAGATTATTTTGGTCCGGTTATGCTCTTTTGAATGAATTAGACTATAGTTATAACGAATTTCTTTTGCATTGAGTTACATGTGTGTTCAGGGTCAAATTTGTTGAAATATGGTTTTCAGTAATTTGATATTTTTCTTAATTCAGATTTATAAAGGATGTTATCGTCACGTTTGAGCAATTAGGTTGTTGTGGAAAGTGCCGATTTCATAGTTCTCACCAGTCGATTTCTTTGAATTCTGTTTTACTTTTCGCGTTTAGAATTGCTTCATCAATAATTTCTTTGTTTGTGGTTCTACGAATTACGGTCGATGTAGCCGGCGTTATCAGTAAAATTAAGATATATTTGTTTAAAAGAGAAATAACACCCGGTTTTGCGCCCACGGTTAAAAAAATTCTAGGTAAGCGGTTTCGTCTGTTAATTTTAAGAAAAGTGTAGCGCAATATTTTTGTAACGTTTGGTGTGTGAAAAAACCAATGAGAAGGGTGACGCTTCCTTAACGAATGTTAGTTTTTAGGTAGTTCTTAAGTAGACTCCGAACCGATAAGATGGTTGGTTGCTAATTAGTTACGCAACGTGATAGCGGATTAATGTTAAGGAAACTTAACAATCGCGTCAGAACTAAGTGTCGTAAATCATGTGCGTGAACCTAAAATAAGAGTTTAGTGCACGTAAAATAAATGGAACTTTCATTTCGCCGCTATTAAGAGAATTCCGTTCGATGTTATGAAACAATAGAAGAATAGCCGCAACGCGGGTTATGAACTATCTCTGAACGCGCGAAAAGCTTAAGAATGCATTAGTAATTGCATTGTGATTGTTCCCGTGGATTACCCCGTATTAGAAGAAAAACTACGCGTTTGTGGATTAGAAGAAAGAAAAACAATCCTCAACTGTAAGTACCTTTCCATATTCTTCAGAAACTTCCGTGAATTGGTGACTATCGTCGTGAGTACGCGTATTGGAGTTTATAAATTGATACCGTCTAGGTTAAGATTAGCTTTAGGTGATTGTAACAATTTTAGCGGTGGTTCTGCCCGATTGAACCCCTTGTGTAATAGATTTAGGTACGCGGTGAACCTTCCGTCGCGCCCGGTACCGGGGTAGTTTTGGCCGTTTTGATATTTTTGTAATTATTTTTATTGTTGTTAGTTAAGCGCCGAAAGGCAAAGTTGTAGAAGTTTAGATTAATAGAATACCGGTCGTACTGATTATATTCTTTTTATTTCAAGTGGTTACATTTCTCTCCTTTCTTTGGTGAGCGTTTGATTTAAGTACTGTAAAGATAGTGTGGCGCTGGCAACGCCAGTGGCGGCTTGTCCATATGGTCATTTGGTCAATGACCTCCCAAAATGTTGACAATATATAAAAAAATATTGATTATTACGTGTTTTATTAAAATAGGTAATTAAGTCGCAAGTACAATAACTTAAAAATTTATCGGCCGTCGTTAGTAGTTCATCCTCTTCAACCTTGGGCTGGCGGTGCGAATTGTCCTCATTGAATTAGATCTACCCGGAAAAACTCGAAAAAAACGTGCAGCGCCCGAATAAACGCGAACGTCCGAAACAATAATCAACTTTGGGTCATGAGCCGGATCCCGCAGTTTACGTTGACTTCGTATAGGGTGTACAACTACGCTCGATTTTTGATTCGATTTTGGCGTGTTTTAAATCAATTTAAGAATTTATATTGATATGTTTTACTGTTGTTGTGTTGTTTTGTAAAAAATACTATTTTTGATTCGCGTGTGCATGCGCTATAATAGAAAATGTCGGTAGTGCAGAAAATTAAACAACTAAAAAGTGCTAACAAACTTAATTTTACAAAATTAGTTGAGTTCAAGGCAAATGGTCGTCCTTTGACAGAACTAAGTTTACGACAAACTAGTAAAGACAAAAATAAAGATGTTCATCGAAACTTTCGCAAGGTAATGTACGATTTAGCTAACTGGATATGTGGTTGTGAAGTATCAAACGTATTTTACTGTTTTGTTTGTTTATTATTTTCTAAAGACTTGTCAGACTCGCTATGGTGCAAACTGGGTGTAAGCGATTTAAAACATTTAAAGAAAGAAAAAAAAACATGCTTCGTCTGCAGAACATATGAAATGCTCGGTAAATTTTGCAACCGTAGGAAATGTTGATATTCGTACACAGCTAGACAATGATTACAGAAAATCACTTAGAGATTTTAATGAGAATGTTTCGAAAAATCGCTATATTTTGAACAAAATTGTAGATTGTATAAAATTTTGGGGTGCATTTGAGTTATTTATATTTTTTAAGTATATCTATTTTTTAAATTAATTTTGACCTCCCAGTATGATTGACCACGAGCCGCCACTGGCAAACCCTAATGTGACTTGAGGACATTTTCCTTCGTTACGGTAAGTGAGAGACAAAAAATTTCTAACTCCCCCCATGTCGCTAGCTAGCCGGCAAATTCGTTTGCCACAAATCTGGTTTTTCAAATTTCGTGGTGTAACAACAAGAATGCACTACTGAAACGACGGACATGATAGAAAACTTAATTTTAAGAATTTTTGACCGTTTTAACTCAAATAGAATCAACGTTAAATTTAAGATCTTTGACAAAACATAATTAAGTAAGACCAAAAACGTAGTAAATTAAACGAATACTCAATGGCAACGGATAAACAATATAGTTCTATTTAAAATAACGAAGTTTAGGGAGCTCTCAACTAAGACTTAGATGAGTAAAAAAATAATTTTATGAAGGTTACTTCAGTATTTTAAATGTAATTAAATTGTAAACTTATTCGGTATGCTGCGTTGCTTAGTTGCAGTTTATAAAAACTTTCATTTTATTACAGTACAATGATTCACAAACTTCTTTGGTCGGCTTAACTAAGTTCAAAGATTATTTACTTAGAAAGAGATGAGGAAATATTCAATCTGTATCAGCAATTAATTTCTTTAAATATGGCCAGTGACCAGTAATAAATGTTAATCTTTTGCACATGGAATGGAAACATTTCTTAAAAAAGTGATGAAACCTAAAGTGTGTTTCTTATAAGATACTTTAATGAATGTAACTTTCTTTGCTTCTTACTAATATTTTAACGCGTTCATTATACAAGTTACATCTAAATAAATACATTACGTCTGTTGTGCAATACCCTTATCCCAGAATTCTTTTAAAGCATTTCTTAAAATCATAATTTCCTTTGGATGGACAGAATTGAGTATACACATTTTACTTAGAAAGGGGCTAAAAAACCTCTTAATCTCTTCATTAAGCTCCTCAAGTTACACAACCAGTAACATTTTTAATCTTTTGGGAGTTAATTTCGGAAAAATATCTCAAACGTTACGTGTTGAAGGATGTCTCTTATTAGCTACTTTTGTGATTTTTACTTACTTGTTATTTAACATTTGTTGTATCTTATAGTATTTATTCTGACTTTCCGAGCAGTAGATAGCTTAATTTATAAATAATAAATTTACTTTTTGTTCAAAGTTAAATTAGTGATTTTTATTTCCGTCTTCACAGTCCACTTCATAACCGTATATTTTAAAAGTGATAAAACAAAACAATTAGTGTCTGTGTCTGTACTTACATAAATACATAAAAATTGAAAAGTGAAGTAAATAGTAACCTGAGTGAGTTTATTTTTGGTTGAATAGATAAAAAGAAACCTCTAGTGGTGCTTTTAAGCGCAAAAACGTCAAGAAAGAGAGGAGCATAAAAAAAATTGTTCAAAATCGACAATTTTTAATAAAGCAGATACTACTACCACAAATATTTCAATTGATGATAGTGATAATGCCCTACTTGGATCCCATCTCAAGCACCTGCATAGCGAAATTTCCAGACGAAAATTAGAAAAATAACTTTAATTGATGAAATTTGTACCCTAACAACTATTGTAGAAGCATCGTGCTCTTAATTCCTACCGTGGGGAAGAATGCTAAAATTTCAAAACAATTTGGGAAATTATGTTAGTACACAAAATCTCAACGGACACAGAAAAACGGTTAATCTTGAATATGGGTCCATTGAGACCTTCAGGACCATTTCCGAAGGACCCACTTCAAAATAATCGATGTTTCTCCAACAGTTATTGCACACACAGCCATAACTAAATATGGACCAATACATAGATTTTGGTTTTCTTACTGTGTATTGCCAACCATGTTGGTTATTTGCTTCGGTGAGAACTTTATCCATGTGTACAGGTCAGTAAAATTTTGATAATTTATGAATTAAATACTCATATGAGACCGTGTGAATAAAACATACCCAGGCCTATACAGGGTGGTGCTTTTGAAAACGGGTCATATGTTAGTGGTAATCAAAATGAAGCTAAAATTAGTCCGTATAGCTGTTGCTAATAGGAGTCAGCTGAATTTCATGTTGTTTTCAAAAATGTGTCAATAAAAATAAAAGTCAGTTTTAATAATGAAAGAAAAATTGTATTGGGTTGCTTAAACAATCAACGTTTCTACGTTTTGACAATAAGGCTGAAAGGAAAGTCATTAATAAGCAAATAAAAAGCTTTATTTAAGGAACAGTTTGAATGATATTAGAACTAAATTAAATAGAAAGATTACAATAAATAAACATCAAAAATAACTAATTTTTATTGATAAATTATCAAAAAAACCGTGTAATTCAGCTGATTTCTGATAGAGAGCGCTTGGCACAACAATTTTTCTGCGATTTGATACCAAATCCATTTTTGTCACTTGAAAGAGCGAACAGGAATTAAAAAACCAGTTCACAATGCTAAATCCCTATGACCTGTTTTCAATGAGAGATTCAATTTCAACACATCCACTTTTTATGCATTTAGAATAGACGTACGTGAATTTTTTCATGGTCCACTTCGATGAAAAACTTTTTGAATCACGGGTTATAATTTTTGCAGATTATGTTTTTAAAAAATTTTAAGTTTTGATATCTTTTATAATGCACGGTCATTTCTCATTCTTTTTTGTCTCCGATTTTTGCAGCGTTTCAAATTATTTTGGTTTAAACTTTTTTGTTAAGAGTATGTTGTAACTGGAGTCATTTGTCGGAACGAATTATGAAACATAGTGTATCGAATGTGCACATGGAAGCATTTACAATATACAAATTGTGGCAAAAAACAACTACAGTTGATAAAGATTTGGAAGAGAAAATTCGCAAAGAGACTTTATTTTGAAGGAAGCTCATCCAAAGATTATTTGACATTATTCTAACAATTGGGAAAAGTTCGTTAGCGTTAAGAGGCCATCGAGAGGATTTAAGATGGGACGTATTTCACGGCAACTTTTAGAAATAGTACAGCTAGTTTCTAGATACGGTAATGTACTGCGTCAAGTTTTAGATATACCCAAAGGTTAGTTTTATTTGTCTGATCAGTAATTAATTAGATACGCGAAAACAAAATTTTATTTGAAAAATTCATGTAGTATTTTTTTTAATAGGAACAATACTATACCTAAGTCCAAAAATACAAAATGATCTGATTGAGTGCCTAAGTAACACACCTGCTTAAAAAAAATCAGAAAAGCGTCATTTTTCCCCTTGACATTACTAAGGTGGGTCAACTAAGCATCATTGTAAGGTACGCAACCCTATCAAGATCGGAGACTGGGCAGGCAATGAACGTCAAAGTTTATGAGACATTCTTAGGATTTTATGCAGTTTAGAAGCAGCTGACCTAGCCACCCAGGCCATCAAATTACTAGGCAAAAAAATATATAAATATTAAAGAATGCCTGGGTCAAGGATATGAGTGGAGTTTATAACGGAGTTCAAAGCACATATAAAGATGTTCAACCTATCGCCGAATATGCATTGTGCTAGCCACAACTTAAATTCTGGTCATTAATGATGCTGTTCGTGGTTGTGTAAAAATGCAGAATTTTTTTTACAACGATGCAGGAGATTTACGACTTTTGGAAGCACCATTAAGCGGTGGATTTATTATCCAAATTTACAGGCGAATCAAAGCAAACATTAAAAAATTTAAATTGACGAGATGGTAGAGTAGAACAAATACAATATCCGCAATAAAACTTCGTTATTTTGATATTATTAAAAGCACTATTAGAGATTATTTTAAAAGTAAAAATAAGAATGAACGTAATGAGGCCGAAAAATTAAAAATAAAAATTACATCTTTTGAATTTTGTTTTTATGTGTGTTTATGCACAAAGTATTAAACACCATCAATTTTGCATCAAAAAATTTTACAAAAGGTCAACATAAATTTAGACAAAGTAAGTAAAGCATGGGAAGGGGCAAAAAAAGTTCTACATTTACATAGAAGAATTTGATTCATTCATGCATAAAAACAGTAGAAACAGCGACTAGGTATAATAGTCAACCCTTTTTTCAAAAAAAACGGCAGAAAAAAATTAAAAAACATTTCGACAAGTTAGCATCTGACCACCTATTCAAAAATGCCAAGGAAAAATTCAGAATAACAATTTTAATACTGTCATAGATACTATAATCGCTCAGTTAGACTTACTTACGTTTTGTAGAAATAAGAAAAAAAAATTGTAAGGTTTTCGATTTTTCAGCCCCCGAAACATTATTTTGCATCGACGAAAAAGGGGTTATTAAAAAAATGTGATGATTTTCAAAATAAATATGCAGATGTTATAAACAGCCTATTTCCTGTTTAATTTATAAATGTTTACCAATTAATGAAATCAGACTTAATTCAGTCCTGGACAATTAAAACGTTTTGTTCAAAAATAATAGCGAAATTTGGAGGGCTTGAATGCGACTATGCGGATGTTTTTATTTGCTTTTTTATATTGGGTTCCCCATTTTAGACTATACAATTTAAAAGTCGAATAAAAACTTTCTAATCAAAGTAAATTAACTTTTTAATCGACTAATATGTAGCTTATTCTGTGGGATTTATGACTAAAGTAAATAACAATTCAAGTTTTAAAGATCATGTCTTCCAAAGGCCCTCCTTCGACTTCAATGCATTTTTGAATTCTAAGTTCAAAATGTATCATCACTCGGCGAAGCAAATTTCCATTCATTCCGGCAATTTCATTTCGAATCTGCTCCTTCATCTCGAGAATTGTTGCGGGAATTGTTATTTACTTTAGTCATAAATTCCACAAAATAAGCTACATATTATTCAATTAAAAGTTAATTTACTTTGATTAGAAAAGTTTTATTCGACTTTTAAATTGTATAGTCTATATGGGGAACCCTATACAATTCCTGACTACAGCAACCGCGAAGGATCTTTCTCCAAGCTAAAAATAATAAAAAATTACCTACGAAATTCTATGGGGCAAGAACGGCTACGATTTTTATCATTTATCGCAACAGAAAATAAAGAAGGCCAAATTTAGATTTAAATGAAGTGATTTTTCTGACTTAAAACACGTACAAATTTTAACTTTATAATCAAAAACAAAGTACTTTTATGTATTTAATACCTACTACTACTATATCCACTATAATTTATAAAATAAATATAATTCATGTTCCTAAAATACCATAAATATATTTTATAAAAAATCTGACTTTTTAATTTAAAGATTCCTGGGTCATAGGAAAGAGAAGCACGTATGTTGGATTCATGAATCAATATGTAGGTTTTGAGCTCCCACAAAGTTCAATCAATTTTTTCTTCTCTGGAGTTTTAAGTATAACTTTTTTTCCAAACCTTATCCATGGGCTAGTTACGCCACTGCCGAGTTTGAAAAATCTTTTCATCTACAATTCATCCGCCGAATTTCAAGTCTCTACTGTTATCCTGCCAAGGCCGCGTTTCGTTTATTAAATTTTAAATGGAAAAAAACTCTACCTTGACTTTTATAAGAGTGCTTGTTTTTTTTTATCATCGGTTCAGGGGTTGCCTAAAATTGACAAAATGTTTTAAGCAAGAATTTAAGATATCCGTTTCGAATTTAGAGGTAGGGGGGACTATTTAGGTCCGCATCGTATACAGAACACATTTACATCATGCACTAATTTCTACTAATAATTTTAGGCGTGGTTATCGAATGATATAGGGTACATTGTACAGGGAATCCGCAATAAGCATTTACTATTTTGCTAAAAGAAAAATACATGTGTTACTTAAAATTTTAACAATTACTTAATTTATTATTTAACAATTCAAACAAACAACCACGCCAAGTATACTATACGGGATCGTTTTTATTTATATAGTTAAACGTCATTAAAAAATAACCAAAGTTTATATAGATTTCACCCTAAAACATCTTAAAACACTAAAAGTTTTCGGAATGAAGATTAACTTTTAACTGAAAACGAAACTTTAGTCGTATCTCAACTTGTATCAGTGTGCTCGGATTCGTTAATTTTTATGTTGTTTTTAAGCCGTAATCCATCTGTTAAAAGTACTTTTATAAAAATTATAGTTGAAGTTGTGTAGGCGTATACGTAACTTAGAATTTTTATTTTTCAGGTTTGAAAGCGTGTACATATGCTGCTGTACTATCGTTCATTCAGTAATTGAATCTTCCATCCCCGTCTGTTAATCCATTATATAAGTTTATCGGCTTTCATACCTATGTTTTAAAATTACTTTTTTTTGTTTAGGTGTTCTTTTTTATTTCATTTTGTTGATTTTATGGATGGACCATTTTGCATTAGGTCAAACACAATAATTTAAAAAGATTGATTAGGGCATGTATTCAGGGTGAGTGGGGAGGAATGGACCAAACACCAGATGTGTATTGTACTCGTATACGTGTCAAAAAAACTAATATGTTCTAATTCGATTTTTATTAGTTTTCTAGTTGTAGGGTAATAATTTTTTTTAATAATATCTTTCTACTTGCATCTAAACTTTTATTTGTACTTTGCAATAAGAGTATGTACTAGACTCAAAACATTAGACTATTGCGTAAGTGTATAAAGTGAAAGCGGACACTACGGATGAACAAGCACAAAATGTTTAGAAGTTAATAGAGGTATTTTTAATATGTCCTCAAAAAACACTGAGATTAAAATAATGTTAATGTAAAGAAATTTGTTTATTTCTAATTATGCTATAACTTAAAAACCAATTATTATGGATTTTTTACATTACTATTATAATACGTTTATTAATCTAACAGACACAATTAATGTTCAAAGAGGAAGCACAGTAATATTATAACTCAATATTAATAACAAAATTATTAACGCAACTTTATTTTCTTCGATTATTATAGCCATGGGTTGGCAAAATAACAATCTTCAGTCACTTGCTGTAAGTTCACAAAAGATTGTACAATGGCAAATAAGCACCGAAAATCACTCGACAGCTGTTTAATACTTAGAAGTTAATTTCGGACGTGTTATGATAGCACAATACCGCACTATATGTCAGAGACACTTATTGGTCGTTTAACATTATTAACCTAAACAAACCCAAATAATATCGACCATCAATAGTTATTAAAATTTATACTTAACTTAATTTATAACAAATCAAAACAAGCCTTTACTGCAGAACTCCACATCGCCCCGATAAGCGAAAATAAAATTGCGATTTAGAAAAAATGATTAAAACAAAAGCTATAGACAATAGAATTTCCTACAGGTTCTTTCCCTCAACTTTTTTGGTAAAATTGATATTGGCGGAGATATTGGTACAATTATTGTCACGTGATTATTATATCTCAGTAATTATGTCGGATCAAAAATAGTTTAAAACAAAAGTTATGTATAATTAAATTGTAAACAACTTTTATTTGAACTAAAAAATGTAAAACAAATATTTTAAAATTTTGAAAAACTCAAAATTTATGTAGGTTAACGGCCTTTTGGCTACATAGAAAATACCAAAAATCTAATCAGACCTGCGAAATTATAAATAAGGTCCATGTAGAAATGTAAAAATGTAAAATGTAAAATTTTCGGTTTGAAACCGTCGCGTAACTCCCCCATCTTATTTCATTAGATGTGGAGTAAAAATAAAACTAAACTCAAATTTATTAAAAGTCATTAGCAATGTTTTGATTGAAATTGTTAGACATAAGAAGACACTTTGTCGTGCTTGTGTTAGAATCTTGATTTTGTATTTATTTCTATTAAAATTATGGTGTTAAATATGCTATAAAATGTACAAATTCAAACACAAAGAAAACAAAATGTAAGTATCTTGAAAAAAAAAGTGAAACTACACCGACAAAGCCCTGAGTTTTGTCTATTATAAAGCATTAAGTTTTACTTCAAACATTTAAAATTAAAAGCTGTTCTAAAGGTACTTATAGTACATGGTTTAGCAATGGCGCGTTGCCAGTATGCATCTACACACATAAAATCGTGGCCCGGTTTGTCTGTGTGTGTGTCTGTATGTTCGTCTTCTCCTCGAAACTACTGAACCGATTTCGGAGATCGATACGTCAAATTGTTCAGGAGGTCCAGGCGCTGATCTTAGGCGGGATCACAAGTTGACCTGACCTTTGACCTCTGACCTGGAGCGGTGACCTCACGTCTTTAATTTCAGGTTTGTCTAGATTAGACCCATTTTCAAATAGGTTTGGTTACTAGTTCCTCTTAAGTTTGTTACACAACTAAGATAATGTTTAATGAGAAGTTTTAATTACAAAAAGTGTTACAATTTTTTAAAGATTTGGAAGTTACATTAAAATTAACCATATTCAAAAGGTCGTCATTATTAATTCTATGGTGTAAAAGTTTGTGTAAGTAGACCATCAACCTAATATCATGACTTTTAAGTGATTCTAACTTAGATGTATCAGTTAGTGGACTATATGGGTAATTCTGTACTGGATACACTCCATATTTTATGAAATGCAAAAACTTTAGCTGTGTACTTTCTCAATATTGTTATTGCACATTGAGGTCTATTAAAAATTAATAGAGCAATTAAATTTTCAAAATGTGTACAAAAGTCAAAATTAGAAAGTTTTTAATGATTATTCCTTGATGAATTTTATCAAAGGTTTACTAAAGTCTGTATAACTGACGTCAATATGGTTTTTATTATCTAAGTGATTAGAGTAAAATTAGTCAAATTGGTAAGTGTAGATCTTCCTTGTAGTTTCTATGACAATTGTAATTTGACATCACGTTGAATATGAACCGCTACCACAGATTCGAATAATTTGGCAAAATTAGAAATTATCGCTATTGGTCTATGTTTGATGTCCCCATTGTCACCAGATTTCAGACAGGATAGATTTTTGTGGTTTTCCAAATTTCTGGGAACGCACGCTTAGTATTATAGCTATTTATTGTATATGTGTTTTAGTAGGCAGATTATCCACGCAAGAATTTTTAATCACGAGAACGAAGTTCGGCGTTTAATTTTCTTAAGGGGATAATATGCCATTAAAACTACGAATGCAATACAAGATTTTATCCACAATTAAACCAATTTAAATTTAATAGAAAATAAGTAATCTGACAGTTCTAAAATTTCAATGTAATAGCAAATATTAGAACAATTTAGTGAAACTTTGGGCGGCTTTGCATTATTAGTTGCTAGGATGCTTGTTTATTAAAACAATATTTGTGAAAAAATTATAAATCGTTTCTGTGTGTTGTTTTGAAAAATGTCAGAAAGTGATTCTTTGCCGGTAGAAATTAAAGCAGAAGCTGAAGAAGTAACCCTGCAACTGTTGCCGGCCAAATCTAAAGATGCATACATAAAAGAATTTGCTACCTTTAATGAATGGAGAGAAAAGAGGTGCAAACATCATAAACGAGGACGTCCTGTTGGCTGGTTTTTTAAATGTAAGAAGCAAGTTTGCCTCCTCGTCGATGTGGACGAAATATTCAATGTTAAGAGCAACTTTGAATGTGCATAGAAATATTGACATATCAAAATACGGCAAATTAATTGCTTATCTCAAGAGGCAAAGAAAGCAAAAGTGCTTGAGAGGGGACACATCGAACAATTTTTGAAAACAGCATCTGATGAAAAGTACTTAATGATGAAGGTACAACCAATTTTCTTTTCTTTTGTATTGGTATCTTCATTATTTTAAATATTTCTAGGTTGCTGTCATAATGGGTGTTTCTGGAGGTTTACGATGCAATGAACTGGTAAACTTAAAAATTGAACATGTGAAAGATAAAGGATCTTTTATTTACGTGTCCATCCCAGAAACAAAGACCAATATGTCAAGAAGTTTCACTGTATTAGACGAAGGATTCTCTGTTGATGTTATGGAGATATGCAAGAAATACATACGCCTACGTCCTAAAAGTACTATTTCGCAGGAAGATTTTTTTGCGATATATAAATTCAAAATGCACCGTGCAACCTGTGGGAATTAACACTATTTCCAGAATCCCCTCACAGATTGCTTCTTTCTTAAAACTTCTAGACGCTAAGTCCTACACGGCCATAGTATGCGCCGTTTTTCGGCGACTCTGACCTACACGGAGCGTGGAAGTCATCTAGTGTTGTTGAGGGGTATATAGAAGAAAGCGAGTCAAATAAAATCGATATTGCTAGAAAAATTCAAGGAAAATCCAGCACAATGCAAGAGATCTCCGCGATGCAGTCTTCCTCAAACGTGGTTTGTGTAAATGTAAATCCTGATATTGCAAATAAGTTTACTTTTGATGTTAACGTGAATGTTAATATTAATGTTAATAAATAATCACTAAATTTTCTGCAAATTTTTCTTGAATTTTATATATTACAAAACACTAATGTTTTATGGAATATAAAACACTAGTGTTTTATGGAATGTTATAATACGTTTCATAACGGCATAATAATAGCTCTATAATATGGTGATTGTAGATAAATCAAATTAATTATAACATTATTAAATTGGAGAAAACACGGAGTGGTTCTGACAAGCACGAAATGTTATTTTACTAAAAATGCTGGTATCTGGTCATATGCAATAATAAAGTTAGATTTTAATTTTCTTGTAGCTTTAAGTATTTCTTCTTCATAAATACGTACACTATAAAACACATTACTATTTACACACGAGCTATCGCTAATATCATTGGCAAAGTTTTGTAAGGCACTTTTAAAAAAGTGTGCAAAACCATTGACAATTCTTGTGAGAAATAAAAACAGACACTAGCATATACTTTTTCCAGGAATTTTGAATTGTGTCCGTTTTGCATTTATTAAATTCCATAATTTGTTTGTATTATGTTTAATGTTATTCTGAATATTGTTAAGTACCACTTATATTGGCAACGGATTAAATATTCGGTTGCATGACGCGACGTAGTGTGCCGAATTTCTTATACTTCTACACGTAATGATTTTTTAACTTAATTTTCGATATAGTTTCCTTACTAAACCAACAAAGACAGCTTTCAAAATTGTCACTGATTTTTGTAGTAAATTCATCAATTTTATAGTATAAACACAACTTTTATCAACGTCTGTTAACGAATATAATATACCGGAATCGATATTAGGTAATCTACTGTATATTGCTACCAAATTAACTTTTCAATAATTGTATCTAGGAAAATCCTTACTGCTTACAAAAGATTTAGTTTTTGCGATGTTCCACGTAACATTCACACTCAGCCCTGGATGTTGTAAATTTCATTTCAAATTGTTTTAAGGGATCATTAGTACCTTTAGTATTGGGAATGTACAACAAATTTGTTTAGTTGTCAAACAACATCTGGACATTTTTGAAAACCATTGTTTGAGATTTAGGTGACCTTTGTCTAAAAAAAAAGTGATTAGCGGATAGAGGATATTCAGTCCTACATTTTGACACATGACACGTCAAAATCGGTTCACGGGTGGAAATTTTGCATGTAAATTCCCAATACTAAACGTATGTATTTTATTTAAATCTTACCTAAATGCTTTTTCCTATTTTTTTTAAATTAATAGTTCAAGATTTTCAAGTCATAAAAGTCAGTTAGTTTTATTTCAAATACAAAATAGGTAAGGCTTAACACACGCAAGACCCAATGACTTCATGTCACTAGTAATAGTATCCCTGTTTTTTGTTGACTGTAAATCGTTAAATTTAATGAAGCCTCATTTAACTGAGGTTTAAGGTTAAGATTTAAGTTTGGGCAACTTCTATTTTTGTACACTGTACCTCTTGTTTAAGATCAAAAATGACTAAGTTGTTACCAACTCTAGTTTTTACTATTTCTCCCTTCGCATTAATCCTTATTTAGCAAGTAATTTTCAAATTGGTGATGCAGAAGTTTTTTAGAATCCTTTGAATTTAATAATCAAACCATAAGTCGCTTGTGTATGAGCATTTTCATATAATAAAGGTGCACAAATTTAAACTTTTTTCAACGATTACAACCACACTGTAATCGCTCACAATGTAAAGCTACAGAAATTCTGGGAAAGTTTAAAGTCTGTTTTCGCAACTGATGCAACAAAATCTGCAGTTATAAGCATACCTTATGCATTGCACCATTCTTGTTTCTACGAGAAGGTTCAACCTATATAACTTGAATCTTTATAGATCTAAGATTGTAAATGTCTTTATTGTTGGCCACATGTTGTAAGTTCACAAAAAAAATTAGCAAGGTTTTTTTATATTCTATGCTTAACGGTTTAAAGTATTTGTCTTCTAACGATTCACGTATTTTTTTATAGGAACAGAGTGCTGTAAATTGCAAACAACAATTCGGTATAGATTGTTTTCTTTCATCTGGCATATGTGATATTTTATATTTTTTATAAATTTGATCAGTTTACGATATGTGTCAGTAGTATCTTAATGACATTAGCCATTGCTTTAGTTTTGTATTGTTCCACTTTAGCAACACCTTTAGGAGCATTTATCATTTTGTTAAAATCCGTGACCCCATGTACAAACATTGTCAAATTTATACTAACCTATTTAGCGGGTTATTTCCAAATATATTAATGTTTGGTATGTTGTTTATTTGCATTGGTGGTATAGTATTAGGTGTTTATGAATAAATTTGAAATATTGTGTTTAGCATTTTCATGCTAGGTATTAGTCTAAGAGCTGGCGACTAATTTAGAGAACATATTTTGAGCAAGTTAGAACAACAAAAAAACCACAATAATTTACAATGTAAGGTGATTGATTTCAAAGTTTATCGATTGGTGAATCCAGAAAGCTATTTTGCTACTGGCAACCTATGGCATTTGCAAAAAAGTAAATCTAAATAATATCTTTTAAGCAACTTAAACTTTGTTTAATCTTAAATTTTAGCATCTATTTAACCCAGAAATAAGTATCCCAAATTACTTTTTGGGTTTTAAAATGTAATCTGATCATCTCAAACATATTTAACAATTATACTTCAAAAATATAGTCTAAGCATTCTAAAATGTTTATAGCATGTTTATTAAGGACCCCATTCACCCGTGAACGCTGTTGGCCAACCTGGTTAAGTTCGTTGTTGGGCGTTGGACACACAAATAATAAACTTGTTTGTGAAGGTATACGTACATATTAAGGTCTTCATTAAAATAGTGTGACAATTGCACAAAAAGATAGGTAGATCTAATTATGATTTCTTCAAAAAAGAAAGTGTCTGCGTTATTGATTATAAATAATGAAGAAAAAAGGAAAACAAGAAAAAAGTCTGGATCAAAGAATGGCTTAAACATACCGAAAATATAGTCACTTAAATCTGTTAAGAAAATTAAGAGTTTCAAGTTTCCCAGGATTATAGGAATTATTTGAGAATGAAGAAACACACATTAGTGAAATTATTGGAATAAGTTCGACCTCTAATAACTAAACAAAATACCATAATGAGAGATGCTGTAACACCTGAAGAAAGATTAGTTGCAACTTTGAGATATGTAGCAATTGGAAGATTTATGGAAGACTTCAAGTTTTCAGCTATAATTTCTGTTACAGATATTAGGAAAAATTATTCCAGAAACATGTGCAGTCATATATCAAGCTTAGAGAGAAGATTATTTTCATCACTGAGAATCACCCGACAGCTGTTTCGTCCTTTTGGGACTCATCGGGAGTGAGAGAACTCGAGTGTAAATTCACTATTGTACAAACGCGCGCTGTCGACTATATGCCCTACTGGAGGGATCACAATATTTAAACGATAAGTTTTTTCGACACTAGTGTCTCACTCCCGATGAGTCCCAAAGGACGAAACAGCTGTCGGGTGATTCTCAGTGTTTGTTTGCTATTGTACAACCTCTTGCGTACTTTACTGCAGGCGATTCGAAATTTTTATACTTGCTAACTGTTATGTTGGCTATAATTATTGAAGAATCGACTATGTAACTGCTTTACATACCTGTCGGCAAAGTTGAAAAACATACCAAATGATAGACAAATCGATTTAGAAGGTTAAAAATATGGTTTCGCCACTTAAAATACACTCTAATTAGCTAATGAATTAATTTAAAAACATTTATAATGTAATGGTTTAAAAACCATTCAAATTAAGAAATTTTGTTCAAAAATTTTTGGGGTTTATTCTAGCATAATATAAAAATGAAAGTAATATAACAAAATTTTAAACTAAAAATCATCAGTACGTTTATTATTAAAAATTTACATGTAAAATTTTTGTTTAGAGTTTTTCTGTCACTCCTGAACCGATTTTGACCGTGTCCTGTGTCAAAATGTAGGACGGAATATTTTCTATACGCTAACTACCTTCCTTTTTTGACAAAAATCACCTAAATAATGTACAGGTCAACTCAAACAATGGACTTCAAAATGACCAGATTTTGTTTGGAAACCAAACAAGTTTGTTAAATCAACAAATTTAAACAAGTAAACAAATAATATAGAAACTTTCGAGATATCATTTGTACACACGTTAATTGTAATCAATTCAAACTAATTAACAATCAAAGTGTTTTGTGTTGGACGCGGGAGCTAAACTATTGAAGGTATAAGAAACATTTTTATTTAGTAATTTTGAGCTATACAGGGTGTCCAGAAACTCTCCTGACAAACTATGACCGGAGATTCCTCAGATAATTTTAAGACAATTTAACCCAATTCACCTAGTCCGAAAATGCTTCCTAAGGGAGCTAGAGCTCTTTGAAGATGGCGTCTGGTAAAGTAAAAATTAAAAGATAAACTTCGCGAACTGACAACAATTTGACAATGAAAAACGTAGGTTTTACTTTTGTTGGCAGTTCAGAGCCAACTAGGGCAAAAATATAAATTTAACTTTAATGACAAAAACAAAAATTTCTAGAAAACGGTGTATCCTAATGACTTAAAGTAAGAGTACCTTTTAGTACTAAAATACCTGAAAATTTAATAATCTAGTGTCACAAATGCTTAACAGTTAAAGACAAAAAAGTTATGCGTTAAAATAACCGTTGACCTATCCAAAACTGACGCCTATGAGCGGTACTAGAAATTTGCAATTTATGGAATCGATTCATCTCTGAAGGCTAAACAAGCATACCAGTTTTTGTTTTTCTAAGTAGAAGCGTAGAGGTATTTAAAAAAAACTATTTACAAGGTGTCATCTTCAAAGAGCTCTAGCTCCTTTAGGAAGCATTTTCGGACTAGGTGAATTGGGTTAAATTGTCTTAAAATTATCTGAGGAATCTCCGGTCTTGGTTTGTCAGGAGAGTTTCTGGACACCCTGTATAATATTTAGTATGTATATAAACAAGGAAAATCGGTAGGCTGCTACGTGTTTACTTTACAATTCTTATCACAAATAAAAAAAGATTTTTAAGTAATGTTCAATCAATGTGGAACGTACTTTTCTTATACATAAAAATACCAAAGGAGGGGTTCCGCATTTCACAGTAGGGACATATCCTACTGACAATTGAGTTGGGAGGTAAAATGAACCTCCGTAGAAGTTTTTGAAATTTGAATATGTTTTAGAACATGAAAAGTACATCTAATTGTGAAGGGATAAGAAAAGTACGTAACACACATTGATTGAACATTACTTAAAAAGTCTTATAATTTACAATTTAATAAATGATTCTTGGTGCACATCTTGTTCTATGAGAGGATTGATACTAAACAATGTATAACCAGTTGACTAATTAATAATTGACATATTATCATCACCACTACTCCTAAAAGAATATGACTGAAGTTATGATATAGTAGTACAATCGATTGCGCTGTACTAAGTTCATTTTTCTGAGTTTTGCCGCTACCGTTACTCCAAAGAAGTCGAATTCATCCTCCTTATTTGATAACGCTTCGTAAGCTTTTCTAAAATATTAAGACAAACTTTTGCATTTTTTTTATTATTGAAAGTTCTTACTCTTTATCCTGTTCCTCTTAAAATTATTTAAAATTTCAGTTCCCAAAGACAAAAACGAATGGTTACAAATTGCCAAGCAGTATGAACAGAAATGGAATTTTCCTAATTGTGGAGGTGCAATAGACGGCAAGCATGTAAGAATACATTGTCCAGCAAATAGTGGTTCATATTATTATAACTTCAGTATAGTTTTAATGGCAGTCGTAAATGTAAATTATAAATTTATTAACGTTAATGTAGGTACGAATTGCAGAATTTCAGATGGAGGAGAAACATCATCATTCAGTAAGAAAGTAAAGTCAAACTCTTTAAACCTTCCAGATGTGACAGACACAGTAGAAAATATGAACTATGTATTTGTAGGAGTTGAAGCTTTCGCGTTGAGCATTTGCACAGAAAAAGAATGTTTAATTATTGCTTATTGAGAGCGAGACAAGTCATAGAAAATGTTTTTGGAATTTTAGCAGTAAGATTTAGAATTTTCCATACAAATATAAGTCTTATTCCAGAAAAAATAGATAAAGTAGTTCCCGCCTGTTGCGTTTTAGATAACTTTTTAGGTCGAGAAAGTACATCTTACACTATAAATAGTTTATTTGATAGAGAAAATATGAGCACTGGGGAAGGTGGTGACTGGAGAACAGAACCAACTGTAATAGGACAATTGCAAATAGGAAATAATCAAAATGCTACTAATAACGCCAAAGAGAATTGAATTAATTACATGGACTTTTTTAATGGTCCAGGTGCTGTACCTTGGCAAAATACTCTTAACTTCTGATCAACTAATTTTTGGTTAAGTACCTGGCTGTACACAAATGCCATTTTGTTTATGTGTCGACTATGGAAAAGTATTATGAACAAAATGTTGTAGTAGTACAATAAAACTCTTACAGTTGCCACCAAATCGTCGTGATCATTTCCATCATCATTTGAATTCCAATATGGTTAAAATACCACAAAGATGGCACATATTTTTCTGATTTTTTCGCCTTCACACCAGAATGTTTAATTCCTTGTTGTTTTTTAATTCTCTACGAAATGCAGCTCTCAGACAAGAATTTTTTCTTTACTTGCACAGTCGCAAGCTTCGTCGTATGTTCAACATACATTTATAAACGCCTCGTACCCGTTTCGCATCAAATGTCTGTCGCTGTATTCCTTTAATTTAATTTTCGATAAACAAGGAAAATAGTTATACGGTTATAAATTTCGTAAGGAATTCAGTTTCATTAAATTTTCTTTTTGTCAATCATGTTATTTACCTACAAAAGTTTGTATAATGTCATTTTTAACAACTACTTTACCATGTTTGTTGTATTCTCACCAAACATGAGTGAAAGTTCAACGAACAACAGCCGAACCCAACCAGGTTTCCCAACTATTCTGATTCTTTGGCTAACCTGGTTGGGGTAAGTTGGCGCTAAACACACCGGCAAACTTGCGACGAACCCAACCCCGTTGCACAATTGCGTTCGCGGGTGGTTGGGACTCTTTAAATAATGTAAAAATATGTGTTAATCGCCAGGGGAATTCAACAGAAATCGGACAGTTAAGCGCGTATTATTGAACGCCCATCTTTGGGTGCGAATGTTTCGGCGCGGAAATACTTAGGCTGCTATATTTTCAGCGATGGAGACGGCGCGGTAATAAATAGTCGTAGGTAGGTACACAATTAACTCAAAATTGTATTATTCATAATTTTGACGCTAAAAGTAAATTATGTAAGACTAGCATTTTATATGTATTGTTAACGTGAAGTATATTTAACATTATCAAAAAATTAGCAAACGTTTTAGACTCCGAACATAAAATTTGGAGGTAAAGCTTAGAAATTTTCATAGAGTATGGAAACAACAAGGAAAGTGTGATTACTCAATTTCATTCACACACTGACAGGTTGTGATTACAACTCTTCTTTTAATAAGAAAAGAACAAAAGTCTACTCCACATTTTGAAAGCCAATAAAGATTACCAACAATCTTTGACCAATATTGGATAAGTTTATATGACGAATTCAAAATGTGAAGATTTTTGCTTTTTAGAGAAATTTGTCTGCAAAATGCGTGGATTCAAAAACCTTACTCATATATTTCAATATTCCAAAAATTTTGTTGAACGTTTTAGACCAAAGATTCAAATAAACCACTTAAAAATTATGATGAACCAAATTTGCCCCCATGTAAAGTGAAATTACATCAGCAACTCCTACGTACTCAATAAATTACTAGCATCTGGCCAAATGATCATTTACATTACCCGAGTACTTTGGCATTAACAAGAAATGAATGGGACCTACAAAATGAAAAATTAGAATTTGATGCTTTGAAATCAGATAAAGGAAAAACAAAAAACACAAGTAAATATAACTTTTTTATATTTAAAACATTTCCATTGTTAATTATACATTAATTAATAATTGTTTTTCAGCGAACAGAGAAAAACGACGCAACACAAAATATTGAAGATAACGGTCTATCGGAGAGTGAAGACAGATCGTCAAGACAATGGATCTTCATAGAGTAGGAAAGAGGAGGAATAGAACAAAGATATAAATTCGTCAACTTTAAGAGTTTAATTAATAAATAGAAATATTAATATTTAAAAATATTAATTGCTAATACCTTATAAACAACGCATATCCTTATTAAAAAAATTATAATTGAAATCGATATTTTTATTGAACTGATGCAAATTGCCGTTGTACTCCAAATGTTTGGATGCACAAACCAAGTTATCAGGTAAGCTCGAGTCACATGGTGCCTCTCAGCAACCATTCTCAGAAAATTATTTTTTGCACTTGCTACACATAAGACTTTCCTTCGCCCTTATTAAAAATCTTAATTCGCGCCAGTAAGTTCTGTCGATTAACACATATTTTTATTATTATCAAATAAACATGCTACAAAAAATTAATATCGTAATAGTATATTTTTGAGGTATAAAGGATTCTTTTTTCTGGGTTAAATAGATACTAAAATTTAAGATTATACACAGTTGCTTAAAGGCTATTTTGGATTTATTTTTGCAAATACAGTGAAACTCGAATCTCCAAGGAAAGAAAATAAAATTCGAGTTACAGAAAAATACACTAAATTATGGATTATTAATTTATTATATAATATTATGTTATGCATATACAATACAAAAATTATATCGCTCAAAAGATTAAATAAAAAAATTGCTATTTAAAAAGTCAGCATTTTATTTTCGGTCCTCCGTCCATAATCACTGATTTTACATCACTCAAAAGCGGCTAGAAACACCTCTTTTTCTTGCCCTCCACCGGTAAAAAGTTACTAAACGTTGGCAATATTACATTATGCTTATGACACTGATATCAGTACAATGTTCATGCTGGAATACGCAAATAATACGTTGCAGTACTCTTCTACATCTTTTTTTCAAGGATTTTATAGGCCAAATGGCATTACCAAACGAAAATGTTTTTGGCTATATTTGAAAATTTAGGTTTCAACAAAATTGACCATTTGTCGGCTCAAAAAAATCGTGTGTATCACGTGATCAGAAACTATTTTTGCGAGTGCTCGGACTTGCAGGCTTGCACTCGAAAAAAATCGGGTTTTGGCTCAGTGATACAAATTAACTAGTGTTTTAAATTAGACCATTTTTCCTTTTCTACAATGTCTTCCATAAATTTAAAGATCTTTGTATTAGATTTGGAATATTTTCTCTAGACAACACAAAAATTTCTAACAATTTCAATGATCAAATGTAGGAATTGCAATAGTTATTTCATCGTCATCATCATGTTCATCCTTGTCCGAACTTGAATTACATACGAATTTTTTTATTTTGTTACGTTTTTGCACCAACTTACTTTGTTCATTTGAAACAAGATTTTCATGACACTTTATAATATGTCTTCATATGTTGGAGAACACGTTATATGCACGCCATCATCAACTTTAACATATTGTTCAAATGTGATTAAACCCATTTTCATAACCTTTGGTAGGAATCCCAAAAGTCTTGTAACTCAGCCAGGAGAAGATCGTCTTGCTGTCAATTTCCTGTTTAATTTTACCAAACCCTTCTTTTTATAGCCTTAGACAATTGTTTGTGCTGTGACATCGAGATGCCACGCTTTATCTAATTAGCGTCAAGGATATACTTGTTAGAGTTGCCTCTTCTATATGAGTCAAAATTTTCATTACAATTCTTTTTCTGTAATATGCCTTTAGGTTTCCTATAATACCCTGGTCCATTGGATGTAGAAGAGCAGTAAGGTTAAGGGAAAAATATTCTAGTTTAATGTTTTTAATTTTGCTGCAACAGTTTTAGGATGTCGGACAGTTGTCAACAAAAGAAGGATTTTTCTTTTTGAACAGCAACCTTTTGTCCAACTTTAGAAGCCATTTTTCATAAATTTCTTCTGACATCCACCATTTCTTATTGTGTTCGTAATCCATTTCAAGAAAACTGATTCCCTTAAAAAACGCGGGTTTTTTGACTTACCGATAACCAGTATTGTAACTTCTCAGTTCTACTCATACAATAACGGTAATTTTCTCCTTACTTTTTTGTCACCATAACATTTTCGGCCCTTAAATGTTATAGTTTTGTTGGGTAAGCATTAAAAAAATCCTGTTTCGTCTGCGTTAAAAAATATAGTTGGGATCATATTGCCTTATTAAATCAGGTAAACAGTTTTTGCCAGTTATCACTGACTTGAAAGTCTGCAGAAGTGCTTTCACCACACACTGGCTTTTGGACGATACCATGCCTTTTCTTAAACTTATCTAACCATCCCACACTAGCTAGAAAGTCCCAACGCAGCAGCGAATTTTTAGGGTTCTCCGTGGTTATGGTTTCAAAAAGAGGAAGATTTTTGCCACGTGCACTAATAACCCATTTAAGCATAGCCTTATCATTACAACTTGCAAGTTTTTTTCGTTTGCTGTTAAAATCACACTCATCTCTAATTTCTGAAAGATTGTTCTTATTTTTTAAAATAGTCTCAAATTCATATGCAATATCTTTCTTATTCTTTTCCCCTTTTCCACTTCAGTAATTAATTTCAATTTGTCCTTACGGGTCAAATACTTTAAATTTCTCTTGGATTGCGTGATCGCAGTTAAAACAATTGCTTATTGAACAATTCCATGAAAGACAGTTGAATATTTAGGAAAAATTCGAGTTAGGCTTGCTTGCTTGCTAAATATTGGTTCGAAAGTTCGAGTAATAGAAATTGAGTTACGGGATAAAATTACACTGAAATATTGTTCAGACTTTATTGTTCGCAAAAAAAATTCGAGTTATAAAAACTTCGAGTATTTCATTTATCGCTATATCTTATATTGTTGCTAGTATAACACCCGCAATAATGTGCTTCACCCTAATTGGAGGTTAACCAATATTAAAGTTATGTACTTTACCTACAGTTTTTTATTATGATTAATAAAATATTCCAAATATTAAACAAACTTTTAGACAAAAAAATCTGCCTGATTGCTTAATGAATGTAGGTACCCGGTTGCATAAAAGCGTGTACCTACTTCACAAGCTTGTTAACCATTTGTTTGTCATCAGTAGACTTTAAATTTTAACCAATTTACAACAGACTTAATTATCATTTCTGTAATCGAGCATTAAATTTTTTCAAATCACACAAATAAGATACTAAAAATGCTACTTTAATAATGAAGACAAAGATTTCGTATTTGTATTTGAATTTCAAAAGGTTTAGGAATATTATTTATAAAAAAAAATCGCATTACATAAACGTATACAATACTATTAAAATTATAGTAATTGTCATTTAGTGAAATAGAAACAGCAGAATTTAATAAAATCTCAGATTTAAAAATCTTTGTGATTCTATTACATTATATTCTTTTTTTTCAAGCGAAATAAACGTCATATTATTGAACTACTGGCAGACGCTAAAAAACTTTTTACTGTCAGACATTAAAAAAACAGTTATTTTGTTTCCACAACTATTTAGTGGTTGGTACCTCGGTTATGTCATATTATGCGTAACAGTAAAGTACCAACTTCATTCGTTCAGAATAAAACGTCACTTAACATCTTCGAGAATCTCGAAAATTTGAAAATAACACATGAAAACTAGCAATAAACGCTTGAAGAAAATAATATATTTCACTTGAGTTAAAAATGTAATTGTTTTAAGCTTAATTTTGCTGTTCGAGGACGCCTCAGCAAAACTTTTAAGATCAATAATATATTGTTTAACCCTAGTGTAACTCATCTACCATTTTTATCGAAGCCGATAGGAGAAAAACTAAAGAAATAGCAGCAAGCCTTTGAGCCGTCTACTTCAAAAGGTTTATAAAAACAATTTTACACTTAAATGGCCTCACTAATTCCATTAAATGGTTTGAGGAATCCTAATTTAAATCATTACTTTGCTGTTTACGCAACATAAAAAAAGTGCATTTACTTCTAATTTCGTAATTATTTTGCAAATAGCAAAATTTACAAAACCATGTATAACGGAAAGACAAAATTTTGATTTTAACTGGCATTACTGTAGTTCCGTAATCTAACACCACGAGAACTAGAGCGTTAATTGTGCACAAATGCCCTAATAAATTTTGTCTTAATCAACTTTATGATTTTGCGAAATTGGTACGTCTTCATTCAAAAAAAAATAAGCAAAATTACAGTGTATATATACATATATCTGGTTTGAACATTTGATTAAGATGTGTTTCAGACTTTCGTTAAAAAAAACGTTAAAAGTCGACTGCGGTGTTAACGCAGAAGATTGATGAAGTTTCCTACTAACTTAATTTCTTCATCGTTTATTTAAGGAAAATTTATTTTTTATTTATTTTTTGATACTAGTGCGAATACAAAATTTTAAATGTTACTACTGAAATAAAATTTTAACTTCCTTCTATCAATATTCTGTGAATGAACATTAAATAAACAAAATAAAACTTTTAAAGCTTAAAGTTTCAAAATTAAATTATTAAACCAATCAACATTACATTTTCTTACGTTTTGGAATTTGTAGGTTATCCCAGTTACTCATTGCTTTTATGACAGTATCATTCACATTTACAAACTAAAAATTTCAGAAATAAAGAATAAGACGATGAGAAAGTTCTGACAAAAACTGATACTTATTTTTAAGTGACATTTTGTTTATGAAAAGTTATGTTTGGAGATTGATCTTTACTGACCGATCTTTCACTGCAGATCAATAGAGAGCAACCTCGCGCTGCACAATCCAATAGGTAGCGCAGTCAAATGTCAGGAACGTGTTAATCTATAATAAGGCTGATTCTAAAATTACCAGTCAAACATAAATTACGATCGAGATCTCCCAAAGCACCCAGTCAATAACGCCATAAAATTTTGTAAACTTTTGTAAATTTTTAGGTTATATTTGTGTCACTTATTACTGTAGAGTTCCAAGCCATCACGCGTTATTTTGCTTGTACTTTAAGTACACTGTAAAACAGTTAAATCAATTCAATTTCATGGCTTGTCCAAAGCAGTTTTTTTTTATTTCAACACCCGTTACACACTATTTTGTGGGTTTTTCTATGACTCTTAAAGTAAAAATCACAATTTTATCGTTTCTGGTATTCCTTTAAATAAAACTTGATTGTTACGTGAACTAGAGAAAATGTACTTCTGTGAAAATTAAAATTTGTTCGGTCTATGCAAATCATTTACTAAACACAATTTTGTGCCATTATGTGAGATACATCTGAATATCTGCGAAAATTTGAATTGAGTTATTCACAGCTGAACCCATTATTGAAACAAAAAACACTTTCTGTTTCTTTTGTTTTTTGGATTACCATTTCAACACAGTTTAATCCTGTAATAAACTTTACCAACAGTGGCGGCTTGTCCATATGGTCATTTGGTCAATGACCTCCAAA
This sequence comes from Abscondita cerata, assembly GCA_030710515.1. Lineage (NCBI taxonomy): Eukaryota > Metazoa > Arthropoda > Insecta > Coleoptera > Lampyridae > Abscondita > Abscondita cerata. The sequence goes on from JALBCR010004555.1 coordinate 295,673, forward strand.
AATTTTGACAATATATAAAAAAATATTCATTATTACGTGTTTTATTAAAATAGGTAATTAAGTCGCAAGTACAATAACTTAAAATTTATCGGCCGTCGTTCGTAATTCATCCTCTTCAACCTTGGGCTGGCGGTGCGAATTGTCCTCATTGAATTAGATCTACCCGAAAAACTCGAAAAACGTGCAGCGCCCGAATAAACGCGAACGTCCGAAACAATAATCAACTTTGGGTCATGAGCCGGGTCCCGCAGTTTACGTTGACTTCGTATAGGGTGTACAACTACGCTCGATTTTTGATTCGATTTTCGCGTGTTTTAAATCAATTTAAGAATTTATATTGATATGTTTTACTGTTGTTGTGTTGTTTTGTAAAAATACTATTTTTGATTCGCGTGTGCATGCGCTATAATAGAAAATGTCGGTAGTGCAGAAAATTAAACAACTAAAAAGTGCTAACAAACTTAATTTTACAAAATTAGTTGAGTTCAAGGCAAATGGTCGTCCTTTGCCAGAACTAAGTTTACGACAAACTAGCAAAGACAAAAATAAAGATGTTCATCGAAACTTTCGCAAGGTAATGTACGATTTAGCTAACTGGATATGTGGTTGTGAAGTATCAAATGTATTTTACTGTTTTGTTTGTTTATTATTTTCTAAAGACTCGTCAGACTCGCTATAGTCCAAATCCGGTGTCAGAGATTTAAAACATTTAAAAGAGGAAATAAAAAACATGCTTCGTCTGCAGAACACATGAAATGCTCGGTAAATTTTGCAACCGTAGGAAATGTTGATATTCGTACACAGCTAGACAATGCTTACAGAAAATCCCTTAGAGATTTTAATGAGAATGTTTCGAAAAAATCGCTATATTTTGAACAAAATTGTAGATTGTATAAAATTTTGGGGTGCATTTGAGTTATTTATATTTTTTAAGTATGCCTATTTTTAAATTAATTTTTGACCTCCCAGTATGATTGACCACGAGCCACTGATTACTAATGCTGACTCTTCTTCTTTCGGTGAAAACAGTTGAAAGACCAACCTTGACATTTGCTACGTCAAAACTTTTAAAAGTTTTGGTTCAAACTTTAAAACTTACTGTTACCAGTTATTACGTAATTACAAAATTAAGGTCTTTATCTAAAATTACGGCATATTTATATGACTAATTTGGTTCATGCACTATCGTTATATGTTCTTTTAATAATACCATTATAACATTCAGATGCACGACATCGTTGACCATAACCATAAATTAAGCAAATTTTAATTCCCAGCGTATCGTCACATGAATAAAACCTAACTCCGGTTACGTTGCCAAACAAGAAAACTTTTCTATTCTGATAAGAACGGGTTGAAATAAATATTCTTGGACAAGTGACAAAAGTATTTATTAATAGAACTGAATAACAAAACAGTCCCAAACTAAATAAAATTTCCACTTACTCGAAACCAACGGAAACATGTAAATTTTGTTGCGTAAGAGGAGTTAGGTACCTAAATTTTTAATTTAAGTGATTTTAATTTATTTTGGATTCTTCTTTGATGAAACCTTACAATAACAGACGTTACGTTGACAAGTACACAAAATCACCTTTACATATGAAACTCCCATATTAAAATGAAATACAAATTATAAACGTATCTTGTGGTTGTAAGGGTAACTACATACCTACGTTATTTATGGAATTTGTTAAATCTATTTCCTCATCTGAACTATTTCAAAAAGTTTTTCATCAAGAACATGCAAAATATTTGCCTCATAGATATCCTGATATACAGAAACCTTTACCAACAATATTAAATGATTTATACAAAACTTGAAGACATTTCTATACCACTTCATTTTATTCTGTGGCTGGCCTTGTTAACTGATACCTGTGTTTCTATTGATGAAATTGTAAATTGCGAATATTTCAAAAACTACAAGTTTTTGAAATAAACGACCTTACATGAAGTCACTGTTATTTTTTATGATAAACGAGATAAGATTATAAAATAGGGCGATTCTCATTTAAAAAATTGATTTTTGACAAGTTCTTCAATCAAATTTTTACCTTCCTTGTTTGACCATCCTGTATTAATATTTATCATAATGGCATGAAAGACTCTGTTAAAGTAATTCTTCCTCTACAAAGAAGTCGTCTCAAATTAAATAATGCGAGTTCTCGTATAGGTAAAATTGATACTTGTGTGTAAGCCTGCAAATGTCATTTTGTACATAAAACCTTGAATAAAGTCCGAAACGGCTAGACTTAGGTATAGGAAATCATTATTAAATCAAAATGTTCAAAATTTGTCGCAAAATCTAAAAATGCAAAGAGTATATGGGGTGTTTTATTTAAAATAACAAAGTTGATAGTTACTTCCGGTATAACCAATTATCTTAAAAATATTTTAGCTGAGATGGGTCCCTAGTGGACATTAGCATGTGACGAGGTTTTCAGTTAATCAGACAGAAAGTGACAATAAAGCTGTTTTGATTTGATTTGATTTGATTTGATTTGATTTGATTTGATATGGATTTTACAGTACAGTTACTTTTGGTACCAGTGCCAAGGAGAAACCTTCAATATATAAAACTTTAAAAATTTAAACATTGAATTGATATTTGTCAAAATTTAGTAAATACTGCAATATTGAAAGGAAAATACTCATCAATTTATTTATGTTTTTGTTCATTAACCAAGAACCCGTTTTCATTCTTTTGATATTCTTTAGATTATTGCGTATTTATTGGATATACTCCAACAACTGAAATACCAACTTTCTGTTTTAATTATTTCAATCTAAGGGTTCAACAAATTTTTATTATTACAATTCAATTAAAATTTAAAAAAGTATGTCACATACAGATACCAAAGCAAGCGCCCAACAAACCGCGCAAAACTTCTTCCCATTTTTGACGTTTTATCCCTGTCAAATGTTACACCTCTTCACGCAATTTGCATCGTGTTGAATTATTCACCACTGACCCGAGATTACCTAGACGATATATGTTTCAACACAACTAGTCCAGGGTTTCTATAAACAATTGTCTCATCAAAGTTGACAATTGAATAATCAAAATTAACGATAAACGACGAACCACACACAATTACAACCAGGATAATAATTACAACTGACAGATGATGACATTAGCATAAATTAATTCACTATCAATTTACATTTTTAAATTTTCCAACTCTCACATGACAAGACAATCATAAAATTTATTAAATTGTATGTTTGAGTAATATAATAGCCATGCTCTAGTCCATAAAGTACAATAGGTAACGGTATATTTATATTGGTTTTCAATTTATATCGTGCTCATGAAATATTTGATATTTATGTAACATTACAATTGCATTGGTTCTAAATTTGTATCATATGAATTTCATTAGAGTACAAATTATAAAAATCTAGTAAATGAATTTGGATGCGGAGTAGAAAAATTCTTATTACAAGATTTTGTATGTAGTAAGAATGTGCTACGAGGATGTATTGATATCTAGTGAGCCTAGACCAGTTCCTTACATAAACAAATTATTGCGCTCCATAGTAACGAACAATAACTTATTAGAAGTGTCAGTGTAAAGTATTTGTACCTTGGGACACTGTTTTAGTTGCACCATGAGACGTGTCCCAAGGTACAACCAGATATATACCAACAATCCGTCTCACTGCTAATGACATTATTGCAGATGGGGAGGAGTGCTACAGGAAAGAAAAAGATTAAAACCAGATGCAGAAGCGTTGGAGGCCGCCTCTAACGGAATTCGTCGAAACAAAGGTACGTTACGAACAAGTTGCCAGCGTCACGGAGTTTCAAAAAGCACGCTCGCTAGACACATCCGAAAACATAAATTATCTGTAGAAGCAAACTTCAAATTATACTGCAAACAATGCGACACAAAGTATTCACCACGGATCAAGAGGAGGAATTGCTTTCATATACTTTAAAAGCAGCACAATGGAACTATGGTGTTACCGTCGAAGAATGAAAAAGTTAGCTTTCCAATATGCGAAAGCTAACAACATTAAGATGCCCAACTCGTGGAATGTTAATGAAACTGCTGGTCGACAGTGGTATAAGCATTTCAGAAAATTCCACGAAAAAATGAATATCTCTCCGCAAACCTGACGCCGCCAGCTTAGGAAAAATGGCCTGTTTCAATAAGGCAAACGTGACAGTTTTTTTTGATAAACTAAGGGATATCTATTCAGAATATAAACTCACACCTCAGAAAGTGTAGAATCTCGACGAGACCGGCTATTCCACTGTTCACAAGCCCGCTCGTGTGCTTACGACATTAAGGCGAAGCAAATAGAGCGGCCACTTCTGCTGAAAGAAGGACAAATGTGACCATGATAGCCTGCGTAAATGCTGCAGGTACATTCATCCCACCAGCAATCATTTTCCCGCGGGTCGACTTCAGGACCATATGATTAAGAATGCGCCTCCTGGAACCCTTGGTATGGCGACTTCAAGTGGATGGTCTAATGCGGAGTTGTTCGTGCAATATCTGCAGAATTTTATTTCCATCGTGAAGCCATCGGTGACAACAAAGAATTACTTATAATGGATAACCCATGAAAGCCACCTGTCAATAGCTGTCATTACTCTTGCAAGAGAAAATGGAATCATATTCTTTACTTTCCCCACACACGAGCCATAAGCTGCAGCCGCTCGATAGATCAACCTTTGGACCGTTCAAAGCTACTACAATAGGGCCAGCAAAGACTGGATGCTCAATCATCCTGGTAAAGCCCATTTCATTTACGATGTATCGACATTGATAGGACAAGCATTTCCATTGGCTTTCACACCGAACAACATCTCAGCGGGATTCAAAGTATCTGGTATATGGCCATTTAATTCAGATGTCTTTGAAGACCATGAGTTCTTACCAGCTGAAGTAACAAACAGACCGTACGAGTCTCATAATGAAAGCATAAATCAAGAGGAGATGAACGTAGAAACGCCATCAACAAGCAGTGCACTTATCGCAGCGAAGACCCAGAGGAACTTCGTCCATTTCCTGAAGCGCCACCTCGTAAGCGTATTGTAGAGGGTCGAAAACCTGGAAATGCATGATTGCAACTAACTCACCGGATTTTCAAGAAATCAAAGCTGCAGAAAATGAAAATAACAAGCCTTTTGTTCGGGTGAAACAGGCCGTTAAAGAGTTTTTAGTTCCATCGTCATCTGAAGATGAGGATGAAACCGAACTGCAAGACAAGTCCGATGGAAGTCGTTTGCTGACAGCTCTGATGATGAAGAATACGAGTCTGATTCTCGATCGCGCAGCTCAACCCAACTATTCTAAGGACAGTTGGGTGTTAGTTAAGTTCAGTGTCTTTGGGAAACCTTCGTCGAACAGTGTCTATTATGTCGGTATAGTCAAAGATGTTACAGAATTGAGGCTACTGTAAAATTCTGCGGGTGCGAAAAGTTCACTTTGTTATTCCTGACATTGAAGATGTCGCTGTCGTTAGTGGAGGTCCTCTGTAGTGAAGATATTGCCTGAGCCTACCATACGTCGCGGACAGCGTACAGACTCTTTCACTGATCTATTGGCAAATGGGTATTGACCATTCACTAGCCAAAACTGCATTCTTTCACGGGGAAGAAGTTAAATTCAATTGCTTTCCAAATACCAAAATTAAAAATATGAAAAGCAAATTCTGTCGAAAGGTACAAGCCTTCATCAAGTACCTGTATTTAAAAGGGTTAAGAGGTAAGCAAATTTACGAAGATATGCTTAATACCCTTGGTGATCAATGTCCTTCGTATGCGACCGTCAAAATTGGAATGCAAGCTTCAAAAGAGGTAAATTTTCCATTGAAGATGATGACCGATCGGGAAGGCCAGTTTCTGTGTCAGTCCCCGAAAATATCGATGCAGTTCATGACATGATTTTATCAGACCGTCGAATTGGGCTAAAACGGATATCTGAAGCACTGAATATTTCATACGAACGCGTTCATCATATGGTTCACGTCAATTTGGACATGAGAAAATTGCTGCAAAATGGATCCCCAAATGTTTGAATGTTGACCAAAAAGCGTGCAAGGGTAGAAGCATCGCGTTAAACCGAATTGTTACTATGGATGAGACTTGGGTACATTTCTACGATCCAGAAACAAAGCAACGATCGATGGAATGGCGACACTCTGGTTCTCCAAGACCTAAGAAGTTTCGTGTCCAAAATCTGCTGGAAAAGTTCTTGCTTCAGTTTTTGGGATTGCCATGGAGTAATCATGATTGATTTTTGGATAAGGGTAGAACAATAACTGGAGATTACTATTCGACATTACTGACCACTCTACGGAAAATATTAAAGAGAAAAGACGCGGAAAGCTATCCAAAGGTGTTTTGTTTTTGCAGGACAACGCCCCTGCACACAAATCTCATGTTGCCATGCAAAAATTCGTGATTTAGGGTTTGAATTACTAGAACACCCCTTATTCACCCGATTTGGCTCCGTCCGACTATCACCTCTTTCCTCAACTGAAAAAAGTTTAAAAGGTCGTACATTTTCTTCCAACAAGGAGGTAATAGAAGCTGTAGAGGTCTGGTTTGCAGACCAAGAAGAAACATTTTTTTTAAAGGTCTAGAGATGTTGCAGGTTCGCTGTAATAAATGTATCCAATTAAGAGGAGAATATGTTGAGTAATAAAATATTTTGACATTGAAATTTTGTTTGGTTCTATAGTAGGCTAAGAATTTTTCAATATATCCTCGTATATATAAAGTTATAAGTATGAACAAACCTGCACATACCTAGTCGAATAGCTATTTATTGTATATGTGTTTTAGTAGGCAGATTATCCACGCAAGAATTTTTAATCGCGAGAACAGATAATAGTAATCCTATTTGCTTTATTTGTTTTATTTTTTATTAAGAATAGCAAATTAAATATTTCTTTTCAATTAAGTTTTTGACTTCGACTGAAATGTTCATTCATCTTAATTTGGATTTAGTACAATAAGCTATAAGACAGTGAAATATTTCAAATTATTTGAAAATAATATTCACAGTTTAAAAGGACATTAAAGAACCAATCAATACGAGTAAGAATTCATTCGTAAAGCGCCAATTGTAAATATATTGGAAAATATCTAACCAAGAAAAAGTGGAACGGTTATTAACTTTGAAGTATCGTACTCTAATGCTAAAACTTGAGAAAAAAATGTCTTACATTTCTTATGTTTAAAAATTGGTATTATGTCGAAAATGTAATAGACATTTTTGGCAAAACAATTTATGTTAAACTACATACCGAATTTGCGTGTTTTATTTTTACGAAAGTAGTAAAGACTTACTTTATAATGAAACAAAATTAAATGTTTTACTAAGGATTACTAAGTGATATCATTTCAGTCACAATTAAAATTAAATCTTATCCACGACATACTATTAATTTTATTAAGTTAATTGAAATAGAAAAATGTGAATTTATGTCCATGGATATAATCAATTTAATTGGAAAAAAAATGCCTAAACATTGGATTGCACTTATTTCAAATGAAATATTATAATACGACTCTTCTTTTAAGTTGAAGATATGTGCTTCATTTTATTGTGGACTCAATTCTTTTTGTTTTTGATTTTCTGGTAGATTTTATATTATTTTATCGTTTATTTTTAAAAAGATGACAAAGTTCCTTCTCTTACTTTGAAGATGGATGACATTAAATATAAAGTCACTAAAGTAATGCGATTAAGTGTAGAACCCGATTGAAATGTAAAGAACTTGTCACGTGACCTGCGCCGCGAACGAAAATGAAATGGGCGAGACTACTTGTTGCATTAAGGGAAGAACGATTTGTAAAAAGATAGGTTATGTTATTGTTTGCTTGCAACTTACAACCTACATTCGTTCTCGTTCTTCGTTTTGATTATCGTTTTATATATTTTCCACGTGTTAAACTTTGCGAATTAATTGAATTAATAGCAGTTCTTGTCAGAACTTTAGTTTGTTTATTTCCAAATGGCAGACTCCGTCAAATTGGGGAAGAAAGGGCAAATCATTCACAGTCAAGCAAGAGGTAAATATAGTTTATTCATGCATAATGCATTTTTGAGTACTAACAATTTTCATTGCAGTTAATTGCAAATGTTATAAAATTTATGAAAGAAGAAGCAGCTAACGGAGATCCCATAATACCACTATCCAATTATAAACAAAGAGTCTTAGCTGCAACCGGAATCTCTGAAAGTTCCTATAAACGCATTGTTAAGGAAGCTGAAGCTGTGGACACAGGGGCAAGCACTCATTTTCTAGTCCTCGAAAGAATAGGCCGAAAACTTGTTTAAAACAAACCTTCCGAACCATGAAGTAGATATTTTACGAAGAACTATACATAATTTCTACATTCATGAAAAAACACGTCCAACTCTTAAACGGATTTTAGAAAAAGTTCGAGAATGTGAAATACCATTTACTGGAAGTAAATTCACATTGAATGTTCTTTAAAAAAAATTGATTCAGGTAAATGAACAAAATTTTATGTTTAAGGTATAAACAATAATCTTGTTTTACTGTAGATGGAAAAAAACTACCGATAATAGAAGAGCTTTAATGGAAAGCTATAATATTAGAGCACTTCGTACAAAATATTTGAGAAATATAACACGATTTCGCAATGAAGGTCGACCGATTGTTTATACAGATGAAACGTACATTCATAGTTCACATACTGTTCCTAAAGAATGGACTGATGGATGTAATGACACACTAAAGGCGCCTATTTCTAAAGGGAGACGATTTATTATTGTACATGCTGGAAATGAAAATGGCTTTATACCGAATGCTCTACTTATGTTTAAGTCTGGATCTAAATCTGGCGATTATCATGATGAAATGAACTATCAAAATTATAAGTTATGGTTAAACACACAATTAATACCCAACTTGCCAGATAATTGTGTATTAGTTATGGACAATGCTTCATACCATAATGTTAAAGCCGTGAAAGGTCCTACAACTGCTTCCCTAAAAGGTGAAATGTGTGATTGGCTAACAGCAAGGAACATATTATTTGATGACAAAATGACAAAACCCGAGTTATATGAAATCATAAAGATGCACAAAACGACAAACCCTACATTTACGATTGATGTAATGCTTGCAGAACGAGGAGTTACTGTGTTGCGGCTTCCCCCGTATCATCCTGAATTAAATCCCATTGAAAAGGTTTGGGCATTAGTAAAAAATTGGGTAGCATGTCATAATGTTACCTTTAAAATGGAAGATGTCGAGACCTTAACGAGAGATAAATTTGCAAATGTGTCTCAAGAAGAATGGCGTTCTATATGTAATCACGTTAAGAAAGTCGAGGAAGAATATATACAGAAAGAACATGTATTTGATGCATGTAATGAATTAGTTTTTAAAGTAAATACAGGAGATAGTAGTGACAGTGATTCTGATATTAACTATACTGATGATGATGTTTAATGTTTATGTCTAATTTCTAATCATTTGATCTACACTAATTGTAAACAACCAAGCAAGATGAAATATTGTTTTATGTATCGTTCGGTTTTTGCAAATTGTAAATCAGTCGAGGTATTTAATTTTTATGATAAACTTTTTCGTAATTTCATTTAAATTGTAACCAATAAATGCATTTATAGTAAGGTCTATATTTTTATGATTTGTGTTGAAGAAGTTTTTCAAAATTTAATCTCGTTTCACGTCTTTGATCAAACCCTTATTAACGTTTAAACAAATTTTTGACGGCGCTACTGAATTGAAGGTCAAATGTATCGTTCGCGCAGATTGAACCACGTGACAGGTTCTTTACATTTCAATCTGCCTCTACTTTATATTGTAAATCAAATTTCAGGTTGGAAGAATTTTCAAAACGAAGAATGAAATGGAGCCAAAGCATTGATGGTCAAGGATATAATTCCTCTACCACACTTTACCATTCGGGAGGCTAGGCTTCGATCCCCACAAGAATCGTCTGGCATTTGAGAGGTTTTTCCACGACATAGTATACAATTGTAAGTAGGTAAGTAATATGGGCCAGTAACTTCCTTTTTGTTCCTCATCCACTTAATGTGTCCGTCGTCAGGAACACTCGTATATATGCATGTAATATAGCTTTCCAATGCTACAGCAGCCCATCCTTACAGAAGAGGGTAACCAAGCGTGTGTTTCTCTTCTCTCTTTTGAGAGAAACAAGTTACGCATGTTTGCGTAGCTTTATTTGATTGCATGTTATCAGAAAATGTTGATACTAGTATATCTAAGAACATGAAAATACATCATCTTAATAGAATTTAATAAATGGTATATTAATATATTATTAATATAAGTATAGTAAATAAAAAAATTTATTTGCTGAATATAGTAACTTATATAGAGTGCGCTGCTAAAATATTATTCATCTTGCTTTTGCGTGTAATAAAAAAATTTTTTATTACACTCAATTGGAAAAACAATTATAATACTATTCTATAAAAAACTATGTCGAATATTGCCAAAATAGAAAAAAATTAGTAATTTTGTTGTTATTCACTAAACCAATTATAGACTAAGTCAATACACAAACTCGTTATTTATAGTAAATTTGTAATGATTTGTTGAATTAGAAGGTATTGACTTTTTTTTATTACTTCACATTTTAAGAAACGTCGACGTAACTTGGACCACTCTGTAATTAGGTATTGAGAACCTTTATGAAAGCAATCAAAAACGCGATAAAATACAGGGTGTTTGGGGACATATTGTAAATTTCAAAATAACTTTAAAATAACGAAAAAGAGAATGATGAAAGGTATTTACATAGACGATGACATGACTAAAAAGAGAGGGACGTCCAAATGAAGAAAAGACAAGAGGCAAAAAAATGGAAAAAGATGGTAAGATGGTGAAAGTAGGATACAAAAAATGTGGGTAGATGGGAAGAATGGAGATGGTCAGAGAAGGAGAAAAAGATGGCAAAGTGGATGACAAAAAACAAAAAGAAAAAGAAGAAGGGGATTTAAAAATGGGAGAAAATGAAGAAAGGAGAGAAAGAAAACGAAAATGAGGTAATAAAATTATATTTTAAATGTACCGTGTTTAAAAAAACAAAGGAAAAGAATTTTGGAAATATGTAAGGCGATTTAAAATGGTGGGGAATGGTGGAAACATGGATGGAGGAGAAAGGATGGAGGAGTGGAAAGAAATGTTACCGGAGGAATTTACATGGCAGATACAATTTGCGGAGAGCGGAAGAGCAAAAGGAGGAATACTCGCAGGAGTCAGAAAGGAATGGGCGGCAGTAGGAGAAGAAGAAGGAGAGAAGTGTACAGGGTTGATGAAACCAATGTAAGGACAAGAAGTAGGTGAAAGATATAATAATAACAATATATGGAAAAGAAATTGAAACAACAAGAAGTGAAATAGAAAAGGCTGTTAGTAAAAATGAAGAAAAAAGCTAATAATAGGAAAAGATTTTAATACAAGAATTGGGGAGGAGGGGAAATGATAATAAGTGGAAGAGTAAAATGGGAAAATCTATGGACAAGAAAAATAAATGGTTAAAGAATAAGATTGCTAGAATTATGTACAAGAAAGAGGATGGACAATAATGAACGGCAACATGGAGGAAGGGGAAAAGGGAGAGTTTACGTTTATAGGAGGAATGGGAAAATCGGTAATAGACTACGTAATAGTGAAATGCTTAGAAGACGTAAAAAGTTTCAAGATAGGGGAGGAAGAAGACAAAATAGAACAAAAAGGAATGGGTGGAGCAGAAGATATGGACAAAAGGGGTAGTATAGAAAGGTATAGAAAAAATGAAAATAGTAGAGGAAGAACGAGAAACAACGAATAAAGTAGATAAGAAGATAAAATATTGATACAAAAATGGAAGAAGCTACTCAAATAAGAAGATTTTGAAAGAAACAAGGAGAATGGGACAAAAAAAATGGTGGAATTAAGACTGCCAAAGAGCGATGAGAAAAATACGAAGAGGGAGAAGTTGGAAAAACTGAAAAATGGATTTAGATGAATACAGAAGTAACACAAAAGAGTTCAAAGAAATGCGTAAAACCAGAAAGGAAGAATACACAAAGGAATTGGAAACAGAAATCATCGAAATAAAAACGAAGGACAAGCTTGGGAGTTTTTAAAAGAAAGCGATAAAGAGAGAAAAGATAAAAAAAAAATAAATGAGGAGAAATGGAGAGAAACACTGTAAAAAGTTTGCTACGAGAACCGGACGAAACATAATAAAATTAAAAAAAGAGGAGAAGCAGAAAGGGGGGAATTGAAAAGGTGGAAGAGCAATAGAAAATCTAAAAATGGGTAAAGGAGAGGTTCGGACTAGACATAGGGGGAACAATGAAAATTTACAGAAAGGAGGATGAGGGAGAAATGAGAAAACCTATGAAAGGATATGGAAGCAGAAGGACTACCTCAACAATAGAGGGAGATAATAATATGTCAAATTTACAAAGGAGGGGATAGGAGGGAAACTAAAAAACTACAGAGGGATAAGCTTAATAAACGTAGGATACAAAGTATATATTGAGATTCTAAGAAGAAAGCTAGAAAAAAAGTAGAGTAAAAGAAATTGATTCCGATTAGCAGATGGGCTTCAGAAGAGGAAGAGGTACTATCGATTGTATATACGTACTAAAGCATCTAATTAATAACCAGTTGGTAAAAGAAGAAGAAAATGTTCGCCATTTTTTTGGATTTGAGGGGCTGCGTTTGACAAGGTGGAAAGAGGTTTGTTGTAGGGAAAGGATGAGAAAAATAGGAATTAGTGAGGATGCACAGATGCGGTGGAGGAAAGATATGAAGACACGAGTTGCAGAACCAGAGTGGGAGGGAGAATGGGGAACAAATTTAAGACGGAAGAGGACTGAAACAAGGTTGTCCGTTAGAGTCCGTGTTTATTTTCTTTTATATTGGGGATCTAAAGAAGAATTGGAAAAAAACAAGCAGGAGGAATAGTAGTAGGAAGAAGAAAAGTATGGGTATTGGTGTGTGTGGACGATTATAGTTGTGGATAGTAAAAAGTGAAGAAGATATGAAAGGGTAATAAAAACTCCTAGGAAATATAAAAGAGGAAAAGGCAAACGTGGAGCAAAACAAAAAATCATGAATTTAAAAGCAAAAAAGGGAAAAGAAGAAGTATCATGGCATTAAGGAAAGGAAGAAAATAGAGATTGTGGACAATTACAAGTATTTAGGATATGTACTAGAATACGATAATAAGGATAGTGAACAAATAAGGAATTGGAAAGAAAGGAAATATGATAATTGGACAAGTGTGGGAATAGGGAAAGAATTATTCAAAAATGATTTTGAAAAAAGACGGTGGTTATTCAAGAGGATAGTCAAAGCAGTGATAGTGTCGAGCAGAAAATCGTGGGGTGGAAGGAATGTGGTGGAACAGAAGGTATACAAGAAAGTACTAGAAGTGGATATTGGGATTACAAAGGAAAACACCAGAGGGTATATAGTACAAGAGGAAGCAAAAAATAGAAAAGATAAGAACCGAAACTGGAAGAAGAGCGGAGTATGAGGAAAGATAGAGAGGATGAAAAGATATTGAAATATTAATCAAATGTTGAAGAGATAGAACTTCAAAAAACAAAATATGGAGAAAGAGAAAGAAGATTATTCTATGAAAGAAGGGTTATGCGAGAGAAGATAAAAAGATTGAGGAGAGAAGTAAAAAGTATGGAAGTATGAGAAGAGATCAAGATGCGTAAATTCAAGAGAGAAGATCGTGAGAACAAAAGAAGGGAAAAATTTATAATGAAGTATTGCGTGATTTTTTACAGAACCACGTTGTACCATAGGAAAAAAGGACTGAAAGAGAAATGAAAGATTGCAAGATTGAGTGGGAAATGAAGAAGAGTAAAATAAATATAGTGGGAAGGACAAGGAGTAGATGGTGTGCAGACCGTGCGGAGATGGATGGGAGAACTTGGAACACATGAAAGAAGGATGCAATTAATTGAGAGTGGAAGGAAGAGATAAAGGATATTGTTAGGTGGGACCAGGGTAATGGAAGAGATCAAATAGATGAGGGAAGTAATGGGGGAAATACAATGGATGGAGAAACAGAAAAGAAAAATAATTATGTTAAATTGAAAGTCAATAAGTTATTGTTACTTCATAAGGATATTTTTTTATTTTGTTTTGTAATTATAAATAACCAATGAACTTTGTTTTTTGTAAACAACAAAAATAAACATCTATTCAACTTTAAAGGTATCATTTATTAGCTCCAAACTACTTAAACACTTTACTGTTTCGCTATAAACCTCCGTCCCGTTGGTGGCGGATTCACCTTGTATACTTTATTATTACACGCCAAACTAGTTTGTAATTTTGTTATTAAACCAGCGTTCTTTAAGACAAATTATGAGTTGAGAAGTCACATTGAACACTTTATGTAATTAAGACCTGTTTGTTTTAGTAATAAAATATTCTTATTATTTTCCCGTGAGATTGACTTGTCGTTTTATATTTGTAAAGCTGGGACCCCACTGTACAAAGTCCTGACAACTAAAACTCTTGACTGTCACCGCGCAAACTTCTGACAGTTTGAAGTTTTAAAACAAGTCCTGGCTGGTTTTGTATTTTACTGCATCTTAAAACCAAACCCTAACACACCAACTAATGAAATGATTTCATGATACCATTCATTCTGCCATTTTCTTTTTTTATTTTACCATTGCATTAGCTGTTAGTGTTTGAGTTGGGTGACACTTTAAAAAACAGAGGCGCATATAAATCAATAAAACCATTTTCATGAGAGCATAATAGTATTTGAATATTACTAAGGTAAAACGGTTTTAGATGGCGAACAGAAGGATATGACTGACGAGTCGAAGACGAGTTCGTCACCTTCTGGAGCCAGTAAACCCGTTACCTTGGCAGTGTATTGTTGAATGTTTTATTTGGTTCCTTACTTGTAAAAGTTACCTATAAGCGAATAATAAAACCATTAAAAATTCTAAAAATTTTGAAAATCATGTGAGCTTTAGACGTATTGTTTTGGAAACGCAAGGTACTTATTTTGTTGATTAATTATTTCATTTTGATTTCCACGTTTCCGGAACGTTTTTGCCAGTGATGTTGATGAAATTGGTGTCCCACAAGCTATCATTGATGAAGCAGCAGCGTAATGCAATTCTGAACACTGCCCGAAAAATCTTCATCAGCAAAGTGAATACGAGTACCGCGGAGTTCAAAAAGTGGCAAGTGGAAACAACGTAACTGGTGTTACGGGAAGACGTTATATTAGCGTATATCAATAAATTGTTCGCCAAAATTCAGCTCCGAATTCTTTATGGTGGAAGTGGTCAATGGTTAGAGAGTTGTTTTTGGCAGTTAGAGAAAACATTGACGTTTGCAGGTTTGTTTCCTTATTTTATTTGTCAGGTTTTTAGTTACACTATGTCATTTTCTAGATTTCAAAGTTGGTTGCTTTTAAAAGACGAAATGAACTGCTACGTCCTCAAGAAAGCCAAAGGTTCTGACTGTTAGAGCAAGTGGAAATGTTTATCATTGAAGCTCCTGACGAGAAATGGTTACTTGCCAAAGTCATTACCATTTTGGTATATTTGGATGTTGTCGGTGCGATGAGCATCTATCCCTCTCTGTCAATGACGTGGAGGATTTGAGATATATTGTTGTCACCCCTTACGAGAGCCAAGAATGTACGACAAGGAGGGTTGCCATAACGGACGATAAAAAGTGTAGCTTTAAACCTTGTTGCTCTTTATCGGAAATATGCGGCCCTACGACCTCCAAGAAGTGGGGGAAGATCTGCGGTTGTTCTTGACGTACCGCAGTGAAAAATGTGAGCACTAACATGCAGTCAAAGCATTACCGTTAGGCGCACAAGAAAATTGTTGAATATTTGAATTAGAAGAACAAGCACTTTTACCCCCAGCATTCATTTCGACGAACTGGAGCAACGATGGTGGTTGATGCAGGTGGTGATACTTTGGCTCTGAATCTGCGGGGATGATCTTTAAATTGCAAGCTACGTGGAGAAATGATTCGATTAATAATAAGATTAAAATGACAAAAAGAATGTTTCTACTTGAAGAATCCGCATATTCACTTCTACAGAAAATATATGCGCAAGCCTGAGAGCATAACATCTGCAACTTCAATATGCAAATCGCCACTGCACCATGATATTTAATGTACGATAGTAATAAACCTAATTTTCAAATGTTAATAAATAAATCACATTAGAGTTTGTCTGTCATTTTAACCTCTGCATTTAGGGTTGAAGTATATATTTTTTAGAAATTGGTCAGTAGAAATCTGCATGCGATGTTTTACGGCCAGAAAACACTGCTTGCCAAAGTAAAACACCTTTTATCTATTGAAGATACAAAAATCAGATAACTATATTATCGTGCGTACGTTTATGTATTACTGGATCATTTATTGTCGTTACCGTAATTTGAACACAAAACATTCAGTCACTCATCATCACTTTTCGTTTATCAATAAGAAACAATTTTTTTTAAGTTTTTAAATTGACTTACTATCATCAAACTAATAGAGTTTATTAAGTAATTGACTACCAATTCGTTTTGTAACCAGTCTTGATAAAGCCACACAACTGTGGGCAGAAACGTCGTGATACAACCTACTGGGTTGGTATTCTTTCCACCTCCACCTAGAAGGAACAACATAAAGTATCTTCACATAATGAAATAAAGTTTTAGGCAGCTTTACTATGTTATTTTAGATTTAATTATTTTCGTGAGTTCTTATCGCTATTTAATTTGTTTGCGCAAAACAGAACATCGTTATCAACAGCCCACTACTCTTTGGGCCAACAGAAATATCGGTTAGTTCTAGTTATATCAAGACCATATTAAAACGTCTTTTGGTTATACCACAGTGCACTGCTAATTGATACACGAACTCTTGTAATTAGTTTAGTATATTTTAAGTTACAAAGGTATTTCTTTCGAAGTGTTATTTATTTATTTAATCAAATTACTTGGCTGTAATTCATCTTACTGTTTTGTAAACCCACAACCCATCCTCACTGTTCAAGCTAGTTGAAGATAAACGCTCACCATTGTCAGCTATGTTTGGCAAAATCGAATTCATTTTGTAGTCTGACGCAGACCGTTGACAATGCACACACCTGGTAAGAACTTTTGACTGTCAATCTTTGGAAAGAATTTATAGAAAATTGTACGCAGTCAATAAATCATCTTCAACAACCAGCAATGACATTCTCGGTTTTTCGGGGGAAATTCGTGAGGCACAAGTAAAATAACTTTAGGTAAATTTTTCTTTTTAAAGTGCAATTAAAATGATATTAATTAAGAATGTATACAGAGACATTTCGACGATAGCATGTTACACAATAATGAGAGCGAAAAAAACCGATTCAGCTGAAAACTTGTAACTTTACACAAATTGACATGAATTAACTTACCAGCAATATTTTCATAGCTGTCGGTTATACCAAATGAATATATATTATTTTAAATACAATCTCAAATACTAGAACTTTCCTCCCTTTCTGCAATACGAAAAAATAATTTCAGGCTTTGCAACGAAAATTTGAATATACTGAAAAGGGTATATTTAATGAAACATAAAAAGCAAATAACAGAAACATTACAGCAGTTGGGCTTATCTTATCAATCTAACTAAGACATTTGAAATTTATTTCTAGGGATCTGAGTAACAGTAAAATTGTCAATGAGTCGATTTTAAATTACCAAATACATTTTTATATTCACTCATTCGTGCGAAATGTAATTACCTATCCACACTGATTTAATTCATATACTTTAAACTGAATGATTTTCATGCTCTTACTTTTTTTACTTTTCTGGAGATGATGTAGTAAATTAATACCCTCCACCAATCTGTTTTGCTTTGACTCAGTATGATATCTTCAATCAACTATTAAAACAGTTACAAAGCCTACTATTAATTTACTACACATCGCAAGAAATAGGAAAAACAAGAATATTTACAATATTCAGTTTAAGGAAAAACTATAACAGCTGAATGGAGTAGTAAATTATGCGTGAATGAGAATATTAAACATAACAATTAAAGGAATTACTCTTTGACAATTTTGGATTTCTTATTTCGTTACCCTCGGATCTCCCCTAAAATAAATTTCAAGAACTAATATTAAACATAGTCATGTCTAACCGTTGTGCAGAAATATTAATTTTAGTATATAAAATTTTTTCGTTGCTAACACCTGAAATGTTAAATCATGCAATACAATTTACAAAACACAATCACACACTAGGGTGGGTAGAGTTGGCATGTTTAGGTTTAATTGATTTTTCTAAACTAGTAAATGCTGCCAAGGCAGACAATCTACAATTACACACACGGTTTCATCTGCAGCACAGGGTTTATACTGATCTTCTGGGGCTTTCTACATAACACCCAGAATGATAGGCGACGTCACTATTAGTGATAATTACCGTCCTGGTGGCGATAGCCCACACCAAAAAGAACGTCTATGTCATATCTGTGCGGTACTTTTCGTGTTCTGAAAGACGATATAATGACGCGTCAATGTGAGACTGTTTCGATACCTGTCTTATTCACGTATTTACGTCGATTTTCAATATAGACCTTTGCTCGACTATGTTCCGCCAACACCTACATAAATGAACCAATCTTCAGGTGGCACAATCACACAATTACTATGGAAGTGCAAGTTTGAAAATCGCTTGTAAATAATAATTCGAAACGCCACACTCTACCACGGAATACAATATAAACTTATGCAATATAGGACATTGTGTTAGCGTTGTAATATTGAAATTTCATAACAATATTCGTTCGCGGGTAAAATCATAAATAATTTTATTGTGCATATTCCACTAGTGCGCACACGACGAACAGTTTTGTTTTGCCAACAATGTTTTTACATGCAACGCTCAACAGTTATCAATTAATAACGCGCCTATTATTCATTAACGTACAGCAAATTATTGGTTTAGTTTAGGCAGTTTATCCGCTGCTGGGGTACTCATTTGTTGATTGTGAAAAATTTTTATTTTCCAACAATAAGTAATTATTAAGCATGTTATTTACAGTAATGGGTATGTTTTGTAGTATTCATAACCTCCTCTATCTTTATCTCCATAATAAAGATGTGTTTTAGGTTTTTTATAATAGTAATTTTGTGTTATTCAGACATAATATATTCGCAGGCGTAGAGTTTGCAGCTTCGTGTGGAGGGGTCTGCCTTGGTGCATATTAATCAGGTTTACACCACACGTAAGCAGGAGGTTTCTGGCCCCCTTACAAGTCACAAAACCTTTACCGAAGCACTTGAATTTGGTGAGGATCCTGGTGAAGCAAATACTGACTTGGAAACTATTCCCAGCTCTCGTTGTTTTTGAATGTGGTGAGTAAAATATTGTTTGTTATGTTTAACTTCTAGACTCGATATATGACCACAGTATATATCTACGATATTTAGACATGTTTTTAATTACTCAACAGCTGATTTAGCAATCGGTTCTTCTTTTAAATACCCAGCAATTTTGCCTTGAACAATCTTTTCCTGCGCTTTATAATACCGTTTCTGTCAACGACCTAGCAGCATTGTTCACCGATGCTACTCTAACAAGTAGCCCAATGCTTTCAAAGTACACATTGTTTGTTCTAAAGAAGTATGTTTATGTTTTAATCAGTGATTTGACCTGTGTAGGATTGGGTAAACACTAATGTTTATATCTGATTTGAGCAGTACAAACGATGTTTTTAATTTGCTTATTCGGTAGCTGTTGTGAGATGCTCAACCTTGTTCAAAATATTCAATAAATTCGCAAGGAAAGTTTTATTAAAAACCTTTCATAAATATAAATAAAAAAACTTACTTACTGTTTTGGTGTAGGATAGATTTCTTCTATAGTTTAATTTATGTAGATTATCTGGATAAAGCGAAGAGAGTTGAAATTGTGAAAGATACATCTGACACAAACTTCAGGAAAGAAGTTGCATGGCGGAAAAGAATTGCCCCGCCGTTATAATGCGAAGAATAGATGAGTAATGATGGAGAAAACAATTTAACGATCTACTCTGCCACGCCACCACGCATAAATATTGATGATGATGACGGTAAGTATAATTTGTAACATTATTAATCTTGATCATCTATAGTGTAGATCAGAACTATCTTCTGAAGACAACAATACATGAAAAA